>CAVLJG010000008.1:90731951-91096733 GCA_963669975.1 Acanthoscelides obtectus | reverse complement strand
GTATCTACTTACCGTATCTCTAAAACTTGAACTAATATTGAAAAAATAAGTTTCATTCCGGTTTTAGCACATTAAAAATAGTAATATTTTGTTGATTTTATTTAGGATATTTTTTGGCTGTTGATCAGTGTAATTTTAAAATGAAATATGCATGTCAAAAAATTGAGATACCTTATCCCAAAAATTAAATGTTTCAGCAGTTTCCTAAATGTAAAATATCTATACGTGATTTATCGCACTCTTGTCAAGCCAATTATATTTTCTGTAATCTTGTCAAGGAGAGGATACTTATAAAAAGATCGAAATTGCTTAGAAGTGGATATTAAAGATAACAAAAATTACAGTGAGTCACAAATTTTGGATGCCAGGCAACCTTATTTCTACAATACGATCATTTATTTAACATCAAACACATCAGCAAATATACCCAGATTGACAAAAACTCTTAAATCAACGATTACTTTATTTTCTGGGCCCAAAATTTTCAACATAAACAGTACAAAAAACGTACCAATATTGAATTAAAGTCGTGAATTCTAAGTCAGCCAAGACTACTTGTATATAAACTCATCGACATCAAAAATCATTTCCTTCTATGACTAAATTATTATTATCACTAAAGATATGTAAAATTAAACATTTGACCAAGTCATAAAATCTTTGGTACCCTCGAACTTTTCAAGTTTAATTTATTATATCTCAAGCCCAAGGACAAGTTCATACTTTTTTCCGGAAGTATAAATTGTCGAACTTTTCTAATGCGGCAGATGAAAACCTCTTTTGGTGGCGCATCTGTAAATTAATCAGCTTAACAACACATTGTGGTCAAACCGCAGGAAATTTCGCCTATTTGGTAACAAATAAACACCACAGAAGGTGATAGTGGTGGTGAGAAATCTATTGACAACCAAAACATACATGTGTTCATCAGTGATAGAATTAAAATTATTATTACATATTATAATTATTTGGGAAGTGTTAAATTATCTACGCCAGAAATAGTGCAGATAATAGAAGTTGATAACAGTCCAATGACAAATGTTGGTCAGTGTAGCGAACAGGCAAATCGTCAGTACGAGGGAATGTCCAAAAGTGATCCAGTGATCGGAATGAAATACAGTTTTTAAACCAATAGATGAAAATAAAAATGAAAGGACACGACCCGAATCAAGTCCAGAGGCTGAGATCGAAAACACCTCTCTACTATCGCAACCACCCAAATAGAGCAATAAGCCCTTTGAACCAATGAAAATATTGAAAAGTTTGAGGAATTCAGCATCTGAGAAGCAAATCGCAGACTTTCATTCAGCATTAGGACAGTATTGATGAAGTTATAAAACAGCAAACGGACCAGCCTTGTAAAACCCCATTGGGAAATGCTCATACACATATATGTGAAATTCTTACAACATTACTTTTTAAACAAGACCAATTTGAGGAAAAAAATGTACAACTGAAACAGTACAAAAACAAGTGGAAGTAAAAAAAGGTATGGAAGACAAACCCCCAATAACTCAATAGATATCTTTTGTTTGCTTGTTTCAGATTTCTTCAGCATTAATGCTACAATGTTCATAATATCCATATTACACAGTATATCACAAAATAAATTATGTCTTCAAGACTACATATTTTTTTCCATGAGATATTTTTCCAATTTCCCTTTGAACATTTTCAAACTGACACACATCTTGATATCATTACTTAATTTATTCAATTCGTACAATCCCTTTTGAAATACTGTCTTGCTCATTATAATGCTACTGCAGTTTTGTAAATGAAAGTCTATAGTTCCCCTAGTAGAATAATTGTGGCACTCATTGTTCAATACAATAAAATTTTTAAGTGATTTGGTAGAAGATGCTTTTTTAACTTGAATATGAAAATGAAAACAAATTTTTATATACTAAGTGACATATAAATCCGAACACCCAGTTTAAATGGTTTTATTTTAATAAAAGTTGGTGAATGTATTTATCTTACTGTAAGTAACAAGTGAAAAAATTTTCAGCCTTATCAGTTGGACATTCCGGTTTTTATACTGCTTTTTTTTAATTCACTAACGCTCTAAAAATGAATATTTCAGCCGCAGTAAAGAATCAACGTTGACGGATTTTGGTTCTTGACATCCTTTACGATCGGTTACGATGCCTAGAGTACGGAGACCTGTACGATTTCGTTAACTTAGCGAGTTTGATAGGGGCCGTATAGTGGGACTTCGGGAAGCTGGACTTTCTTTCCGGGCAATTGCAGTTAGAGTGCAAAGAAGTGTAGACACTGTGCTTAGGTGTTGTAAGGCATGGCTTCGAGAAGGCCGTACGCAAAGAGCAAGGGGCACTGGACGCCGCCGTAGAACAACAGACCGTGAAGATCGCCGCCTAAGATTATTGGCCTTAAGGGACCGTTTCTCCACTACCAGGTCCATTGCAAATGAATGGTTTGCAGAACACGGAAGACCTATTAGCATGCGAAGTGTTTACCGACGAATGAGAAGTTTTGGCTTGTTTTCATACCGGCCACACTGGGTCCTCCCTTTAACTCGAGAACACCGACGTAATCGCCTTGAGTGGTGCAGACAACGGTCACTCTGGGATCAGGAATGGAACAGTATTGTCTTTAGTGACGAGTCTCGATTTTGTTTAGGCATGCACGATGGTCGTGCCAGGGTTAGAAGGCGACGTGGTGAAAGGAGGAATCCACAGTTTTTTGTTGAAAGACATGTTCATCACACTGTTGGAGTTATGGTTTGGGGTGCTATAGCTTATGGTTCCAGGTCACCTTTAATCTTCATCAGAGGTAACATGAACGCGCAGCGTTATATCCACGAAGTTCTAGAACCCCATCTTTTACCCTATCTTGACACCCTGGCAGATCCAACTTTCCAACAAGATAATGCCCGACCACATGTTGCAAGAGTCACAATAGACATAATGACGTCACATTGTTACCATGGCCACCAAGATCTCCCGACTTATCCCCAATTGAGCACGTGTGGGATATGATGGGTAGGAGATTGCTCAATTTGCAACGTCCTCCTCAGACTCTAGAAGCACTTCGAGAGGAGTTGGTGGTTGCCTGGAATGAGATACCACAGGAGGACATTGACCACCTGATCAGAAGCATGCCTAGGCGCGTTGAAGAATGCGTAGCACATCAGGGTGCATCCACACATTATTAAAGGTCAAAGAGCTTTAAAGCAGTGCAATCATTTTGAATTTTTTACCATTTACTTATTATGCTTCATTAAGTACTTATACAAAATTTTATTGAAATAAAACCATTTAAACTGGGTGTTCGGATTTATATGTCACTTAGTATACAATGAAAACAAATAGCAGTTCAAGATGATAATGGATTTTTTTTTTTCTAAAGCAAACAATATTTTCTAACACTAGAATTACTAAAAAACTCGAGTTCTTGCATTTTTAGATTTAGATATCGTAAATAACAGCGTTTTAGATACGATAGGTATGTCTCAGATCGCACCGCACAAAAGGTCACATACACAGTAAATGAACTTTCTGGAATACAAACAATATATAGTTTTTTTTCGGATGAGAACAAATTGAAATTTTTAAGTGTTCTAAAAGATCAGAACTGGGAACTTGTCTGAGCAGATGGATATCAAGTTGCAGTGAACAACATTTTTAAATTACTTTATCAGGATATTTAACTAGTAGTTTCCATTGAAACAGATGAACAAGAACAAAAAGTCTATACTTAAAGTTAAATACGACAATCCAAGAATGTAAAAACTGATCAAACAAGCTTTTAACATTATCTAGGTTAAATGACAGTTTTAAAGGATAGTATAATGTTATATAATAATAATAATAATATTTATTCGCCAAAATACAAAAAATGGGCAAATAAATATGAAAAAACCACAGAAGGCATCGCCTGTGTGTGGTTTATATCTTAATAACTAACAATCAATCATATATGTGTATAACAATTATTGTTGAATCTAAAAGGTATTAATGTAATTGGAATTTTGTAGTTTTACTTTTCTATATAATAATAAAACCCAGTCTTTCAATTTTCTTCTAAATTTTTTTCCAAAATTAAGTATCTTTATTTCGTTTGGTACTACATTATATAATTTAGCTGGTAAGAATTTAAATGATTTTTTGAATAATGTTTTGTGTGGTCTTTGGATATAAGATGCGCCTATTCGAAATCGTGTGTTATGCTCGTGTTTATAGGATTTTTTCTTTTTATTACAATACTTATGGTATAAGGTGGTGAAATAAGAAATAAAGTTGTCTTGTATCAAGTATCCCTGTTTCTTGATATAAGTTGTTTGTTGGATATAATCTTGGCTTATGGAAAATGGCTTTCAAAACAGTTTTTTGTGCTATATTCAGGTCAGAAATATATGTCTTGCAGGCGGCACCCCAGGCTGTGATGCCGTATATTATATGGGTTTCAACTAAGGCATGGTATAGGATTTGCGATAACTTTCTGTAAGAATGTTAGCAAGCATTTTGAGTTTATAGGCAACATTTCTAATTTTTTTGATAACATATTTAATATGGTTATCCCACCTTAGATGTGAGTCTATAAATATTCCAAGATATTTCAAAGTGTTAACTCTATCGATTTTGGTCTTTTGGCCATGATAATTAACGGAAATTTGTTCGAAGGTAGGTAAAAATTTTGAATAGGATGTAAATGCAATAAATTTTGTTTTTTTAGAAGTTAACTGTTAAAATTTTAGTATCAAACCAGTCAATGATCCTTATAAAATCCTTTTCCTCATCCTCATCAGCTTCATATAATATGAGGGAGTCATCTGCAAAACATATAATCTTTCCAGAACTGTTAATTTTGAATAAGTCGTTTAAGTAGAGACTAAATAATAGTGGGCCTAGTACTGTTCCTTGAGGCACACCACACTTGATGTACATTTTTTTACTGTAAGTGTTAGTGATTTTGACTGTCTGTGCCCGACTTGAAAGGTAATTTTTTAAAAGGATTTGTGACGCTCCCCTAAATCCCAATCTTTCCATAACTTTCAGAAGCTCGACATGGTTAACCGTATCAAAGGCACTTTTTAGATCAACAAAGATACCAATAGTAGGTATCTTTTTGTTGACATTAGAGTTAATTTCATCCATTGCAGCCAAAATTGCACCTGTAGTAGATTTTCCTTTTCTAAATCCATATTGGTCAGAACATATAATTTTGTTTTTGTCCAAAAATTGTAATATCCTTTTTTGTAGTAATTTTTGCTATATTCGATAGTACTGATATGGGTCTATAATTCGATGTTTCCATTCTGTCACCGCTTTTATAAACAGGAGTGATAACAGTTGTTTTGAATGCATCAGGACAAATTCCAGATTGGAAACACCAATTAATGACGTAAGAAAGTGGTTCGGCTAAGTCGTAGGCTATTAATTTTAAATGCTCAGCTTTGATACCATCCACACCAGGATTTTTTTTGGTTTTAAGTGATAGGACAGCTTCTTGTACTTCAATCGGACTAACGCTTTCTAAAAAGAATGAATTGGGAAGTTGGGTTTTTGTAAACTTTCCAGTGTGATACCGTCATCAAATTTAACAAAATCACATCTGTAGTTGATATCATTTCTTACATATACTACCATAGTTTTTGAGAATCAGTGATTCTTAGACATGTTTGCCAAGTGATTAAAGTTAATTCGAATTCAGATGGATTGCTTTGGAGAAAGAAAGGACTTGTATCGTGTATAGCTAGTACATTACCTAAAGGTCTCAATTCGGTTTTGATCCCAAGTTTGTTGCATTTATCAGCGATCCACTGGGCCATTTTGTTTATTTCTGGCCTCTTGTGGGGCCATGCTGAAACTGACTGTATCGCCACGGCATCTTTCAACGCACTGATGTATTTTGCCTTGTCTTCATCGATTTTTCTGAAAAAAAAATTTATAAATTGGTGGATCCTCGTTATTCTTACAGTAAGGTTATTTGAAAACTAGAAAGAAAGCAAATGTAAACTCATTTATAGTGGAAAATTCACCATACCATTTTTGACTGCATATCTCATATGATATAATGATATCCGAATATTTAAGGGCGTAAATGTACAAGCCCCTTCCCACTTCAGTCGGCCCAACTATTGAAATCTTAGTTTTTTTCTTATCAAACACAAATAATAAAAATGTAGCAGGATGTTATAGGTTTAAAATATTAACAATGAATATTTTGATAATATATAGTAGAAAACGCCAACTTTATCACTCCCTAATCAAATTTGCAGCATAAAAATAACACATGTTGCAATTACAGCGTATCAACCTATTTTCATTTCAATGCAAAATAACTCTATAAGGCATAGGTGGCTGTGACAAATAAAAGCCATGACAATTGTTTTTATTAATCACAAACAAGTAATATAACAAATGCCGACCGAAAAGCATTAAGAAGAATAATCGTGAAAAACAGGCGTGCCAATTATTTACAATTAAGTGCTCTGTGGAGTGACGCTGTTGGAAGGAGAATTTCGAGGTCCACAACTCATAGAGAGGCCCACAAACTGGGACTTAGCACTTGCAAGTAGCTTGTACTGATGTAACCTGCCAGGTAAAAAAAGGCCATTTATTACTATTATTAAAATAACACAGGTCACAGAACCGCCTATACTTACTTGAACACTTTGGGCAGAGGCTCCGGCAGAGACATATTTTCGGCTTTGGAATTTGTGGACGTGTCCGATGAAACAATAGTGGAAAAGTTATAGAGCACGAATAACGCAACAGGAATACAATGGTGCGTTATCTTCACCGTTCTTCTCTTTATATAGCTTATCTTCAACAGCCTGCAATTAGTGTAATTCCTATGAGCAAACATTCACGTATTCACGATTAATTCAAATGCACTTGCACTTGACATTCGGTTTCGTTTGGACAAAAACAGTGTTGCCAGATCGAAGTTTAAAATATCCGTGACACGTATCGCAAAATTCCGCTACATGCCGCTACGGTCTAAAATTTTAAGGGGGGAGAGGCTTAAAATAAACAACAAATATATTTTTTACATATTTACTTTTTTTTAAACACTGTCTAAAAACCCTACTAAAAATACAAACAGTAACATAATATAATTGCAATTTTTCGTAAAAACATAAAAAGTATACCTCTAAAAAAAACAAAACTGTCTTTGGTTTAAAATTAGGAACTAATAAAAAAATAGAAACTATCACCAATATCTTAATCTTAATAGAAAAAAAAACAAAAAAATAAGGATAAAGAAGAAGCGGAAACGTGGAAATGCCTACGTTTGCTTATTTTATTCACAGTCAGAATAAGAAATTACTTCTTCAGCTTGTTCTGCCTTATTTACATTATATAAATTCTTTTTATATTTGTTTAAATGATTCTCATTAAAACTATAGGATAAATAGCACTGTTTTTTTATTCCAAGTCTACTTTAATTGTAAGTAGTGCAGACAAAGTTGATGGTATTATTTTATTTCTTTTTTTTGTTTTGTAATCAAGCATATAAGAAAAAGTTCGCTCAACATAAGCGTTTCCATGAGGCAATGTTAAAATGATTAAAGCCAGTTTACCTATATTGCGAAATAAATATTCGTCATTAAAATTTTTGAGGTCGTTTACAAACGACCAAAATTCAATGACATTACTTTTTGCTTTTAAAATTCCCTCTTTCTCACTATCACTAAAATAAATACATATTTTCTTTAGTTCCAAAATTGTCTTTTCGGTTTCAATATGAAGGGCAAATTTTTTTAAAACGGCGTCATGAAAGGTATCACTTATAATAAGACGATTGTTCATCACATCAACCGGCAAGGGAAACTTTAGCTCTGAAAAGAAGTTGTCTTTGATAGGAAATCTTTTAAGGGACTCTTCTACCGATTTTTGGTAAAATGTGACACATTTTAATTTAAATTGTTCGATTGCCGTGTTATTGCAGTGTTTTATTGCATCCATTTTATGCGGACCAACATTCACTTGTTCAATTGGTAATAAGCAGTGGGGATCATTAAGATTTAGATTATATAATTTCTCATTTTTAAAATATTCTGGTCGCATAAAGTTTGTACATAGATGACGTACAAATCGCTCACTCTCTATTGATATGATATTGAGCATAACTTTCTCTGATTGAAAGAGAGCATTAAATTGGTTAAAAATGGGCAACACGAATTTAAAAAACATTAAATACGCCTTAACAAATGGATTCTGTAACTCATTAAGTATTACATTTGCTACAGGATTTTTGTCTTCAATGGAAGCTAATCTAAATAGGCTAAGCAAGATGTCCCACTGATCCAAAACTCTATCAACACATTTGGATATAAAGCAAGCCACCTTGATTTACTAGGGCTTAAAATTTTTAATTTTGACTTTTTGAAATATTCCTGTAATTCTTCAAGAACACTCTGCCTTTTTGGGCTGCTTGAGAAGTAAGAATATAAGTTTTGTAAAAGAGCTTCAACGTTGCTTGGAATCTTTTCAGCTGCCGCCACCGCCACTAAATGAGCAGAGTGGCAAATGCAGCCATTGACAATTATATTAGGATTATCTTTTAAAGGATAAGTTTTGAAAGATTCGTTATTGCCCATCATAACACTAGCGTTGTCGGAACAGTATCCAACAATATTGGTAATTTTTACTTGATTGGATATAACGCATTTTTTAAAAAGAGAATATAAACCTTTGGCGGTACCTTCATCTGCGTTTATTTTAAGTATATCTAATAAATGGGTTTTAATTAATTTTTTATGAATATACCTTACAAGAATGCATAGTAGTCTTGTATTGCTCAGGTCTGTACTCTCATCCAATAAAATATAAAATGGTTCATTTTCCAATTCTGAAATTATTTCGTCTTTAATAACAGGAGCCAGCACATTTTTAATTATACTTATGCATTTGGATCTTTTTAATTTAAGTGAGCTAGAGAGATCTGGGTCTTTAAAACATAATTGATTAACTCCTGTTATATGATCAACAGTTCTAAAACTTGCCTTACAACTAAAAGACTATATCTTAAGCAAGCAAATATTTGCCGTTTTTCCAACTCACGTGCTTCCCGAGACTGAAAAGTGCTATCTAACCTTCTTACATTCGAAATTCCTTGTACATTAGTGGCATGCCTTTTTGATTTCGAATGATTCACTAAATCTGATTTTTTAGCACCCATTATTTGATTACAAGCTTTACATTTTGCTTTCAACATATCATTTTCAATAGGTCCCAACCAGCCTTTAAATAACGGATCTTCTAGCCATAATGAAGTAAACATTTGTTTTCGTGTCTTTTTCTTAACAGGTTGCGCTGGCTCTTGGTTATCCTAAGATTCGCAAGTCGAATTATCAGGCTCAGACCTGATTCCACTAGATTCCGCTCTTCTATTTTGTCTGTATTCAGGTTCGGGATGCTCCGAGTGGATGGTACGGCCACGTTTGGTTTCACCGTTTGTTTTTTAGAAGGATTTTTATCACAAAAATCGTTAATGGTCTGCTGTCGCCTTTCCATTATTCCTATTTTCCAGAAGAAAAAACGTTAAAAACAAATTTCGCGACTAAGATTTATTTCTGGATCAAAGTATAATATGTTAGATATTTAAGCAGTTTTGTTACTTACCAGTAGATTTAATATTAAAATCTGCAGCAAATGATATATCAATAAAATGATCAACACAACAATAAGAACACTAATATAAACGAAACTAAACAGTATATACCCAGAGCTGAAACATACAATACAAACCGAGAAACCTAATATTATGTCTTCCTGCTGAGACCTGTTAGAAACGATTAGTATTGAAAGCAGTACGTACGCCATCTGTTATTGAAAAAAAAGGCAAGTGGAATAATTCTCTTCTCTGTTCCTAGATGGCTCAAGCGGCACCAAATGCACCAATTTTATTATTAATGTGATAATAAATCAGACTCTAGCCACTGCCTATTTAGGATTTAGAACGTTATTAACGTTAAAACAGTGAAATAAATATGATAGTTTTGTATGTAATAAATGCCGCTACATTTTGGGCTAATTTGCTCTACCATCGCTACGCCGCTCTTCTCAAAATAATCCGCTACAAATAGCGGAATTCCGCTACGTATGCCATACTAACATAGCCGAAGTCGGTATTAGTAGCAAATAGTGCCGTTGAAATTTAGTAGATGAAGGGAGGAGAAAGATAAGGGCCGCCACCAGATCAGTGGTAGTGGTAGATCAAGAGCCTTTGCGTGCAGCAGCGCCATCTACGAAAAATTGTATATTATTGTATTGCGCGCGTCATGAACACAGCTTGTTTGAGGACATTTTTTCCTAAAACATATTAACTTCTTTATTACTTGTATAGTGACCACACCGGTCGCTCTTCAAACTCCTTTGCAACCATCTTGGAAATTCGTTTCTCCATTCTTGTGAATTTTGTTGTTCGCCTGAGCTTGAAGGCTCATCACACGTCATTTGAATTAAATATTTAGTCTGTACCCGTTGTACACACAAAGTATAGGAAAAGCGAAGTAAGCGGCATGCGTATATAATTATAGGCAACCCAAACCTACAACCCGCTTGTGCTCGACGGCCTAAAGTATACGCATATGTATGACTGGCATGGTGAATAAAACGACACAGACTATATAGAATTAATTTTTTTCAGTTTAGGTTCCAGTTATTTTTCGGTAATAATCTGGAAATATCTGGATAATTTTAAGGAATCGTGGACAATGATGACGTTTTGTCACATTTCAGTAGAAATACCGAAAAATTGATAGGTTTGGCAACATCGGTCAAAATCCTTAAAGTATCGTAAGGAGTAAGTCATTAAGGTGTTAAGGCAAGTCTACACTCGTGTTACGATAAATACAGGGTGTCCGCAAATTTGGGGTTTTCCTTTACACGACGTGTAGATCTTGAAAACATAAGCAATTTTTCTTAGTACCATATACACCAATGTCTTAAGGGAACCGAGATAAAGGGCTCTGCAACATCAAAAATATCTGAATACCGTCCTGTAGCCGCCACCCGCCGCGATGTCCCAGACTGGTACCGGCTACTAGCTGAACCCGACGACAGAACTGGGTCTGGTTCTGCAAGATGTCAACTTAGCACTACATACCTGTTGTACAGTGATTGTGTACTCGTTCCGTAACTGTACGTGTTGCCTAAACTTCATGGTACGTCGGCTATCAATGTTTGGCTCTGATGTGAATGCTCAGTTTCAAAAAAGAGAGCGATGAGAAAAGAAAATCCCTGGTTGGTGAAGTATATTAAAACTAACAGGTGAGAAAATATGGTACATACAGGAATATTTATGAATCGTAAAAAAGTTATTACAATTTCACATTAATTTTTATTTCCAGTCATTTAAATCTTATAGAAATTTATTTTACGATCTCTAGTAGAAAATACAAATCAGTACCCAGATGTTAGGCAGTGCGAAAATGTTTTGCATGTGATGCGTCATTCCTAATTTTTTTGTGATTTGACTTAATTACACGCAGTGCGGGTGCTGTGCTGATGCAGACCATATAAGGGTGGCTTCAAGTGCAGTACGACAAGTCATCTTGAAAAGAATTGTAAGTCATCTATTGTGTGTTCGTCATGCAGCGGTGAACACCCTCCCCGCACCCACCCTCTAAATCCACCGTTGACGTACAGCCACAGATATAATGTCACTTTTTCAAGATTTTTCAAGATACGTGCTGCTGAGCCTGCACATGAGACTTGTCAAAGATTAACTTTGCAGACAAACGGAAATAAATGACATCTTGTGCTGTACATATCAGAAAATAGTAAGAAATGCAATATCTTGAATTCTACTTTTTTCTATTTATTAGCAACGGATATAGTGCGGCGACATATTGACTCTTAGTTGCGAGTCGTGCGTGGGAACATACCTTAACCGGAAAATCATATGTTGTCTGTCAAGAGTGTCAAGACGATAAATTCTAGCAGTGTTGCCATACGTAGCGGAATTCCGCTATTTGTAGCGGATTATTTTGAGAAGAGCGGCGGTAGAGCAAATTAGCCCAAAATGTAGCGGAATTTATTACATACAAAACTATCATATTTATTTCACTGTTTTAACGTTAATAACGTTCTAAATCCTAAATAGGCAGTGGTTAGAGTCTGATTTATTATCACATTAATAATAAAATTGGTGCATTTGGTGCCGCTTGAGCCATCTAGGAACAGAGAAGAGAATTATTCCACTTGCCTTTTTTTTTCAATAACAGATGGCGTACGTACTGCTTTCAATACTAATCGTTTCTAACAGGTCTCAGCAGGCAGACATAATATTAGGTTTCTCGCTTTGTATTGTATTTTTCAGCTCTAGGTATATACTGTTTAGTTTCGTTTATATTAGTGTTCTTATTTTTGTGTTGATCATTTTATTGATATATCATTTGCTGCAGATTTTAATATTAAATCTACTGGTAAGTAACAAAGCTACTTAAATATCTAACATATTATAGTTTGATCCAGAAATAAATCTTAGTCGCGAAATTTGTTTTTAACGCTTTTTCTTCTGGAAAATAGGAATAATGGAAAGGCGACAGCAGACCATTAACGATTTATTTGATAAAAATCCTTCTAAAAAACAAACGGTGAAACCAATTTAATGCTCTCTTTCAATCAGAGAAAGTTATACTCAATATCATATCAATAGAGAGTGAGCGATTTGTACGTCATCTATGTACAAACTTTATGCGACTAGAATATTTTAAAAATGAGAAATTATATAATCTAAATCCTAATGATCCCCACTGCTCATTACCAATTGAACAAGTGAATGTTGGTCCGCATACAATGGATGCAATAAAACACTGCAATAACACGGCAATCGAACAATTTAAATTAAAATGTGTCATATTTTACCAAAAATCGGTAGAAGAGTCCCTTAAAAGATTTCCTATCAAAGACAACTTCTTTTCAGAGCTAAAGTTTCTCTCACCGGTTGATGTGATGAACAATCGTCTTATTATAAGTGATACCTTTCATGACGCCGTTTTAAAAAAATTTGCCCTTCATATTGAAACCGAAAAGGCAATTTTGGAACTAAAGAAAATATGTATTTATTTTAGTGATAGTGAGAAAGAGGAGATTTTAAAAACAAAAAGTAATGTCATTGAATTTTGGTCGTTTGTAAACGACCTCAAAAATTTTAATGACGAATATTTATTTCGCAATATAGGTAAACTGGCTCTAATCATTTTAACATTGCCTCATGGAAACGCTGATGTCGAGCGAACTTTTTCTTATATGCTTGATTACAAAACAAAAAAAAAGAAATAAAATAATACCATCAACTTTGTCTGCACTACTTACAATTGAATTAGACTTGGAATCAAAAAAACAGTGCTGTTTATCCTATAGTTTTAATGAGAATCATTTAAACAAATATGAAAGGAATTTATATAATGTAAATAAGGAAGAACAAGCTGAAGAAGAAGTAATTTCTGATTCTGACTGTGAATAAAATAAGCAAACGTAGGCATTTCCACGTTTCCGCTTTTTCTTTGTCCTTATTTTTTGTTTTTTTTCTATCAAGATTAAGATATTTGTGATTGTTTCTATTTTTTTATTAGTTCCTAATTCTAAACCAAAGACAGTTTTGTTTTTTTATAGGTATACTTTTTGTTTTTACGAAAAATTGCAATTATATTATGTTACTGTTTGTATTTTTAGTAGGGTTTTTAGACAATGTTTAAAAAAAGTAAATATGTAAAAAATATATTTGTTGTTTATTTTAAGCCTCCCCCCCCTTAAATTTTTAGACCGTAACGGCATGTAGCGGAATTTTGCGATACGTGTGACGGATATTTTAAACTTCGCTCTGGCAACACTGTGTCTTTGTCTTGTGTCATTCTGTCATTACATACCGATACGTTTGTAGTGTTCATGTATCACATTTAAAAAACTTATCCTGGTTTATCAATGTAAACAACCGAAACAGATTATAAGCTGTTATCAAACAACGGCTAGAAATGACGGAAGAAGTGCTGGATGCAGACAACTGGAAGCTTGAAGCGGCAGCGGTGATAAACGATGTCAAAGATCACGTAAAAGCATTCGATATATCCGAGAAGTTGAAGAGCGATAACGCCCATATTTATTTGAATTTAATCACCATCGAGGAAAACCGATACTGCATCCAGTTATCTGGTCAAGGATTCAGGGTAGTGGGCTACGATTTGGATCAGACGGATCAAGTTGGCGGCGAGTATTTCGAAACTCCGTACAGTTTGTTGAATAAACTCAGTCTCAAATTCAAAGACTCCTTTGCGAATGAACTGCTTAACAAGCTGAACAATCTTGCTTGAGAGTTGGATTGTTATTCATTTAAATAACTCTAAAACTGTGAACTTTTGTGTGTATCTAGTGGAAAAGGAAAATACTTTGTTTTGGTTCAACTGGTTCTGTTTACAAGGTTGGCGACGCTGAAAACCAGTTCGCAGGACGCTTCACTTCAATCAGGTAATACAGATGGGATTTTCAGTTTTGATCATTCGCTATTCATTTAGCAGGTATTCGTTTTGGCTTTGGGGTGTAAATATTTATATCAGTACATTATGTTTCGTTGTCCACGAACAGTATGTTCATAATTTGTTTTTTAATTCACATGCCAATGCCAATTAACGTGTTATTATGAAAAACAAGAACTTCTGTCTTTATGCGCTGAAAAATTACGAAATCGAGTTGTTTTTGAGATCTCTTACCATGTTGGATACGTTAATCTTACAAATATTGCATATAAAAATATGTCAATTCCTTCGGATTTCTTCTACTCATCAGGGTAGGCCTTTTGCCTAAATATACTAAGTGACATATAAATCCGAACACCCAGTTTAAATGGTTTTATTTTAATAAAATTTTGTATAAGTACTTAATGAAGCATAATAAGTAAATGATAAAAATTTCAAAATGATTGCACTGCTTTAAAGCCCTTTGACCTTTAATAATGTGTGGATGCACCCTGATGTGCTACGCATTCCCCAACGCGCCTAGGCATGCTTCTGATCAGGTGGTCAATGTCCTCCTGTGGTATCTCATTCCAGGCAACCACCAACTCCTCTCGAAGTGCTTCTAGAGTCTGAGGAGGACGTTGCAAATTGAGCAATCTCCTACCCATCATATCCCACATGTGCTCAATTGGGGATAAGTCGGGAGATCTTGGTGGCCGTGGTAAAAATGTGACATCATTATGTTGAAAGAAGTCTATTGTGACTCTTGCAACATGTGGTCGGGCATTATCTTGTTGGAAAGTTGGATCTGCCAGGGTGTCAAGATAGGGTAAAAGATGGGGTTCTAGAACTTCGTGGATATAACGCTGCGCGTTCATGTTACCTCTGATGAAGATTAAAGGTGACCTGGAACCATAAGCTATAGCACCCCAAACCATAACTCCAACAGTGTGATGAACATGTCTTTCAACAAAAAACTGTGGATTCCTCCTTTCACCACGTCGCCTTCTAACCCTGGCACGACCATCGTGCATGCCTAAACAAAATCGAGACTCGTCACTAAAGACAATACTGTTCCATTCCTGATCCCAGAGTGACCGTTGTCTGCACCACTCAAGGCGATTACGTCGGTGTTCTCGAGTTAAAGGGAGGATCCAGTGTGGCCGGTATGAAAACAAGCCAAAACTTCTCATTCGTCGGTAAACACTTCGCATGCCAATAGGTCTTCCGTGTTCTGCAAACCATTCATTTGCAATGGACCTGGTGGTGGAGAAACGGTCCCTTAAGGCCAATAATCTTATGCGGCGATCTTCACGGTCTGTTGTTCTAGGGCGGCGTCCAGTGCCCCTTGCTCTTTGCGTACGGCCTTCTCGAAAGCCATGCCTGACAACACCTAACCACAGTGTCTACACTTCTTTGCACTCTAACTGCAATTGCCCGAAAAGAAAGTCCAGCTTCCCGAAGTCCCACTATACGGCCCCTATCAAACTCACTAAGTTGACGAAATCGTACAGGTCTCCGTACTCTAGGCATCGTAACCGATCGTAAAGGATGTCAAGAACCAAAATCCGCCAACGATGATTCCTTACTGCGTCTGAAATATTCATTTTTAGAGCGTTAGTGAATTAAAAAAAAGCAGTATAAAAACCGGAATGTCCAACTGATAAGGCTGAACATTTTTTCACTTGTTATTTACAGTAAGATAAATACATTCACCAACTTTTATTAAAATTAAACCATTTAAACTGGGTGTTCGGATTTATATGTTACTTAGTATAGTTAAGCATGAGGTATAAATTATGAAATATAATTATGTCCTTTGTGACTTTAAATAGCGCCATCATCTTTAAGGATTACCCCCAGTCTCACAACATGATTTTGCGAAATGTTTGAAGATTTAACAAAATCGCTTTATTAGCAGCGGAGTTATGAGCGGAACATTTTTGGGCGTAAGACAAATTTTCAAGTGCAGGGAATATTCCGATGCTTATAGAAGTGACTTTCCATCTCTAACATTTGTCTACGTTGTGCTGGCAACGCTGATAGACGTTTTGCGCAGCTAACTTCACTTTGATCTTTGACAGCCGATCATCTGTCAATTCCTGTCAGTGGGGTAGTGTGTACGGTGGACAATTACCAATTAATTACATGATTAATTATAAGTGAAACGCAGGATTCAACAATGACTAACGCGGTTTAAGAAGTGTACAATAATCTTTTATAGACGCTAATTTCCCCGTAAAATCGCTGTCGCGTGTTGCCTGCAGCATCTATTGTCTTTAATCGTAAATGGACAAATAGGTACAATTAGGTGAGTACCATTTGAAATGATTGCTGTTTACAAGCGGTATTCCACCCAGTTTTGCATGTAATCAATTGAAAGTTGTTCGTTAAGCTAGCGGATATTCATTTTTGTGCATTTCTTGACGAGATTTTTCAATTTTAACGACCGTAGACAATGGTGAAAGTTCCCATAGGTGAGTAATATCCTGCCTTTCTAGATAAAAGTCCCTCCCCGAACTTCGAGATCGAAACGAGAAATTTGTCATTCAACAGTTGTGTTATCGAATGCGCCCATAAAGTGATTTATGTTGAATATAATAAATAACACGAACAAATGTCATTAAAGAGTGTGGCCTATGAATCGTGTTTTTTTTCTATCGTCGTATCGTCGGTTCTGAATACAAATAGTTTATCACAAATGGTATAATTGGTGTTTCAATGGATTGGTGTCTAATATTTTTGTGTATTGAGATAAGGTATTAAATTTTGATAAAAAATATCATGTGATATTTTGTTGAATTCATATTATTATTATCTAAAATAATTTTGTAGTATATTTTTTTATATTTCTTAATTTACTGCAACATATTTTTCTTATTACAATATTTTCAATCATTTTTATTCATATTTTCTGCAAAATTATCTTCTATTATTTTTAATTTTGCATTAAATGCTGCATCTATATTAGAATCATTCATTAATTTTCCTATTTTTATTCACATTTTTTTAATTTTTTTATTCAAAAATATCCTGTGAGATTTTGCTATCCTTTCTTATCATGAATCAGCAAGCAGTATCTTGATTTGATAATACAATTTATCTGTTTCAAGAAACATTATATCACGTTTGATTAATTAGTAAATCATATCCACTCATTGACATTTTAGGACTGAATTTACATGCTCATATTCTCTTTGAATTTATATTACTGGGTAACAATAATACATATTATGTATCATGTTTTCTTACCTCATCAATTTCATCCTGTTATTACAAATATAAAATTGCTTTAATGTTGTGTATTTTCTCATGTTGTTTCTATGTAAAAAATTGTCCATTACTATTATCTAAGGGGCCGTTCAAGTATTACGTAAGCAGATTTATTACAATTGTTTACCCCCCCATCCCCCTTGTCAGCAAAAGTAAGCAAAGCTCTTACTCCCTCCCCCCATGCTTACGTAAACATTTGTCAATTAATGTATTGTTTTTTTTAATATTATAATTATAACTCTATGCACGACGAGCACCGACTCTTACTGGTCTAACTTTCCTATCAGTGTGCGTGTTGACTAAGAGGAGCCATTCTGCGCTCTACTCTGTTATACACACTTCTTCCAGGAGCATTGGTAGCTAAAAACAATGCATCGAGATCATGTCGCTTAAAGTGTTGTATAGAAAACCCTTATGACTTTTTGATAACGTGGATTTTCATGTGGCCCTCCATCAACCATCATGATTACCACTGGTTTTACTAGTCCATGGTCAGTTTTAGCTAATGGTCGAAACTCTTCAAGTTCGAGAAGCGTCTCGAAATCCTGAGCATGAGTATTAGCAGTAGATGAACTATGCTTTCCACTTCGAATAGCGATGTATGTTGGTCCAGAATATCCAACGGCTTGAGGTTGTCCTAGCATATTGGAAGTGATTTTGATACCAGCATAAATAGATGGTATTAATTTATGACGCTCAGCGATTACCCAATCGTGATCGGGCAATTTGATTCTATATTCCATGTGCATTAGAAGAGGTGCTTGCTTATTTGCCGCAGTTACGCCAATAGGGACTCGAGCTTTATCATCTTGAGATATGAAAAATACTTGATCTGGTCCAAGTATGGAAGCTATGTTCTCTAAATAATGGATTGATGTTTCAGCGAACTTGTGGCTCTTGTGGTGATCAGTTTGAGCCCGAATGAGCTTAACAGGGACTGTCGATACATGTCTTCGTCCCTCTGCAGAATTAGATTTTCTGGGAATCAAACGAAGATATGTCCCACTGCGACTAATGTAAAATCCTATATTACGTGGTTCTTGTGTGAGTTCATCAACAGTTTTTACGCTGCGAATTGATTCCGTTCGTCCTTTATCATCTGCTGCACTCCCAAATAAAGCTATATCAGCAGTTTTCCATAGTGAATGTTGATTGCTTTCAAGATTAGGATGCCCCACTGAATCTCTCGGAGATAGTCTTTTTTTATTTCTGGATTTTCGTGACAAATATCTTCTAAATTTCTTTTCATACCATCCCTGTGTTTCTTCTGGGCAACTGCGTTTCGGACCTTCCTGTTTAAAGGCTGTTTTGCTGTTTTTATTTCCTCGCGCAACTTAGTGATCTGTTTATCAACTTCAGCACGGCTTGGCATACTATCTCTTTCAGAATACAAAGCATTCAGATTTTTTTCGAGTAGAGCAACCTTATTTTTCATTGCTTCCTGAGAAGGTTTTGCTCTCTGTTTATCTGTATTTTCATTAATTTCGCATTGCTGTTGTGATTCATTACCGGGTTTTATTTTATCTTCTTCCTCTTTTCTAATATTTGAAGCTGACTGTATAAATTGTGTTTTTTCTGCAAGTTTACAGGTTGCCTAAAAATAAAAACTTTCTATGGCTTCCGCTAAAGATTCTCTTATTAAGCTACATAAATACAAAGTATGGTATATACAAAACCCTATGGCTTTAAATCTAATATGTTTAAACGAGCAATTCGTTCCGGTCACAAAATACAGGGTGTTAGTTTTCTGTATATATGTATGAAACTAACATCCTGTACTTTGTGACCAATTGACGGAATCAATCATAACAAATAAATCTATAATATAATGTTTATTACCTGTTATACTTTAAGATAGGCCATAATATTTTCTAATCAGTAAAGAGAAACTTTTTGGCGATTTCTAATATTTCTAGTACTCATACGTACCTAAAATGATTTCGTCACTCACCTTAGAAAAAAAATTTAGTAGATTGGATTTATTCTTAGTCACCGCTTGCAATTCTTCTTCGATTCTCTTAGATACAATAATCTCTAGTTCCTTGTCGGATTTTGCTTGTAATTTGGCCACACTTTGTTAACTAACTTTTGTACATTTTGTACTTTCGTACTTGTATGAGATTCATTTAAACTTTCAAACAATTTTTGGTATAACTTGTCTATGTGAAACGACATCTTATTTAAACATTAAACTTTGGCTAATGGAATCAATGGTAACACAAATGTTAACTTGCTTTACTATGCTTACAATACGTCTACCCACTGTACTATCTAAACGAAACAATACACTGATAGAGGAAACGTATGCATTATTTGCGGGAATCGCCGAAAATGCGTTTCGTTTTCAAGCAAAGACAACGTGAGGGTTGCCATTCGTGTAAAAAAGTAAATAACTACCGATGACGTCATCATCATCTAGACTCCCCTACCCCCCCCCCATGTCATCGAAAATAAGCAAAGCTAAGACGTTAGTCCACGAATGACATACCGTTGACGTTTCTTTGTTTACAATTTGTATGACGTCACATCACTTATATATCCATCTTGCGCTTTTAAAAATTGAAATCGATTTATTTCATTTTCCTGTTACAAATACTAATTTATTCTATGAAATTTAGTTATCAGTCCAGTAGCCTGTTGGCTTATATATTTCGGCTCTACATTTCAAGAATCAGTGATAGTAAAAGGAACGTCGCAAATCGAAAGAAAGATAAAGAACCCGATAACAAATCCAGCATTTGTCAACAAAATACAAATCGGTGCCATCCACCAGTGAGTCAAGTACGCCGATAAGCAGGTTCAAGCAAAGCATAACATCACGTTCTGGACAACCGTGATGAAGTCTTTATTCTTTTCTTGATTTCATTCAGCATACGCTCGGCTAAGCTGTGCATCAAAGGAAGAATAATAATCATTCGCGTATTATCTCCTCTCGGACAAGCGTGCGTTTGTTTGCAACTGTGAGAGCCATGGTTCAACTAACTCTATGGAATTTATGGAGGTATTTATCTCTCTCTTTTTTCCATCTTGGGATCCCCTTGTATCGTGAATCATTCCTCAGTGATGTATATTCATGGTAGCGTAATTGCTTTTTAAACTGGAGACTCGTTAACATCGCAGTCATTCTTTAATTCAGTTAGTATGCCAGAAGTTACTTAAAGAGAATTTGAGAAGAAACTAAGGTATGTTGAGACAAGTTTAGGAATTTGTGAATGCTCTGTGATTAATTGAGATGTACCATGAATTTAACAGATGATTCTTTGGGTAATTTGAAGACAAAAAGTTCATATAAACATAGATCGGAAAAATATTCGTTCTTAATATACAGGGTGTTAAAATTAAAAAAAAATCGTTTTTCTTAAATATCCTTTACGTAATTTTGTTGTAATTTTGCGGTGATATAAGCCCAGTGACGTCTAGAGCGCGTTGTGAACGAATATTTGTGACAAAAAAATTCGGTTCCATTATCACAAGTAAATTTATGAGAGATGCCAAAAAATGAAAAGAAATGGATCATAGCACGCAATTGCGTTTATAGAGCTAATTGGATATTGATAAAATTTTGAAAAATTCATCAGTAACTGTGACAAAATATTGGTTTCAAATTTTGAATGAGTCTATGGATAAGTATTCAAATGGTTCAGCACAGAAATTAACATTGTGGGATGCACTTCGTACTGCCATTGCTGGCAAATGTCGCAAGAGTTTATACAGGGTGTCCCAGAAGTCGACGTCAAGCCGAAACCGGGTGATAGGCAAAGTCATAACAGCTATCAGAAAAATATTTAAAAAAAATTTATGTATGTGTTTTGAAAATTATAGGTCTTTGAAAAAAATATAGAAATTTCACACCCTACGGCAGTCTGTCAACTTCTGTTACTACAAATATTAACTTTTTTTTGGATTTTATTTTTACAATGTAATGATGAATAATGCATCTTCAAACCGGTGTCTCAACCTTACTGCCAACTTCTCTCGTTCAGGAAAAATTGCCACTTATTTCCCAACCAAGTATTCCAAAGTAAACTTTGCTCAACTTTAACTGGCTGTACTGGAAAAAAATGTAGTACGAGAGTTTGGCAAGTAACCTTAAAAGTTGGCGCATTTAATAAGGATTCCAAAATGGTATAACACTTAGAAGATTACTCGTTAACTTATGCAAAAATTTTCATCAGTTTTTCTTCAAATAAAGTGAATGAATGTTTGGAAACGAGCAATATCTATGAAATTTTTGGTAGAGCCTGTAATCAAGTAGGTGCTTAATGGCTACCTGCAAGAGGTTTATAGGAAAAAACACACTGTAGGTGATGTTAAAACAGTAAAATCGCATATCAATTGAAGAAATAATATAAACATGAATAAAAAATCAACAATAGTAATTAAAACATGCATTTTATTCAAAAATCAAACACTTTTTTAAATCTTCACTGAATCATAAGTAATTCCTTATTATTCAATAAGCTGGTGATGTTTAAATGACAAGCTGTCAATCTCATACTTTGACAATATTTTGTTTTCAACATTTCATAGCTATTGGTTGCTAAAATTTGTTGATTGGAACTTGAAGGTCATTCGCTGTACACTCCTGGTGAAATCCACCCTTAGATCTATATAGTTTTAGATAACATCTAAAAGTTGTTCTGCTTAATGAAGCTTTCTAAAGGTGTTTTTCTTCCAGCATTACACTTTTTGATAGTTTAGGATTAGTTTCGGGCCCATTTTCCTTTCAATCTACATGTAGTAGAGCTGTACTTTTCTACCACCTGATATTTTTATGCAGTAAATGGTTAAGTGTAAGAATAACTGTTATAGCTGAACTTCATTATAGGTAATATATGTATTATCTATAATTTATTTTTAATAAAAGACGGTTTATTATTATTTTGTGCTACTCTACAGGGTGTTTCAGTTTATTGTTGCATAACTTTAAGATTCGATAGAACTTTTGAAATCAATGCATAAAGTCTATATAAACATGGGGTCGAAAAATGCGTGGCTTCCGAAATACAGGGTGTTTAAATTTACTTTCTAAAATAGTTTTTTTTAAATATTTCGAACAATATTTGATGTATAACAGTGAAAATTGGTATACAAGGGTTTTTTGGTACGACAAAACGAACCATGGGCGTAGTTTTACTGTAGCCGCTAGAGGGCGCTCTCTACTGTACCTGTAGTGTATTAAAATGACCGAAAAATTTTTCTAAGTGCAATTTTTTGCTTTTTGAATAAAAATACTGATTCTTCGCACTTCACACTTTTCAACATAAAAAAGCTCTCCTGTGAGTTTTCGTTATAGCTAGCCGTTTTTGAGATATTTCGATTTTTAAGGTTCGATGCATTTTTAATTATTTATGATAAAATAACGTTAAAAAGTCAGTATCTCGATAATTTTTAGAAGTAGGCTGTGCCTGCAAATATTTTTGAAATTGAAAGCAGAATAAGGTTAAACGTCAATTAGCTGACAGTTAGTTTTGTTGTCTTTTGAAACCTGAAACGTTTTTTGCAATTGTGAGTGCACGAAATTTAGTTTCTTTTACCTGTTTTTTTTTGTAATTTTTATAAAAATCCCATTTTTATTCTCCAATCAAGAGTTAGCGGATATTCATTTTGTGTATGGCTTTGTAAATGGAAACGCAGCAGAAGCAGCCAGAGAATACGCACGAAGATTTCCAAACAGACGACATCCAACTCGCTCAGTATTTGTAAGAGTGCATCGCCAAATAATTGAAAATGGTTTTGGAAATCTCCAAATGGATCAAAACATAAATGTTCGTCAGCGCAGATTTACCCGTATGATTCTGCGTGAGTTTGATAGAGATCCGACCACAAGTGTTATGAGAGTTTCTGGTGCCTTGGGAATGTCAGCAAGCCATGTTCACAGTGTTCTTAGAAATGACCATAGACGTCCTTACCATTTGCAACCTGTGCAAGGACTACAGCCAGGGGACGGAGAACGAAGAATCACATTTTGTCAGTGGATTCTTGATAGAACTGATAATAATAAGGAGTTTTTAAGTAACGTTTTATGGACCGATGAGTCATGCTTCACTAGACGTGTAGTGGTAAATTTTCATAATCAACATATTTGGTCGCATGAAAATCCTCATGCAGTTCGGGAAAGAAATTTTCGGCATTAATTTAGGGTGATTTGACTATTTGGACCCTACCTTTTGCCTGCAAGGTTAAATGCTGCGACCTTCTTGGAATTTTTAAAGGCTGAACATGCAAATATGTGGGATGATTATGTTAGATTTAAGAAGATTGTCCTGGTTCCAGCTTGATGGTTGTCCAGCTCATTATTCGAGAATAGTTATAAACTGGCTGGACGAAAATTATCCAGAAAGATGGATCGGCCGTGGAGGACCAGTTACCTGGCCTCTACGATCCCCTGACCTAAATCCATTAGATTTCTTTGTGTGGGGATTTCTAAAAGAAAAAGTGTACCAGACTCCCGTAACCACAAGAGATATGCTAATAGACAGAATCAGGAATGCATGTGATGAAATAACGCCTTATTTGAATAATGCTATACCACGTTCGATCATTCGTAGATGTGAATTGTGTATTGAACAATTGGGTTTACATTTCGAGCAACTACTTTAGATTTTGTATGTTTGTCCTAACTATCCAATAGCATTTTAGTTGTAAATAATTAATTTAAGTTGTTAAAAATAATATTGGAAAATTAAACAAATTAATATTCTGTTTTTTTGTGTTTATTTGGAGTTAGGAATTATTGCTGTGTTTAAAAACACAATCTAAACGATCATCTTAATTACTTGTAATGCCCAAATCGAAAATGAGAAAAAAAATATTATTTCCCATGAATAATTAAAAATGCATCGAACCTTAAATATCGAAATATCTCAAAAACGGCTAAAACTATAACGAAAACTCACACTAGCGCTTTTTTATGTTGAAAAGCGCGAAGAATCAGTATTTTTATTCAAAAAGCAAAAAATTGCACTAAGAAAAAATTTTCGGTCATTTTAATACACTACAGGTACAGTAGAGAGCGCCCTCTAGCGGCTACAGTAAAACTATGCCCATGGTTCGTTTTGCCGTACCAAAAAACCCTTGTATACTAATGTTCACTGCTATACATCAAATACTGTTCGAAATATTTAAAAAAAACTATTTTAGAAAGTAATTTTAAACACCCTGTATTTCGGAAGCCACGCATTTTTCGACCCATGTTTATATAGACTTTATGCATTAGCTTTAAAAGTTCTATCGAATCTTAAAGTTATGCAACAATAAACTGAAACACCCTGTACATAACCATATACTGTGTTTTTTAATTGATTCAAATTTTGCGTGACATCCTAAATCGATGCGTCCATTAATTCGATTTAAATTCAAAATTAAACACATGAAATCACTTAGTGAAGTCATTTGCTTACAACTGCATTAAGTTACGTACACGTATGGTACGCATACATCTACATTTATATAAACATGGCCACGCGCCAACATCCATACACTGATTATTCTGCAACTATATCAGAATAACTTCGTTTCATCTATAATAACAGCAATTCGCTAGTTTGCAAAATGGAAATTGTATCGGAATAGACAATATGGCGCGCAAACTGCAGGCCATGTAACTAATGAAGCCAAGTTAACGGATTGCCTACACACGAACGAAACTAGGTAATTGGAAACACTGATTTGGGATATTGTCAGAAAAATCCTTAAGTGTCATCACGCACGTTGGGCGGTCCGGTTCCAATAACTCTTTCAGAGGCAGGGAAAAAACCCTATAGGGGCACACCTGATTTATTTACTTTTCCAAGTTATACAGGTTACTATCAAGTTGTCCAATAGGGACGCAGGAAAGTAAACGTCAATTTGACATAGACGCCATCTTTGTTTTCTGTCACCGACATGTCATTTTGTTAGTTGAATGTTTACCGTTGATCGCTATGGAGTCGTATTCGATTGAAGACCGCATTAAAGTTATTCAAGAGCACTACGAAAATGGTGCAAAAATAAAAAACACGTTTCGCGCGCTTCGTGAACATTTCGGTCGCAACAACCGCCCAAACGAAACGACCATCGGTCGACTGGTGCGTAAATTCGAGGCAACAGGTTCTGTGGCAAATCTGCCAGGCTCTGGCCGGCCAAGGAGCGTTCGTACACCGGAAAATATTGCTGTTGTGAAGGAGAGTGTGAGAGACGATCCGAAACAATCAACGACGCGTCGATCCCAAGAATTGGGCATTTCGAGAACCAGTTTGCTCCTCATTCTACACGCCTACAAGTTCCAATTGACGCAAGAGCTGCTTCGGGACGACCATTTTTCGCGCCGAACGTTCTCAGATTGGCTCCTTGAACACCGCCAAATTGACGCCAATTTTTCATCAAAAGTCATGTTCAGCGATGAAGCGCATTTCACTTTGAATGGGACGGTAAACAAGCAAAACTGCCGCATCTGGGCGAACGTAAATCCCCGTGAGTATCAAGAGCAGCCGATGCATCCTCAAAAAGTGACTGTGTGGTGTGCATTGTGGTCAAAAGGCATCATCGGACCTTACTTTTTCGAAAATGCGGCCGGCGACGCCGTTACCGTCAATTCTGAGCGATATCACGTGATGATAGAGGACTATTTTTTGCCGCAACTTGAAGGAATGGATATGGACGATGTTTATTTCCAACAAGACGGTGCAACATGCCACACAACCAACGTCAATATCCATCGATTGCAGTCCTTCTTCGGTGATCGCGTGATTTCGCGCAGAGGAAATGTGCCATGGCCACCAAGATCGTGCGATTTGACTCCCTTGGACTTCGTTTTATGGGGATATTTGAAAAGCAAAGTCTACGTCAACAAACCAGCCACCCTCCAAGAACTCAAAAACAACTTCATTGCCGAGATAAATGCCTTAGAACCGACCATGTTGCAAAATGTCATTGAAAATTTCGACCAAAGCGTGGACGTCTGTAAATCCAGTCGTGGTGAACATTTGAGCGATATTATTTTTCATACGTAAATGGTATAAATGAACCTTCAAAATAAAGTACCCAACTTGATTTGAATATCAATCTTTCTTGTTTTAATATGCGTTTGGACAACCCCATACATACATGAATGACAGTAATAAGAAAACTAGCGATTAGGTTTTTCCTTGTACTTTTCTTGTATGATTTCCAAAAAAATCAGGTGGTACGAATAACGTACCATTACACATGTATGTAAATTATTGTTTATTGATGAAAACGCTGAAAACATGATTTATTTTTCCTAAACATAGAGGCACCTTGCAAATGGTACCCATCGAATCGGTCCGAATCTGTTTTTTGAGTTGCTGCAGTAGGTCATATCTACTAATTTGAAAGGCAATGAATCCATTTTCACTCCCTGAAAAGGGAAATAACTATTGAAGGGCGGTGGTACAAATAAGGTACATTATGTCAAATTAATAACAGAAAATTCAACAGATTTATAACATTCCATGAAAACTATATGCTACAGACTCTATTATAAAATGTTTATCACAAATATGTTTGTTTTTTACTTTTATCAATTTCTATAAGAAAACTCCACTAATGACGATTCGCAAGAGTTAATGTAATGTTATTTAATCAGGTGGCCTATACTAAGTAACATATAAATCCGAACACCCAGTTTAAATGGTTTTATTTTAGTAAAATTTTGTATAAGTACTTAATGAAGCAATGATAAAAATTTCAAAATGATTGCACTGCTTTAAAGCCCTTTGACCTTTAATAATGTGTGGATGCACCCTGATGTGCTACGCATTCTCCAACGCGCCTAGGCATGCTGCTGATCAGGAGGTCAATGTCCTCCTGTGGTATCTCATTCCAGGCAACCACCAACTCCTCTCGAAGTGCTTCTAGAGTCTGAGGAGGACGTTGCAAATTGAGCAATCTCCCACCCATCATATCCCACACGTGCTCAATTGGGGATAAGTCGGGAGATCTTGGTGGCCATGGTAACAATGTGACATCATTATGTTGAAAGAAGTCTATTGTGACTCTTGCAACATGTGGTCGGGCATTATCTTGCTGGAAAGTTGGATCTGCCAGGGTGTCAAGATAGGGTAAAAGATGGGGTTCTAGAACCAGTCCTGATCCCAGAGTGACCGTTGTCTGCACCACTCAAGGCGATTACGTCGGTGTTCTCGAGTTAAAGGGAGGACCCAGTGTGGCCGGTATGAAAACAAGCCAAAACTTCTCATTCGTCGGTAAACACTTCGCATGCCAATAGGTCTTCCGTGTTCTGCAAACCATTCATTTGCAATGGACCTGGTAGTGGAGAAACGGTCCCTTAAGGCCAATAATCTTAGGCGGCGATCTTCACGGTCTTTTGTTCTACGGCGGCGTCCAGTGCCCCGTGCACTTTGCGTACGGCCTTCTCGAAGCCATGCCTGACAACACCTAACCACAGTGTCTACACTTCTTTGCACTCTAACTGCAATTGCCCGAAAAGAAAGTCCAGCTTCCCGAAGTCCCACTATACGGCCCCTATCAAACTCACTAAGTTGACGAAATCGTACAGGTCTCCGTACTCTAGGCATCGTAACCGATCGTAAAGGATGTCAAGAACCAAAATCCGCCAACGTTGATTCTTTACTGCGGCTGAAATATTCATTTTTAGAGCGTTAGTGAATTAAAAAAAAGCAGTATAAAAACCGGAATGTCCAACTGATAAGGCTGAAAATTTGTTCACTTGTTATTTACAGTACATTCACCAACTTTTATTAAAATAAAACCATTTAAACTGGGTGTTCGGATTTATATGTCACTTAGTATACTACAAAACAAGTTTGGCCATGTTTCCAGTGACAACTCTTCCAACAACAACGGTAATTGATTGTTTAAATAGTCAAGAAAGACATTGCCATTTAGGGATTGCTCCAAAAAATGTGGCGCAATAATTCTGCCTCCCAGTATGCCACACCACACGTTTAAACTGCAACGCCCTTGGTGCTGAACTTCATGCAACCGATGCGGATTTTCTGCAGACCCATAATGTATTGGCATAGAAAATAAAAAGAGAGAAAAAATGTCCCCAAATCTTGATTTTGAAAAGAATTTATTGCCGGAACTTCTGTAGATTACTAATGATCTTAGGCGTTTGAAAAGGACATTTTTTATTTTTGGTCGTTCTCTAAATTCTTATTGATCGTGAAAAACAAATTTTGTTGCAGATTGTTGATATTGTGGGTACTGCCAATGCTGCACCTGACTATATGAAAATCAGTTTCTAGGGGGAAATGTTGCATACACTTTCAAAATTTCACAGCGTATCATTGAATTATCTAAGAAAAAAAGTAAACAGTTTAAAATCAAATAACAACTGTGCCGAAATGACTACTAAAAACGTGCTGAAAAACTGTTTCGAAATTTTGGGATATCCTGTATTAAATTGGATCAATTGTTCGCTGAGAAGCAGTTCTTTCTCTGAAAATTTGAAATGCTCTACAATAACACCAGTTCCCAAAATAAAAAATTCTAAAAGATGCAGCGATATGAGACCAGTAAATGTGTTACCAGACATTGAAAAATTATTAGAGTCCACAGTGCATGACCGATTAATGCAGTTTGTAGAAGAAAACAAAATTTTAGTGGAGGCGCAGGCAGGCTTTCGAAAAAAATATTCCACAGAAACAGCTTGCCGGTTGGTAACTGAGAATTGGAGAAGAGCCATAGACTCAGAAGAAGTTGTCATAGCAGTATTTTTGGATTTGAAGAGGGCATTTGAAACGATTGATAGAGATATTTTGTTAGGTAAATTGAAGGCATATGGTATAACAGGAAGTGTTTTAGATTGGTTTAGAAATTATTTGTCTATAAGGATGAAAGTTACAAAAGTTAATGACACTATTTCATCAAAAATTGAAAATACGTTGGGGGTGTTCCACAGGGCAGTATCCTGGGACCACTTCTGTTTATTTTATACATAAATGATTTACCTGCCATAGTCAAAAAATGCAAAATTCAGATTTTCGCCGATGACACTATGATTTAAATAAGTACAAAAAATATTCAGCCTGGTATCTCTTATATAAATGAAGACTTGAAGCTTGTCTCAAAATGGTTAGCATCTAACAGACTAAAATTAAATGCAAGTAAAACGAAAGCATTGTTAATCGGAAAAAAACAATGTACAAATGTTCAACTGAACATTGATGGTGAAGATATTGAATTCGTAGAAAATTTTAAATACCTGGGGGTTTTTGTTGACTCTCGATTAATTTTTGATATTCATTATGAAAAAATTATAAATAAGATTAGTAGTAAAGTGGGAGAGTTTCTGGATGTCTGAGTTCATATAGCAGAAAAATTATCTATAATACCATCATTCTTCCAAATTTCTTGTACTGTTCGACTATTCTATATTTAGCAAATAATTCCATTTTTGAAAGACTGCAAATTTTACAAAATAAGTGCATGAGAATAATACTAAATAAAGATAAATATACTCCAATTAGGCAAATGCTAAGCAAATAAAAAAGGCTCAATGTAAAAATTTTTATCAAATATCTTGAAATGATATTCATTTATAAAGTAAAAAATAATATATTTCCATCAAGTCTAACTAATTTAACATCATCAAATGTCGACCATCATTTACATAATACCAGAAATAAAGATGACTTCCATTTAATGACCAAAAAGTATAACATATGCTACAAATCTGTATTCCATCAAGGGTTGATTGAATATAATAAATTATACTCGGAGATAAAAGACCAGAAAACTTTGACAAAATTTAAAGTAAAATTGAGAAATCACCTGTTAAATCTACAATTATAGGTTGCCCAGCATTTACATCATACACCATATGGCTTGAATTTACTAGTTCTAAGTCGTTTACAATTATTCTGTTTATGTAGCCAAATGTGCTAAATAAATCTTTCTACTAGATTGATCGAGATGGATAGCCTGCACGTGACCAGCACCCCATCTGCATCTGCGGTCGTCGGCAGTCACGTGATCGGCATGGCGGGGAACAGCAAGACTTCCAGCAGAAGCGCCTCGCCTTGCAGACCAAGGCTGGCCGAAGCTCAGCAACAAGTGTCGCCGGCACCGGCAGCTACGACATACCATGGACCGCATCACGTGAAGACGCTCAGTCATGGATCGGTTGACAGCGCCAAGGTTAGTACATTTTAAATGAAAAAGGAGTTGTACAGCGTATTCTACATGAAGTTAGCCAATCATCTACTGTATTTCGGCGTCCAGAAAATTATCCGAAATAAAATAACCTGTTTAAATGGTTTTATTTTAATAAAAGTTTGTGAATCTTACTGTAAATAACAAGTGAAACATTTTTCAGCCTTATCAGTTGGACATGTTCATCACACTGTTGGAGTTATGGTTTGGGGTGCTATAGCTTTTGGTTCCAGGTCACCTTTAATCTTCATCAGAGGTAACATGAACGCGCAGCGTTATATCCAGGGAGTTCTAGAACCCCATCTTTTACCCTATCTTGACACCCTGGCAGATCCAACTTTCCAACAAGATAATGCCCCACCACATGTTGCAAGAGTCACAATAGACTTCTTTCAACATAATGATGTCACATTGTTACCATGGCCACCAAGATCTCCCGACTTATCCCCAATTGAGCACGTGTGGGATATGATGGGTAGGAAATTGCTCAATTTGCAACGTCCTCCTCAGACTCTAGAAGCACTTCGAGAGGAGTTGGTGGTTGCCTGGAATGGCGCGTTGGAGAATGCGTAGCACATCAGGGTGCATCCACACATTATTAAAGGCTTTAAAGCAGTGCAATCATTTTGAAATTTTTATCAAGTACTTATACAAAATTTTATTAAAATAAAACCATTTAAACTGGGTGTTCGGATTTATATGTCACTTAGTATAGATTCCTCTGTATCAGCTCTGAAAATATTCTCGGGTTCGACGAGGATAATCCTAATTTTTACAATCCATTTTGCCACAAAACCTACATGTCTGAACTTATCTGTCTTTCCTCCGATGATGTCAACTTTCAGCGTTGCTTACGATTAACGGAAATCAATCGAACCCTTTCCAGCTAATAGATAAACTTCATGGACAGCATATTCAGTAATAATCTTCTAAATATCACTGATGCTAAAGACATGTAGATCAATAGATACAAGCACCCAAATGCGGTCTTTATACTCGACCAGTTCTACTAACCCGATTCATGCAGGATGCGAGTTTTTATGCGGATATTTTTCGAAATTATTGTATTTTTTTAAATATACCTAGAATTTTTGTCTCCAGAAACTTACATGTCGGGGATTTTAGCTCGACTGAGACAACAGGGTAATGTAATCAAGTTTGGCCACTTCCTCAAAGTAGCAATCTCATATTTCATATTAATTCAGCAGGGTGCCTAGATTTTAAAAATAACCCGCCATTTCGCATATGAATGGATACAAATAGAAATGGATGTCCAGTGCATAATTACGTTATCCAATGGAATGGAACATCCGCGGTGGAACTGTTTCCAGAGAGGTGAAGATTAATAAAATAGTACGGTTGCGACAGGTAAAATATAGCTCGATGAAATAAGTGTTTCAATATTGATCCTCAGAAATATATAGAGCATTACAAATTTGTAGCGAAGTGAGCTTATAGTTGAGTCATTTATTTTAACAGTGAGTAGATCTGATCAAAAGAAATGTTTTTTTTCTTTACCATTTTTCTGGTAAAATTAAAGTAAAAAAGTTATAGCCCTTTGGAAGTTTGAGTACCGCCCTGTCTCAATAATAATATTATGTGCTCGTGTTTGGCAACAACGGATATAAACCGCCTTATCGGTTCATCGCATCGGAAACAAAAAAGCGAAAGAATTTGGAACGATGTTTTTACAATTATTTTATTCAGTTGTATACAGTCAGTGTCAGTCGGTAACGCGTGAGTGAATAGTGGTGTCCGTTGCGTGGCTCAAACGAAATCAAAAATGGCACGTGTTTACGAAAATGCTGAACTTGTGGACATGATTTTTTTTTATTTTTACACACATATTTTGGTTTATCTTCCTTCTACAATCATCATCTGAAAATTAACGACTCAACTTCAAAGCCACCCTGTATATATATAGGTGAAAATTAAAGCTTCCGCCTTTTGTTGGGTACTTCGGCAAAATTTAAGCAAAGAGGACTCTTTATACTTTATTAGTCTCTAGCTTTCAATGGTCTTTGCCATCATCATCACGAGCGGCAATAACATTGAGAAAAATAGCAACTATTGTGCAAAATGAATTTTAAATTAACTTACAGTAGTATGTGAGGTTGTTGCTAAATGTTATTTACGTTTAGGTTGAGGGAAACACCCATATATATATATATATATATATATATATATATATATATATACATATATAGGTGAAAAATTAAAGCTTCCGCCTTTTGTTGGCTACGCGACAAAAATTTTAAGCAAGGAGGATCTTTATACTTTTTTTATTCTCTCTAGCTTTCAATGGACTTTTCCATCATCATCAGGAGCTGCAATTACATTGATAACAGTAGCAACAATAGTGTAAAATGAATTTAAATTGACTTAACTTGCAGTAGTATGTGAGGATGTTGCTAATTGTTGTTTACGTTCAGGATGAGGGAAACACCCAGTAACATGGCATGCTATTCTCCTATGAATATGCGCCTAGAAATAGAGGAAAATAATAATGTACAAAGGTATACATTCGAATAATACAATTGTACAATAAACACGGAAAAACCGAAAAAGATAAACTTGTGCTAGGCATTAAACGATAGATAGAAACTAAACCTTGAAACAACATAACTTTAATAAAATTCAAACATTATAAAAGATAAATGAGCTAAGTAAAACTAAAAAAAAAACACATTAGTATAAACACTAGGAAAGTGCAAAAATGTAAAAGGAAACTGACATAATATCAAATATAAAAAGGAGACAGATTAAAGAGTATTTAATTAAAACTAGGTACTTTGTCGATTCAGTCTGACTTTCATTTGCAATCATTGTTTTATTAAGGTGTCGGTAAGTACAAGCTTTTTGCGGTAATGTAGTCGTGGATAACTGCCCTGGGTATTTTATGTATCCATTGTTTCACTTTTTTTTTAAAATGATTTACATTGTAGAGGAATACTGTTGTACATATGGGGTCCAAGGAATGTCCATGACCTCAATAGTAACGATTTTTCTGGTTTCGGAACAATGCGACAGGTCTTTTGCCGGGTCTGAAACCCTGTTTTTGTACTGAAATTAGAGTAGGTTGAAAGCATAAAGTTGACGTGTATCGAATATCTCTCTTTGAATAAATAGGTCATTAGAAGGGCTTTTTGCACATAACCTTGACAATATGTTTTTTTGTTACTTCAGGATTTTTAGTGAAAGTGATTGCTGTTCTATCTCGTTAAGTCCCACTCAGACCCTCATGTATGATCTAGTGACTGTGGTGTCCCTCAGGGATCAGTCTTGAGACCACTATTATACTATCTATACGAAGTGACATATAAATCCGAACACCCAGTTTAAATGGTTTTATTTTAATAAAATTTTGTATAAGTACTTGATGAAGCATAATAAGTAAATGATAAAAATTTCAAAATGATTGCACTGCTTTAAAGCCCTTTGACCTTTAATAATGTGTGGATGCACCCTGATGTGCTACGCATTCTCCAACGCGCCTAGGCATGCTTCTGATCAGATGGTCAATGTCCTCCTGTGGTATCTCATTCCAGGCAACCACCAACTCCTCTCGAAGTGCTTCTAGAGTCTGAGGAGGACGTTGCAAATTGAGCAATCTCCTACCCATCATATCCCACACGTGCTCAATTGGGGATAAGTCGGGAGATCTTGGTGGCCATGGTAACAATGTGACATCATTATGTTGAAAGAAGTCTATTGTGACTCTTGCAACATGTGGTCGGGCATTATCTTGTTGGAAAGTTGGATCTGCCAGGGTGTCAAGATAGGAAAAGATGGGGTTCTAGAACTTCGTGGATATAACGCTGCGCGTTCATGTTACCTCTGATGAAGATTAAAGGTGACCTGGAACCACAATAATAATAATAATATTTATTCACTCAGTGTACAAAGATAACAAACAATATGAGTAAATAAATATAAAATCAAAACAGGCCCAATAGAAGGCATCGCCTGTACATGGACCAATAAATTTAAGTTGAAACTGTAGAATGCAAATGACAAAAAAGGACAAAAATTAGCTACAGTAGATTATGTATTTAGTTGATGTTCGTATTTATGAGTTTATGAATTTCAGTCCTAGATATAGAATGTAGCCACTTTTTTAAATTTCTTTTGAAACAATTTCCGAAACGTAAATCTTCTAAGTCTTTAGGTATAATTTCATAAAATTTAGGCGCTAAATAGAGATATGATCGCTGCATTATAGATTTATCAAAGCTTTCTTTAAATCAACAAAAATGCAGATTGAAGGGATTCTGTTATCAATATTTTGATGTATTTCATTTACAATTTTAGTTATTGCGTCCGATGTAGCCTTCCCTTCTGTAAATCCATATTGATTTTCACTTAAAATTTTGAATTTTGTGAGGTATCGAATCATTCTAGTAGATAAAACTTTTTCAAAAACCTTTGCTACACTGGATATTATTGATATTGGTCTATAGTTGTTAACATCTGTTTTTGTTCCTGATTTATGTATCGGTATTATATTACCTTTTTTTAAAATTGAGGGATATATGCCAGATTCAAAGCATTTGTTGATTAGGTAAGTGAGTGGTTCTGTTATGTCCTCGGCTATAATTTTCAAATGCTCGCTTTTAATACCATCGAACCCAGGACTTTTCCGATTTTTTAAGGACATAACAGTGGTGTATACTTCACATTGCTCGACTTTATCCAAAATAAATGAGTTCAAAGTTCTTTTTGGAGGCTGAGTATTTTGTACATTTGCTCGTATATTACTTGCTAAATTTTCGCCTATGTCAGTAAAGAATTGTACAAATTCATCGCATATCTGTTGAGTATTTTTTAATACTGTTCCCGATGTTGTATTTAACTCAGTGACACACTCTTTAACTTTTGTTTTCCCAGTAATCTCATCAATAGTTGTCCAAAGCCGCTTAGGATCATTTAAGTTATTATTCAATTTATTTAGGTAATGTTTTCGTTTGGTTTGCCTTACAAGCTCTATAAATTTATTTTTATATTGGTTGTAGCAGTCGGTATTCTCTGTAGTTGGCGTTAGTTTCATTACATTATATAGTCTTTCTTTTTTATTGCCGATGTTATTAATCCTTTGGTAATCCAGGCATTTCTGCTTTTCTCTTTGTGACTAATTATTACTTTATTGGTACTAATATCTATTAGTTTTTTTATTTTCTCTATGAACAGTCCCGTTGCTTTGTCTATATTATTTATAGATTATAATTGTTCCCAGGATTCTTGTTTGACATTTGATATTAGTTTTGAATTGTCGACAAAAAATTTGTAATTTTCCTGGTTGTTACTAACGGTAGGGATGTTAGAATGTTTTTCATTTGAAGATATCAGTAAAATAGTGGAGAAGTGGTCAGTAATATCGCTTTCTAGGATTATTGGTATACAAGTAATTTTGTTGGATAGGTCTTTCACAAAGCAGTGATCTATACATGTGCCACTGATGGACCTTGTAGGTAGGTTTATATAGGACAGAAATTCGTTACTTGATAGGATATTCAAGTATTCATTTGTGCTGGGATCATCGTCCAAAATATTTATATTGACATCTCCCAAGAAAATATGTTGCTTTAAATGAACTTTATTTTGATTTTGATAAAAAAAATTCGATATTCTTTAAAAACTCATGGGGTTCTGAACATGGCGGACGATAAATTGCAGATACCTTAATTTTGTTATGGTTAATTTGGATCATTATGTTTAAAATTTTGATTCCATCGGTGAAAGTGAATGTATCATGATTATATTGCAGTTTATTTCTTACAAAAACTATCACGCCATCGTTTTGGTTATAAGTGCCAAAGTTATACAGCGTGTCATATCCCTGCTGATTGAAGCAAGAAATATCAGCCACCTGCCACGTTTTAGTTAAAACTATTAGATCAAAATTGTACCATATTTGGTCAAGTAGTATTTTTAAGTAATCAATGTTGTGTGTTATACTCCTTATGTTCATATTAAAAATTCGAAATTTTGCATCAGAATTTTGTGTACATAAATTAAGTTCATCGACGTTTTGTGCTATATTTGTTGCAATACTTGGAATTTGGAAATCATTAATGTATTTATTTACTGACATTTTTAGGTCCTCTTTAGAGATAGGAGTAGTAAAAGATGAACTTGAATTTTAAAAAAGTATCCTTAAGTTTTGTTGTTCCTGATAATATTTGTACGATGGACAGTTTTTGTCGGTAGGTGAGTGGTTAATATTATAATTTTTTTTATATCTTTCATTTCCATAAGCTATAGCACCCCAAACCATAACTCCAACAGTGTGATGAACAAAAAACTGTGGATTCCTCCTTTCACCACGTCGCCTTCTAACCCTGGCACGACCATCGTGCATGCCTAAACAAAATCGAGACTCGTCACTAAAGACAATACTGTTCCATTCCTGATCCCAGAGTGACCGTTGTCTGCACCACTCAAGGCGATTACGTCGGTGTTCTCGAGTTAAAGGGAGGACCCAGTGTGACCGGTATGAAATCAAGCCAAAACTTCTCATTCGTCGGTAAACACTTCGCATGCCAATAGGTCTTCCGTGTTCTGCAAACCATTCATTTGCAATGGACCTGGTAGTGGAGAAACGGTCCCTTAAGGCCTATAATCTTAGGCGGCGATCTTCACGGTCTGTTGTTCTACGGCGGCGTCCAGTGCCCCGTGCACTTTGCGTACGGCCTTCTCGAAGCCATGCCTGACAACACCTAACCACAGTGTCTACACTTCTTTGCACTCTAACTGCAATTGCCCGAAAAGAAAGTCCAGCTTCCCGAAGTCCCACTATACGGCCGCTATCAAACTCACTAAGTTGACGAAATCGTACAGGTGCCCCACCACATTACGCATTACGTGTTCGACAATATTTAGATCACACGTTTCCAGATCGATGGATTGGTAGAAGAGGTGCCATTGAATGGCCCCCAAGATCGCCAGATTTATCACCTTTGGATTTCTTCATGTGGGGTCATTTAAAAAGCAAAATCTATGCTACTCAGCCAACATCATTGGAAGACCTGCGACAAAGAATTGTGCATGAGTGCCTTCAAATTACTCCTCAAATATTGCGAAATGCGCGGCAACGTATTGAGCAAAATCTTTATTATTGCGTGGAGAGTCATGGTGGCCATTTTCAACATTCACTTGCCTCTCGGGTCAGTTAATTCTCCATTTTTTAAATTACTTTGCTGCCGAATGTATCTCCACTAATGATGATGTATCAGTTGCGCTAATCAGCCAAGACTTCCCTCCTCCCCTGTCCCAACTTTATGGACACCCTGTATATACATTCACTCGCAGTGATGTGGAACAACATATAGGAAGGAAATAACATCTAATATTACCCCTATAATTGCGATACCCTATTTTAGGTTCACCTATATATCTCGTAAATAAATAATTGTCTCTATGAGTCATCCAACGTTAGGCTGGTACACGAGAGAAACGTAACAATATTGTGCGCGTATACAGTAGTACATATTCGTAGTAATACGGACAAGAAGAAAATTGAGGCTTGAGTTTGAAGTTGCTGTTAAAAATTTAGGAGTGTGTGCATTGAAATTCGTGTCAAGGATCTGAATTATTCGGATGCAATTACCTAGAATGCTGACTTGACTAGGAAAGAAAACCGGGAACATGTTTTCGATTACTTTTTGAGCTGTTAGCGTGAAAAATTATGAGTGGCATTGCAATGACTTTTCAACTTCGTGACGGGTTTCTGAATTATTCGGACTTGTATCGGTACTACGAACAGGAAAGAATCGGAGCAACGTTTTGGGATTGATGTGAAGCGCTCGGTGTTATGATTTTGAAAAAAGTCGGGAGTATGCGCCTTGTCTGAACGTCTCGCCGAGTTGCTTTTGGATGCCACTTTCTGTTAATTTTACACGATAACCATGCAGTACCTTGTAAGTACTTTTTTTCTATACGTTCAACTTTGTGCATTCAAATAAGTTGATAAGTCGGTTTTAGTGATTAGATATTCTTCTGGTATATCCTTGTTTTAGACAATTTTCACGATTAATGTCAAAACATAGATGCTCGTAAAATGCCTAGCTCAATTATCATAGTGCTTTTTTGTATATATTTCCCTGGCCCTCACCTAATTTAATGAGATAATTTTACAACCACACTATTCGCGCGAAATTAACTCAAACAATTTACATATTATGTGTAACGAGGGGTCCAAGTTCGCTAATAAAAAACAGGTAACGTACACATTACATTTTTCATAATTTTTTTACTAGTACACAATCAATTAACTTGCGACCTTGCAATCGATACCGACACATCGATACTGATATATTATGTATTACAGATCGCGATACTTGCTCGACTTCGATTATTATTTTTAGAGCAATTTCTTTGCGGAAAAATTGCGATGTAATGATCGTGGAAATATACTAAGTGACATATAAATCCGAACACCCAGTTTAAATGGTTTTATTTTAATAAAATTTTGTATAAGTACTTAATGAAGCATAATAAGTAATAAAAACATTCTTTTAAAAAACCACAACAATTACATAACATACAGATATTTAGAGAAACAAATTTGCATATCTAAGTCCTTGAAATATTCCTTTAATTGTCTTTTAAAAATCTTCAAATTACAAGTAGACTTCATATCATTATTTAGTTCGTTGAATAAATTCAAATAATCCTTTCTGAAATATTGATTTGCTAGTTATATTACTATTGCAGTTTTGTAAATGGAAATCAATACTTTCTCTTGTATAATAATTGTGGTAATGATTATTCAATTCTATGTAGTGTTCTAAATGTTGTGGCAAAAGGTGATTATTTATTTTAAATATAAAAATAAATACCGAATATATTGAATTTTTTATATTCAACCACTGCAATTCTTGTAACATAGATTTTATTTTGGTGTACTTTTTTTATTCAATACTATTGGCAGTGAACAAGTTGATAATTGTATTATAAACTCTTTTTTGGAATATGTAGTTAGACTATGAGAATAAGAATTTGTTTTTTTGGCAATTTTTGAAATAACGTATTCATAGTAATCCTTATACTTTAGTTAACTACCAATCTATACTAAGTGACATATAAATCCGAACACCCAGTTTAAATGGTTTTATTTTAATAAAAGTTGGTGAATGTATTTATCTTACTGTAAATAACAAGTGAAAAAATTTTCAGCCTTATCATTTGGACATTCCGGTTTTTATACTGCTTTTTTTTAATTCAATAACGCTCTAAAAATGAATATTTCAGCCGCAGTAAAGAATCAACGTTGGCGGATTTTGGTTCTTGACATCCTTTACGATCGGTTACGATGCCTAGAGTACGGAGACCTGTACGATTTCGTCAACTTAGTGAGTTTGATAGGGGCCGTATAGTGGGACTTCGGGAAGCTGGACTTTCTTTTCGGGCAATTGTAGTTAGAGTGCAAAGAAGTGTAGACACTGTGGTTAGGTGTTGTCAGGCAACTGGGTGTTCGGATTTATATGTCACTTAGTATACGTTCTTTAGAATACAGTGTTCTAGAAATCTAGAACAAAGTAATGTTTGAAAAGGGTCATCTGGTGATAACCATCAACGTGACCTTGACTATGGGTCATTTGAAGGTCAAGACAGTTTTCTTAAATGAAACCCGTATTTTTGACACCAGAAATTTGAAGAACGCTAAACTTTACGTTCAAGTAAGTCCTTGTCCATGACCTTAACTATGACCTTCGAGTATCATTTACTTATTATGCTTCATTAAGTACTTATACAAAATTTTATTAAAATAAAACCATTTAAACTGGGTGTTCGGATTTATCTGTCACTTAGTATACTTGCAACGTAGCCGTGACGACGGAAATTGTACGTGAACATCCAAGTATATCATAAGGTTGGACGTTGCGTTGATCAATGATTCTAGATAACCTATTTGACCCTTTTTATTTTTTTCAGTCACAAGATGCAGGTCAGAGGCAGGCAAAACACAGATCACCCACGACAAGTCTGAATAGAACCACAGATCTAGATGACTCAAATCAGGTAAATAACAGTGGAGTGACCGATATGAGATACTTTATGTTGACTGTAGAGTATGTAACAAAAAATAGTATTCTACTTTAATACGGTATATTGGAGTTGTAGAAAGTGGGATTAAAAAGATAACTTTTCTTGTGACAAGGCAAACCTGATGCAAACTTGTTTAAACAACTTTTTTAAACAAATAAAAAATGTTTTTTGCACCCTAGTTATTTTGGATCGTTCTGAACAAAAGCTTTATTATGACCGTTCTCGAGTATAGCGTTTCAATGCCTGGAAATAACACTGATCAACAGCCACAAAATATCCTAAATAAAATCAACAAAATATTAGGATATTTCAACAATGGAAAAAAGGTACCAGGGAAAGTGGAATCATTCCATGCTTGCAGACTACTGTTGGACTCTTGGTAGAGATGCCCCAGAAACGATCCATAAAAGAACAGCAAAAAGACAGCGCATATAGTGATTCTTATAAGTATATGAATCTTGTTACTTTTTTTAATATATCCTTAAAAATAAAAAGTTTTTTTTCTAAACCGCAACTAATTTTTTTATTTCATTATCATTTTTGGATTCAGCGCCCCAAAATTAACAAAGAAGTGCACTTTTCCCACAAGATACAATTAAAAAACTAAAATTTGTTGTCCAGTGAATTAGTCTCAATGCTCAAAAATTCGGTCAAAGTAGCTTTTGATAGGGTTTAAACCTTGATTTAAGTACTTGGTAATTTCAGAAATGGGGATTTTTAACCTAGTTCTCAAGCATTGAAAATGACTGTTTTTAGGGCCGTATCGTCAGTCGTTCCTACAATCGTAGCACGCCTTTATGGCCTCCTTGATTTTCATAGTCTTTCCTCTCGATCAGAAACGCTGGTATATTTCTAGCTTTCTACTATTTCATGTCGGCGTTCTCCTATTGCCAGACCATGTTTTCTTCATGAATTGTAGGAAATTTCAGGCTGTATAACAGATGTTATAAATCAAAAGCATGAACGATTCGATGTTAATAGATCTGTAACATAACCTCAAAATAGAGCGCTGACACGGAAGAGTAGAAAACTATTGTAACAATTGTAGAAACGACTGACGATACGGCCCTACATCGCTTAAAACTCAAAAACAGTCAACTACAGACTATAGTCAACGCCAAACAAAGTGGCGTGCACGTCATCACGATAAAAATTCCCCGACCTAATGCCTAGGTTTCTATCACAAACAATTGCTCTATTGCAGTTTCATATTAATGTGATATATAAATTGTAAAATGGTCATTACTCTCTTATTATGGTTAATAATCATATAAACATTGTTATTAAAATATCACATAAGTTGCTTTCTGATAAATTTAGACGCATTATGCGAAATAAAATGTTTTGCAAACGCTCCAATCACTTATCGACATGTAAACGCACTAAACCGATTTCGCAGCGTTGACACATTGTCACCTTGAAACTTATTTAAACTGGGAACACATTTGTATTAATTTTGACACTGAATCAATTTGTGGCATTTCAAATCTTTATAAATCCTTTGGCCCCGCATACTGTAAATCAACAACTGTTTGTTTCAAAACAAAATTATTCATTTTACGAGTAGATAAAGGCAATTTTGGTATATAAAGATGCCCAAACAGTTAAATAGTCGGTGTAAGGAACTCGTGGCCTCGTTAACGCACTACTTTGAGCAAGAAAGGGACAACAACGGGCCTTTGTTGCCTTTAAATGCTGTTCAAGAGGTAGGTTACTAATAATTATATGTAATGTATATTAATAATAGTGAAATTTTATTTCATTTTTTGTAGCGTGTTGCTGCTGCTTTAAAAATTAGTTTAAGGACAGTTAGTCGTATTTCCGAGGGTGTGAAAAGTGATGCAAATTTAGAATCGCCCAAGAAAAAGCGGAGTTATATTAAACGTGTAACCAACACAGCGACATTAGATTCAAGTGCCATTCGAGAAGTGATCTATAATATGTATCACAAAAGTAAGATCTTATTATAATAACTTATCAGAAATTTGCATTAATTTGTTAACTAAATTATAATGTCATATTACACATGGTTTCAGAAGAACAAGTTACGATACAAACTTTATGGTCTCGATTAAGAGATAGGGCATTATTTGATGGTAGTGCCACGTCTTTAAGGCGGTTGCTTAGAGATCTTGGATTTAAGTGGCTTAAGGACAATCCGCGACGAGGGCTCATGGAACTACCAAGTATAGCTTTGAAAAGGGTGGAATTTCTAAGGCAATACAATCAAGCCAAGGTTGAGGCCTTATACCAGTTTGTCTTCCTCGATGAAACTTGGATATTTCAAAATGGGACCATAGGTCGCTCTTGGCAAAATGGAAACCAAAAAAGCGTGAAAGCTATTAGAACAGATGGTAAAAGGTATGTACTTTTACACAATTTGCACTATAAAATTTAAAACTAATATATTTTAGATACATTATATTACATGCTGGAAATGAAAATGGGTTTATTGAGGGTAGTGAAGCGATATTTTCTTCGAAAACAAAATTGAGCGATTAGCATGGAGAGATGAACCAGGACAATTTTTTGAAATGGTTTCAACATCAGTTATTAGAAAAATTGGAGAGTCCATCTATGATTATACTGGATAACGCCCCTTATCACACCATGATATTGAACAAAGTGCCCAACAATGCATGGACAAAAAAAAATATCCAAGACTGTTGACAAATAAAAACATACCATTTTTAAACACAATGTTTAAAACAGAGCTATTGAGTATTGTTGCTCGGTACATAATGCTTCTTAATTATATATATTTTGGTCGACAGTTTATATTTCTTTTGTTTATTCCTATTCTTAAAATAACTGCTTTTTTAGAAACAAACCACCTAAAATATACGTGATTGATGAATTGGCGGAACAACATGGGCACAAAGTTCTTCGTCTGCCTCCTTACCATTGTATATTTAACCCTATTGAGTTAATTTGGGGCATAGCAAAAGGTTACTATAACAGACATATTGGTAGAGATGGTAACAGTGAAAAAGACTGGATATATGGAACGAGGCTCTACAAACGGTTACCCCAGACATGTGGAAAAATAGTGTTCGACATATTGAGCAAGAAATTTTTAAATGGTATGAAAGAGAACGAATTTTTGATCGACCAGACATCGAACCTTTAATAATCAACTTTGAGAGTGATGAAGATTCAGATTCAGACAGCGCTGAAGAAAGAAACTCCGACTAACTTTATTGTACAGAAAAAGCTTACACCAGTAGCTTACCTAATTTTAGAATGCATTTTTCTGTATGAATTCTGTAAAATAAATACCATACATAAAATTTGGAGGACCCCATTTGGATTTTTATTCAGTACCTTTAAGCTATCAATTAAATATGGTAGTTTCATAGTGTCATCTGATCAATAATTGTCATACTTAATGATTATGCAAGTACATATCTATAATTTTGTTATACTATTATTTTTGTTCTCATTTGAGGTTAATATTGATTATAAACCTAGATATGTAAATAATAAATTTTATTATTTTACAAAAAGTTTGGAAACAATGTAAATTTTTCAACACACCCACCTTGATGACGTGCACGCCACTTTGTTTGGCGTTGACTATACCTTGTTTGTCCAGAATGATAAAAAATGTACAGAGCAAACAATTAATAATCTGTAATTTGTTAAAGAAAACAAATGATCGATCGGAGACATTTGTTCCACGAAATCGAAGTTTTATCATTATCTATTGATATTTATGGCACTCTGGTTATCGTACTACCTTGTGGTTGTATGATTTTGGACATTTGTACTTTAATGTGGGCCATGGCTCAAACTTGCAAGGGTAGCGGTATAAGCAATAGTCGATAAAAATATCTGGTATCTAAGAAAAAATATTGACGTGCTCAAGTAGGTGAACATCTGACGATCGCCACCTACCAATGGTTTTCGAAAAGACGATGTCCACATGTCTGCTTTCCGTTTTGTCTGTCTCCAGGACTACTAGATCTATACCGCACTGACGAGTTGCTGATGAATACGAAACAACGCTGACTACAGTTGGTCAATTTTGATACTATAATTATTTAGCTGTGCTACACAACAAATTTTAGTTTTTTAATTGTATCTTGTGGGAAAAGTGCACTTCTTTGTTAATTTTGGGGCGCTGAATCCAAAAATTACAATGAGATAAAAAAATTAGTTGCGGTTTAGAAAAAAACTTTTTATTTTTAAGGATGTATTAAAAAAACTAACAAGATTCATATACTTATAAGAATCACTATATGCGCTGTCTTTTTGCTGTTCTTTTATGGATCGTTTCTGGAGCATCTCTACCAAGAGTCCAACAGTAGTCTGCAAGCATGGAAGGATTCCACTTTCCCTGGTACCCTTTTTCCATTGTTGAAATATCCTGATGAAAACGTTCGCCGTGCTCATCACTTACGGCTCCGCAATCGTCAGGAAAAAAGTGCAGGTGCAGGTGTAGGAAATGTATCTTAAGAGACATATTACAGCCCATCTTTTGATACGATGACAGCATATTTTTGACAAGGGTTTTATAGTTGTCAGCGTTTCTATTTCCCAAGAAATTAGTGACCACCAGACGGAAATCATTCCAAGCAGTTTTTTCAATACCTGTTAAAGTGTTTTCAAACTGTGTATCTTTCAAAATATTTCGAATCTGTGGCCCAACAAAAATACCTTCTTTAACCTTTGCCTCACTTAGTCTTGGAAATTTCCGACGCAGGTATTGAAAAGCTGACCCATCTCTATCTAATGCCTTGACAAAGTTTTTCATTAGGCCCAACTTGATATGCAGTGGTGGTAATAAAATTTTTTTCGAATCTACTAATGGCATATGCTGTACATTTTTTTGACCTGGCTCCAGGAATTGACGAACAGGCCAGTTTTGTCTGGTGTAATGAAGTGCCTTTGCCCGACTGTCCCATTCAGACAAAAAAATGGCTAATATAAAACAATATAATGTACACGTATGTATAACGTAACACAATCATGCCGATTACATCATCTTTCCTTGCCGAATATAAAAATGTAGCACGTGCATTCTTGTGAATTACAGTATATTAACACTGTCACAGCAGGAACACATATAATTACCGTATCTCTAAAACTTGAACTAATATTGAAAAAATAAGTTCCATTCCGGTTTTAGCACATTAAAAATAGTAATATTTTGTTGATTTTATTTAGGATATTTTTTGGCTGTTGATCAGTGTTGTCAAGCATGTATATTTGTCGTTTGCAGATTGTGTACATGGACGAGAGTGGCAACCTGACAGAACTTGACGTTTCGGATGTATATTGTCCAGGCTCTTTCATCTCGAACGGCAGCTCTGATGCCCGACAGGACGATGAAACGGATTGCACGGACCCAAAGACGAACGCCATTTTGGAACATTTAGGCAACAAGATAGTCAGGGTTAGGGATCTCATCAGGACTGAACAGAAATTAAGGGATGGTAAGTTCAGTACTTTCATTTATGCGATTCGGCCTTGTTATCAAATCGTTCGTATTATATTATAAACATGTCGAACTAGCCTAAACCCTGCGGCCCCGCCCGCGTGGAAGTAGTGTAAAATATACCTGTAGGTAATTTAAAGAAAGCGTAGTGACACCAATATTTAAATCTGGAAGTAAAGACAGTACGTTCAATTATAGACCTATTTCAGTTATCAATGTATATGGGAAGATTTTTTGGAAGTGTTTAAATAACAGACTTTGTTCTTTTCTTGAGAAATATGACATAATATCGAACTGTCAATTCGCAAAAATTGCCATACAGAGCAATCTCTACAAGAACGTACAGGACAAGTGCTTGAAAATTTTCAAGATGGAAATAAGACTGTTGCACTTTTCCTAGATCTTCAAAAGGCTTTCGATTCAGTATCTCATACGATTTTATTAAAGAAACTAGAAAGTGTTGGAGTGCGTAGCGGAGTTCTGAACTTATTTGAGAACTATTTGGCTGAGCGATTACAACAAGTTAAGGATGGGGTCAGATTTAAGCAACGTTTAAAAGATCAAAATAGGTGTGCCTCAGGGGACGGTTTTGGGACCAACACTGTTCCTCATATACATAAATGAACTACTTCGATGTAATTTCAACTGTAAAATGATATCATATGCAGACGATACTGTTTTAGTTTGCACTGGGATGACGCAATACGGAATGCCGAGTTTTCATTGAATAAAGTCAAATGCTGGTTGGATAACAATTTACTTAAACTTAATATCTCTAAAACTAAGTATGTAACGTTTTCTCCAACCAAAGCAGGCATGCCATTACACCACCGAACATTAATTATAAATGATAGTGCTGACACTGTCGAAAGAGTTGAAGTTATTAGATATAGGAATCACTATTGACAGTAATTTAAAATGGCAGAGTCATGCCGAGCTTTTGGCATCGAAATTAAGGAGAATTATTCATAAGTTTTTCATTCTTAGGAATATTTTAAGCAGAAAGGTCTTCTCTCAATATACAGGGTGACTTTGAAGTTGAGTCATTAATTTTCAGATAATGATTGTAGAAGGAAGATAAACCAAAATATGTGTGTAAAAATAAAAAAAAATTAAAAAAAAAGTTACCTTGTTTTATAAAGTATCCTCCCGACAAGTATTTCAGTGCGGTCCTGTATTTGATGGTGAGGTCTTGGAGCACCGGCATGTAATCCCCTGTGAGGTCTTAAGTTACCTGATTCACGAGCCCGTTGTACTACATTAACAAAGGCACAAGGGGTTGGTTGTACTCGATTGGGAAACCGATCAGCATAAACATGTGCCATTTTTTATTTCATTTGAGCCACGCAACAGACTCCACTATTCACTCACGCGTTACCGACTGACACTGACTGTATACAACTGAATAAAATAATTGTAAAAACATCGTTCCAAATTCTTTCGCTTTTTTGTTTCCGATGCGATGAACCGATAAGGCGGATTATATCCGTTGTCGCCAAACACGAGCACATAATATTATTATTGAGACAGGGCGGTACTCAAACTTCCAAAGGGCTATAACTTTGTTACTTTAATTTTACCAGAAAAATGGTAAAGGAAAAAAACATTTCTTTTGATCAGATCTACTCACTGTTAAAATAAATGACTCAACTTCGAAGTCACCCTGTATAACTCGTTTGTGGGGTCTCTACTAACTTACGGGATAAGTATTTGGGGAGCTGCATACACTAGTACTTTAAAAATACTACAAACCACGCAAAATTATATTGTCAGGACTATTTTTCGTATCCCATGTAGGTCAAGTTGCAGATTTGTTTACATTGAAAATGATCTTTTGAATGTTAGAGGTTTATATAGTTTTGCTGCTCTAAAATTTGTTCACTCCCGAAACAATGTTCCAACCAGCGACGCTTATGAAACAAGAACTAAAATAAATATAAGTTACACCTATACCAGAGTGAATAAATCTGTTTGCCAAAAATGCATAAAGTTTGATGGTATTAGGTTGTATAATAAATTACCCCTAGAATATAAAATCCTCTCAAAGTATAGTTTCAAAAAGAGAATTAAGAAGTTCATCTTAAATAACTTTGACATGCTTGCATCGACGGTAGCTTGACTCAACTCAGTAATATCGTTTCTATCTAATGTTTTTTGTATTCCTTTTTTGTTATATACATTTGCTCATAATATACCTTATAACCATTAGCCATGCATTGAATTTGTATATTGTATGACACACACAAGCTTATAGCTTAGGTGTCTATTCTTTTGTAGTAAATTGTAGTACTCTTGTTTCTCTGCTTAACCTTTACGCAAAATTTTTATTGTTTAAACAACGTAGTTTGACCTTACTCGAAATATCCCTATATTATCATATTTCAGATATCCATATTTTATGTACTCTATATTTATACTTCTGAGTGTTTTTAGTATGCTTCTGTACTACTATGTGAATTTTAGATTTGATTATGCAGACACGTAATTTAGGATTTGTGACGACAAGATTCAGACATTTACCCTTTACGAAAGTATACAGAATTTTCACAATTCATATACCGTTACTTGCTGGTTCTAGATCTGATGCTAGTATCTTTGCTCAGATTTCTGTTGCAATCTTGGTTATTCAGGGTAGCAAGAGTATACAAGCTCATGTATTCTTGAAGCTTTTTTTTTTATTTAAATTGTACTGTACTGAAGATTGTTCTTTTTTAATTTGTAAGTTATATTGGTTTTTGAATTCGAATTTGAAGCTTTGTTTTAACTGCGAACTGCGAAGGGTTTTGCCATATACCGTTCTTTGAATAAAATGTACTCATATTATTAAAAAAAAAGGTCATTTGCGTCAGTGTGAAGGAGGTTGGTTGCCGAGAAAGAAATGCAATATTCTAAGTAGTGCAATAGTTACTATGACAATGGACATTTTTTATTCAACATTTTAATAAAATTATAATATATTAATATCAAATGTGAAATCAGGATCACAATAAGTAGTACGTGAAGTATCTTACGGACTGTGTGGCATATCTTAACATATTCAAACACCATAACTACTTATTCGCAGTATTATATGGGGTTGTCCAAAAGGGACGCAGGAAAGTAAACGCATATTAAAACAAGAACAAATCAAGTTGGGTACTTTATTTTGAAGGTTCATTTATACCATTTACGTATGAAAAATAATATCGCTCAAATGTTCACCACGACTGGATTTACAGACGTCCACGCGATGGTCGAAATTTTCAATGACATTTTGCAACATGGTCGGTTCTATGGCATTTATCTCGGCAATGATGTTGTTTTTGAGTTCTTGGAGGGTGGCTGGTTTGTTGACGTAGACTTTGCTTTTCAAATTTCCCCATAAAAAGAAGTCCAAGGGAATCAAATCGCACGAACTTGGTGGCCATGGCACATTTCCTCTGCGCGAAATCACGCGTCTTGTTGGAAATAAACATCGTCCATATCCATTCCTTCAAGTTGCGGCAAAAAATAGTCCTCTATCATCACGAGACATTGCTCAAAATTGACGGTAACGGCGTCCCCGGCCGCTTTTTCGAAAAAGTAAGGTCCGATGATGCCTTTTGACCACAATGCACACCACACAGTCACTTTTTGAGGATGCATCGGCTGCTGTGGATACTCACGAGGATTTTCGTTCGCCCAGATGCGGCAGTTTTGCTTGTTTACCGTCCCATTCAAAGTGAAATGCGCTTCGTCGCTGAACATGAAAAATTGCCATTAATTTGGCGGTGTTCAAGGAGCCAATCTGAGAACGTTCGGCGCGAAAATGGTCGGCCCGACGCAGCTCTTGCGTCAATTTTAACTTGTAGGCGTGTACATTCAAATCCTTGTGGAGAATGCGGAGCAAACTGGTTCTCGAAATGCCCAATTCTTGGGATCGACGCGTTGTTGATTGTTTCGGATCGTCTCTCACACTCTCCTTCACAACAGCAATATTTTCCGGTGTGCGAACGCTCCTTGGCCGGCCAGAGCCTGGCAGATTTGCCACAGAACCTGTTGCCTCGAATTTACGCACCAGACGACCGATGGTTGTTTCGTTTGGCCGGTTGTTGCGACCGAAATGTTCACGAAGCGCGCGAAACGTGTTTTTTATTTTTGCACCATTTTTGTAGTGCTCTTGAATAACTTTAATGCTGTCTTCAATCGAATACGACTCCATAGCGATCAATGGTAAACATTCAACTAACAAAATGACATGTCGGTGACAGAAAACAAAGATGGCGTCTATGTCAAATTGACGTTTACTTTCTTGCGTCCCTATTGGACAACCCTATACTTGAAGAAAAACAAAACGCGAAACAAATCTAAATCAAGACGATCACGTTAAGAAAACGAATGTGCAAATGCAGTGAATACACGATGTAAATGCCCTATTTTTACAACCTGAGTCATTTCAGACGGACCAGCGACAGCTCTTCTTTAATTAAGTCGTTTGAACTGTAGCCCTTGAAATATACTAAGTGACATATAAATCCGAACATCCGGTTTAAATGGTTTTATTTTAATAAAATTTTGTATAAGTACTTATGAAGCATAATAAGTAAATGATAAAAATTTCAAAATGATTGCACTGCTTTAAAGCCCTTTGACCTTTAATAATGTGTGGATGCACCCTGATGTGCTACGCATTCTCCAACGCGCCATTCCAGGCAACCACCAACTCCTCTCGAAGTGCTTCTAGAGTCTGAGGAGGACGTTGGAAATTGAGCAATCTCCTACCCATCATATCCCACACGTGCTCAATTGGGGATAAGTCGGGAGATCTTGGTGGCCATGGTAACAATGTGACATCATTATGTTTTAAGAAGTCTATTGTGACTCTTGCAACATGTGGTCGGGCATTATCTTGTTGGAAAGTTGGATCTGCCAGGGTGTCAAGATAGGGTAACAGATGGGGTTCTAGAACTTCGTGGATATAACGCTGCGCGTTCATGTTACCTCTGATGAAGATTAAAGGTGACCTGGAACCATAAGCTATAGCACCCCAAACCATAACTCCAACAGTGTCTTTCAACAAAAAACTGTGGATTCCTCCTTTCACCACGTCGCCTTCTAACCCTGGTACGACCATCGTGCATGCCTAAACAAAATCGAGACTCGTCACTAAAGACAATACTGTTCCATTCCTGATCCCAGAGTGACCGTTGTCTGCACCACTCAAGGCGATTACGTCGGTGTTCTCGAGTTAAAGGGAGGACAGAGTGTGGCCGGTATGAAAACAAGCCAAAACTTCTCATTCGTCGGTAAACACTTCGCATGCCAATAGGTCTTCCGTGTTCTGCAAACCATTCATTTGCAATGGACCTGGTAGTGGAGAAACAGTCCCTTAAGGCCAATAATCTTAGGCGGCGATCTTCACGGTCTGTTGTTCTACGGCGGCGTCCAGTGCCTCTTGCTCTTTGCGTACGGCCTTCTCGAAGCCATGCCTGACAACACCTAACCACAGTGTCTACACTTCTTTGCACTCTAACTGTAATTGCCCGAAAAGAAAGTCCAGCTTCCCGAAGTCCCACTATACGGCCCCTAGCAAACTCACTAAGTTGACGAAATCGTACAGGTCTCCGTACTCTAGGCATCGTAACCGATCGTAAAGGATACCAAGAACCAAAATCCGCCAACGTTCATTCTTTACTGCGGCTGAAATATTCATTTTTAGAGCGTTAGTGAATTAAAAAAAAGCAGTATAAAAACAGGAATGTTCAACTGATAAGGCTGAACATTGTTTCACTTGTTATTTACAGTAAGATAAATACATTCACCAACTTTTATTAAAATAAAACCATTTAAACTGGGTGTTCGGATTTATATGCCACTTAGTATAACATTTTCTTTGGTTCAAGTTTTAGGTTAGGAACAAGATATCGAGATGCAGTTTTCGCGAGCTTGTTTAGACATCATTTAGCTCTTTTTTCATAAAAAAAATCATATCAACGCATTTTTTTTTTTAGAAAATCAACCATTTCTGCCGCAATGTGGAAAAAAGCCCCCTAAACTTAAAAAAGCACAAGTTTGTTTGAATCGGCTCACCGTTTCGAAGATACAGGGTGTTTTTTCGCGAACCTTTGAACACCCCCACAGCACTCTATTTTTAACACAACGCAAAAATTGTCAAAGAAAAAAGTTCGCACTATCCTCGAATTTATTAAAGATCAGGAATTTTTTTGTTAGGTTAATACAGGGTATCCGCAAAGTTGGGGTTTTCCTTTACACGACGTGTAGATCTTGAAAACATAAGCAATTTTTCTTAGTACCACATACACCAATGTCTTAAGGGAACCGAGATAAAGGGCTCTGCAACATCAAAAATATCTGAATACCGTCCTGTAGCCGCGACCGGCCGGGATATCCCAGACTGGTACAAGGTCTCAACCCGACGGCAGAACTGGGTCGGGATCAGTGTGTCAGGTCAGTATGCAACCTTCAACCGACGGTTACGGTCACGCGTGTAGAGGTAATCGCGTAGACGAGAATCCCTCAACAAGCACTAGAGACGTGGCTAGAGAAGTGCAAGTATCCAAAACTAAAGTGTGGCAAACGCTGCGTGAAGAGGGGCTGTATCCGTTTCACGTCCAACGTGTACAAGCCCTTCAACCTGACGATTTTCCAGCAAGAGTGCGGTTTTGCGAGTGATTGTTGCATCAACATGACAATAATCCGGACTTTTTGAAGTGCATATTGGTGACAGACGAATCTACGTTCACGCGTAATGGGGTAAATAACTTTCGCAACACTGATGTTTGGTCATTTTCAACAAACATTTTCGGTGAATGTTTGGGCTGGCATGCTCATTGGACCATTTATTCTCCCAAATCGATTGGACGGGATGCAATACCTAGATTTTTCACGCAACATTTTGCCTTCCTTGTTAGAAGATGCGCCATTAAGTGTAAGGCAATCAATGTGGTTTCTGCGTCTGCTCGGTAGCGCTTCAGCTGATTTCATTTTCTGTTGGAGCGGTATGATTTCGGGCAGAGACGTACTTAGCCCTTCTCGTCAACTGGAGAGTGAGTACTTTTTCCTTTATTTTGTTTTTACTTGGTCGCCCTCGTTTCACTACACATTACCTTTGTTATTTCAAGGGTAGTTGTTTCTGCAAAGGAAAACCCCAACTTTGCGGACACCCTGTATAGCGGTATTCACAGAAACACCACTCTTTTCTCTTGGCCGTTTTAGTAATAACTGTTTTTATACCTCGCATTGTTAGTTGACCACCCTGTACATAAACTGGTCTAACCGATCTTGCAGACAATGTGAACGAATACCTGAAGCTGGCCGCAAACGCAGACAAGCAACAAGTGCAACGGATCAAAGCTGTATTCGAGAAGAAAAATCAGAAGAGTGCTCAGGTTATCGCGCAATTGCAGAAAAAACTGGATGCGTATCAGAAAAAAGTCCACGAACTGGAGAAACACGGCGCCATTCAGAGTCACAGACCGCCTAGGGAGGTACTCAGGGATATGGGACAGGGACTGAAGTAAGTATTATGTTTAAATTCTGTCAGAGTTTTCTTTCATGTATAGTATAGCTTCTTGCCCCGTGGTTTTACTGGTGAAATCTGTAGTAACCAAATTTCCCAAATATGCAAGTTGGCTGTCAATTTACTAATGCCATGAAAATTATAAAGGTTTTGCAATACATCTTTATTTATGGACTTCTCAGCTATCAAAAAACCCAGGTCAAAAATCAGTGGCCAGTAGTGAGCAGTGACGTAAGGAATGTCACAAGGTAGGGGCTGCTTGCCTCGTTCTAAAAATTTATGGTACAAAAAAACCCTAAAGAGAGAAAAAGACTGCTTAAAAATCTACTCTCTACTCTATGTCTGAGACAGAAGTACACATTTAAAAGTCTCAAAACTTTTAGAAAAATCCATGTATATTGTCTGTTACAAGAAAACTACTTTTCTTACCAAAGCGATATATCTTCAGAAAGTTATCCCTTGTTCTAAAATAAGTTATGGCAGCTCAAACTTCATAAACATGATTTATGTAATGTAATCAGCCCAAAAAACAGTGACATGTATTTCAATTCGTAAAATGCCAAACAAAATCAAGAACACTCTAAGAATTTCAATCAAGGGGAAGAGATGGCTTCCGACAAAATCGGCTCCGAAACAGCTACAAAGCAGCTGGAGGAGTGTGAATGGCGGTTCTCCACAATGGCTTTCCACTAAAAGGTATCAGATATTCAACAAACTTCTTCAGGACAAGCATTAAAGGACGTAGTCCGAAGGTATACAGAAGAGAACTTACCGCTGGAGGTTAAAATCCATTACAAAATGGACGGATAGTACCCTAACCAACACAACTGAACGTAAGGTACAAAATAAACGGGTACTACTTCATAAACTAGTGCTTGGGGCGTTAATATCCCAAAATCTGGAGGTCAACGAAAAAAACGCCTGCACACAACCAAAATCACAGCGGAAAGTAAAATTACGGTGGACCATCTGCGCACGCAACCCCCTAAAAGAAGGTTGAATAAGTTGCCCTGAAGAAAACACGTTCGACAGAACATCAAAAGGAACAGATAAAAGCCGGTAAAAAAGGTATCTTGATAGGAAGGTAAACATTTATCTATGGCTAGTAACGAGTGATTTTTTAAGAGGTATAGCATTTGATTTTCAAAAAAAAAACACAAATAATTTGAAAAAACGATTAAATCTTTATTTGAGTCGATAGAACGGTCGATATAATTTAATGTTTAAAGATTATTTCATGTAAATGTTGGCCGCGGCTCCGCTTTAGATGGCCCATGCGCAAGGTCCAATTTTGGCACACTCTCTCCAACATATCGGCCGGTATCTCACGAATAAATGCTTCAATATTGGCTTCAATCGTTGCTGATTTATCCCTGTAGACATTAGCCTTAACATGGCCCCACAAGAAATAGTCCAACGGCGTTAAATCGCACGATCTAGGCGGCCAATTGACGGGCCTGAAAGGTGAGATAAACTGTGTGAAATGTGGCACCGTCTTGTTGAAACCACATGTCAGCCAAGTCCAGCTCTTCCATTTTGGGCAAAAAAAGTTTGTTATCATCGCACGGTAGCGCTCGCCATTCACAGTTACGTTCCGGCCATTATCGTCTTTGAAGAAGTACGGCCCGATGATGCCACCGGCCCATAATCCCCACCAAACAGTGATTTTTTCGGGATGCATTGGTAGCTCTTGCAATGCTTCTGGCTGGTCTTCACTCCAGATGCGGCAATTTTCCTTGTTAACGTACCCATTCAACCAGAAATGAGCTTCGTCGCTGAACAAAATTTTTAGATAAAAATGCGGATCTTCCTCCAACTTTACCAGCGCCCATTCACCAAATTGGAAACGTTTTTGGAGGTCGTGTGGCCTCAATTCTTGCACCAGCTGTATCTTGTAAGGTTTTACACCCAAATCCTGTCGCAAAATTTTCCATGTAGTGGAGTAACAGAGGCCCAATTGCTGCGAACGGCGGCGAATCGACATTTCAAGGTCATCACTAACACTGGCGGATACAGCCGCAATATTTTCTTCAGTCCTTACTCTACGTCTGCGTGTTGGTGGTTTAATGTCCTATAATGTAAAATGGATTTGAAATTCAGTCACAGGCTTCCGAATAGATCCCTCAGTAGGCCGACCAAATTGCCCATAAATTAGAAGCAGTGCTCGATGCACTCTCTTAACCGAGCATGAATTTTGATAGTAAAATTCAATAATTTGCAAGCGTTGTTCGTTCGTAAGTCGATTCATGGTTAAATCATAGACCAAACTGAACAAGTTTGACAATGACACAAGACACGATTCACGCGTCATCTGTCAAAAACAGTGTTGCCAAAAAGATACTAGCAAAAAAATCACCCATTATGTATGAACATCATAAGATGGCGCGCTGGTTGCCGATGGGCAGATTGTAGGCAGAAACCATCGAGATATAATACAAAAGGAGACCCTATTGTCGTATAAATCATGCTATCGATAAAGGGACCGGTTGGTGGAGCTTAGTCGCTTAATAATATGGCGGATTTGCTATGATCGTATCTGTTTTTAATGTATGTATTTAATTTGATTGCATTTATGCTATATGTAAATGATATCATTTGCTACACTTATGTGTTTAGAAAAAATCTATCTAATATACAGTGTGTCGACTTACTTCAACATTTGTGTTTTTTTGACCGATTTTCATAAACTTTTTCTTTGTTGGATGGTCAAAAATGTCAGTTTGCGGATATTCAGAAAATGTAAGACAGGACCCAATACTGTATTCAATTTTTAAGAGCGAAGAATCGAGAATTACTATAAGCGATATTTGAAAAAAATTACACCGGTTTATTATTTATGTTCACCAAATTTGGTTGTGATAAAGGGTTGTCCAATAGGGCCGCAGGAAAGTAAACGTCAATTTGACATAGACGCCATCTTTGTTTTCTGTCACCGACATGTCATTTTGTTAGTTGAATGTTTACCATTGATCGCTATGGAGTCGTATTCGATTGAAGACCGCATTAGAGTTATTCAAGAGCACTACAAAAATGGTGCAAAAATAAAAAACACGTTTCGCGCGCTTCGTGAACATTTCGGTCGCAACAACCGCCCAAACGAAACAACCATCGGTCGTCTGGTGCGTAAATTCGAGGCGACAGGTTCTGTGGCAAATCTGCCAGGCTCTGGCCGGCCAAGGAGCGTTCGCACACCGGAAAATATTGCTGTTGTGAAGGAGAGTGTGAGAGACGATCCGAAACAATCAACAACGCGTCGATCCCGAGAATTGGGCATTTCGAGAACCAGTTTGCTCCGTATTCTCCACAAGGATTTGAATGTGCACGCCTACAAGATCCAATTGACGCAAGAGCTGCGTCGAGCCGACCATTTTTCGCGCCGAACGTTCTCAGATTGGCTCCTTGAACACCGCCAAATTGTTGCCAATTTTTCATCAAAAATCATGTTCAGCGACGAAGCGCATTTCACTTTGAATGGGACGGTAAACAAACAAAACTGCCGCATCTGGGCGAACGAAAATCCCCGCGAGTATCAAGAGCAGCCGATGCATCCTCAAAAAGTGACTGTGTGGTGTGCATTGTGGTCAAAAGGCATCATCGGATCTTACTTTTTCGAAAATGCGGCCGGGGACGCCGTTACCGTCAATTCTGAGCGATATCACGTGATGATAGAGGACTATTTTTTGCCGCAACTTGAAGGAATGGATATGGACGATGTTTATTTCCAACAAGACGGTGCAACATGCCACACAACCAACGTCAATATCCATCGATTGCAGTCCTTCTTCGGTGATCGCGTGATTTCGCGCAGAGGAAATGTGCCATGGCCACCAAGATCGTGCGATTTGACTCCCTTGGACTTCTTTTTATGAGGATGTTTGAAAAGCAAAGTCTACGTCAACAAACCAGCCACCCTCCAAGAACTCAAAAACAACATCATTGCCGCGATAAATGCCATAGAACCGACCATGTTGCAAAATGTCATTGAAAATTTCGACCAACGCGTGGACGTCTGTAAATCCAGTCGTGGTGAACTTTTGAGCGATATTATTTTTCATACATAAATGGTATAAATGAACCTTCAAAATAAAGTACCCAACTTGATTTGAATATCAATCTTTCTTGTTTTAATATGCGTTTACTTTCCTGCGATAACCCCATAGTATACTGTCAGTTGGAGTCAAATTTTTAGAGGTGCAATATATTTCCTGATTAACTACGAGTTTTTTCAAATATTTTTTCTTATGGCAATTCTTTCTCAAGATTCGTACATCACATCTTTTGAAAACCAAACTTGGTAAACGTATGTTTTAAGCGGTACTGAACGATAATAATCCGGTGTCATTTTTTTCAAATATCACTGATCGTACTTCTCGACTTTTGTCACGTGAAAATTGAATCCAGTGGACTGGAACGAAATTACATTTTTTTGTTGTTGAAAATATTAGGCCTAATAAAATCTATTAGATACATGTTTGTTATCCAAATATTTTTAAGTAATTTAGTTTTTGCGTGCCTACATAAATAAAAATCAGGTTTGGAAATAATCTTTATTACATAAATTCATAGATTACAGATTAATTGATTACTGCTCTCTAAATAATACAAGCTTATTGTTATGATGTCTTATACTAACTGCTTGTTTCTGTAGAAGGGATGAGTCGAAAGTAGGACTTAATACTGTATTTGATAGTACTAGTATCTTGGCAGGTGGTGATTCTTCCTAAAATAAAACATTAACGCTCATTACTTCTAGACATTTATGAAACCTAGAATTTACATTAAACCATGCATTTAAGATGTCATTATAGCAAGGAAAACTACAAAAAGGACAAAAAAGATAATGACTGTTTTGAATTAAGTACACAGAACATTTTAGGAAACAAACATGATTTTATTAACATACCTACCTGGTTTGCAGCATTTGGTTTGAGATTAACATAACATTTTGATGTTCTATCGAATGACTCCTCAGAAAATTTTTTCGAGCAAATAACACTAGATCTTGTGTCCATTCACCCCTATTAAAAAATTTCACCCAAAGTTGGCAACGGTCAGCGTTTTTAGGGAATCTGCAATTAATAAATATATTCAAAATAAAAATATTAGATGGCTCAACTCATGAAGATAAGTTTTCTTTAAGAAAATCAAGCACCTTGACATGCATTTTATGAAAATAATACGATATCATGACCTGCAGTTCAAAATTTAATTGATAAATTAGTATTTATATTTTTTCGATAAATTAGATATATTACGGGTAGTTTGGTTAGTTAGGTCAGCTTCACTGAGATGTATTAATAATAAGCCTAATAATTTTGGCAAACACGATTTTCTATAATAAACAATATAGCCGAAATAAAATATATACTAAGTGACATATAAATCCGAACACCCAGTTTAAACGGTTTTATTTTAATAAAATTTTGTATAAGTACTTAATGAAGCATAATAAGTAAATGATAAAAATTTCAAGATGATTGCACTGCTTTAAAGCCCTTTGACCTTTAATAATGTGTGAATGCACCCTGATGTGCAACGCATTCTCCAACGCGCCTAGGCATGCTTCTGATCAGGTGGTCAATGTCCTCCTGTGGTATCTCATTCCAGGCAACCACCAACTCCTCTCGAAGTGCTTCTAGAGTCTGAGGAGGACGTTGCAAATTGAGCAATCTCCTACCCATCATATCCCACACGTGCTCAATTGGGGATAAGTCGGGAGATCTTGGTGGCCATGGTAACAATGTGACATCATTATGTTGAAAGAAGTCTATTGTGACTCTTGCAACATGTGGTCGGGCATTATCTTGTTGGAAAGTTGGATCTGCCAGGGTGTCAAGATAGGGTAAAAGATGGGGTTCTAGAACTTCGTGGATATAACGCTGCGCGTTCATGTTACCTCTGATGAAAGTTAAAGGTGACCTGGAACCATAAGCTACGGCACCCCAAACCATAACTCCAACAGTGTGATGAACATGTCTTTCAACAAAAAACTGTGGATTCCTCCTTTCACCACGTCGCCTTCTAACCCTGGCACGACCATCGTGCATGCCTAAACAAAATCGAGACTCGTCACTAAAGACAATACTGTTCCATTCCTGATCCCAGAGTGACCGACAACTGATCCGCTGTTCGTACAGAAACGTATGACTGTTTGATGACTGTCAAATCAGTCAGCAGATAATTTTCCAGTAAATTGTCAGAGCTCGAAATCAAGTACAATAATTATTCGAATGTCAATTTTTTCAAAATGAAGTAGACAATTTTGAAAAAGTTGGAGGTTTATTTGCTGTAAACCAGAATGATCTATGATTTTTCGTCTAACTGCCCAAATGTGCCAGAATTTTCGTTTAGAGAGGAAAACATGGACACTTTCTAGAAAAAATAACAGCACCCAAAAATGTCAAGTAGATTTACTCAGTAATTACCATTCAATTCTCATATATAAAGTATAAACATAAATTCGAAGAAATATAATTCCACACATCGAATGACAAGTTGAAGAAGTAAATACATAGTAAGAATTCTGAATAAATGTCTAGTAGTAGTAGAAAGATTTATTTAGCACATTTGGCTACATAAACAGAACAATTGTAAACAACTTAGAACTAGTAAATTCAAGCCATATGGTGTATGATGTAAATGCGGGGCAACCTATAATTGTAGATTTAACTGGTGATTTCTCAATTTTACTTTAAATTTTGTCAAAGTTTTCTGGTCTTTTATCTCCGAGTATAATTTATTATATTCAATCAACCCTTGATGGAATACAGATTTGTAGCATATCTTATGCTTTTTGGTCATTAAATGGATGTCATCTTTATTTCTGGTATCATGTAAATGATGGTCGACATTTGATGATGTTAAATTAGTTAGACTTGATGGAAATATATTATATTTTACTTTATAAATGAATATCATTACAAGATATTTGATAAAATTTTTACATTGAGCCATTCTAATTTGCTAAGCATTTGCCTAATTGGAGTATATTTATCTTTATTTAGCATTATTCACATGCACTTATTTTGTAAAATTTGCAGTCTTTCAAAAATGGAATTATTTGCTAAATATAGAATAGTCGAACAGTACAAGAAATTTGGAAGAATGATGGTATTATAGATAATTTTTCTGCTATATGAACTCAGACATCCAGAAACTCTCGATAAATATCCCACTTTACTACTAATCTTATTTATAACTTTTTCATAATGAATATCAAAAATTAATCGAGAGTCAAAAAAAACCCCCAGGTATTTAAAATTTTCTACGAATTCAATATCTTCACCATCAATATTCAGTTGAACATTTGTACATTGTTTTTTTCCGATTAACAAGGCTTTCGTTTTACTTGCATTTAATTTTAGTCTGTTAGATGCTAACCATTTTGAGACAAGCTTCAAGTCTTCATTTATATAAGAGATACCAGACTGAATATTGTTAGTACTTATATAAATCATAGTGTCATCGGCGAAAATCTGAATTTTGCATTTTTTTTACTATGGCAGGTAAATCATTTATGTATAAAATAAAAAGAAGTGGTCCCAGGATACTGCCCTGTGGAACACCCAACGTATTTTCAATTTTTGATGAAATAGTGTCATTAACTTTTATAACTTGCATCCTTTTAGACAAATAACCATAAACACTTCCTGTTATACCATATGCCTTCAATTTACCTAACAAAATATCTCTATCAATCGTTTCAAATGCCCTCTTCAAATCCAAAAATACTGCTATGACAACTTCTTCTGAGTCTATGGCTCTTCTCCAATTCTCAGTTACCAACTGGAAAGCTGTTTCTGTGGAATATTTTTTTCGAAATCCTGCGTGCGCCTCCACTAAAATTTTGTTTTCTTCTATAAACTGCATTAATTGGTCATGCACTATGGATTCTAATAATTTTTCAATGTCTGGTAACACATTTACTACTGGTCTCATATCGGTGCATCTTTTAGAATTTTTTATTTTGGGAACTGGTGTTATTGTGGAGCTTTTCAAATTTTCAGGAAAAGAATTGCCTCTCAGTGAACAATTGATCCAATTTAATACAGGATATCCCAAAATTTCGTAAACAGTTTTTCAGCACGTTTTTAGTAGTCATTTCGGCACAGTTGTTATTTGATTTTAAACTGTTTACTTTTTTTCTTAGATAATTCAATGATACGCTGTGAAATTTTGAAAGTGTATGCAACATTTCCCCCTGGAAACTGATTTTCATATAGTCAGGTGCAGCATTGGCAGTACCCACAATATCAACAATACTTTCCACAAAATATTCATTTAGTTTGTTTGCAATCACCAAAGAATTTGTTTCGTTACCGTTTTCGAATTGAACTTGATTTACACAATCATGCGGCTTCGAATTGATCAGTCTCCACATCTTTACACTGTCGCACTTGTTATTATCGATTTGTTTATCGTACAATTTCCTTTTTTCTTCTCTAATTACATATACACATTTATTCCTAAGAGTTTTATATACCTCCCAATCATCATTTGATTTTGTGAATATACATTTATTGTATTGCTTGTCTCTCAAATTTTGAACTGCCTTAATATTCTTGTTATACCAGGGTGTATTTTTTGTCGAGCAAATCACTTTTTTATCAGTTGCAAGATCTAAACAAGTTTTTATATTTCCTATTGTGTTGTCATATATTTTTTCCATATTCTCACCAAAATTCCAATAGCAGCCAGCAAGTTCTCGTTCAAGTTTTTCGTACTTAATAGTATTTACGATTTTCTTAAATTTTGTATCAGAACAATGCCCTACCAAGGGCAGCATTGTCCAACTGTGATCGCTAAATTTAGCTGTATGTACAGCTTTAATCCCTGCACATTCGAAATTTACAATAACAAGATCTAACAAAGTCTCTGATAATGATGTTATTCTGGTACTCTCTTCAATGTTTTGCTTGAACCCATACTTGTTTATGGTTTCTTTCAATTTCCTTGTTTTCATGTTTTTACCATAATAATTTAAATTAAAATCAGCTAAAAGTATTATATTGTGTCTAAAATTCCACATTTCTTCGCATTTTTCTTCAAAAAACGTTAAAAATGTATCCGCATCACTGTTTGGTGAACGGTAAAAAGTACAAAGATCATAACGTTTCCCAAATAATTTGAACTGTATATGTGCATACCAATATGCATAGTCTAAAGTGGTACAATCGAATAATGTTATCTGTATTTTGTGGTAAACATAAATCGCTGGCTCAATAAATTTTTTTAAATCGACTCAGTCCTCGGACAAATCCTGTAGAACTTCTCCACTAAAAAATGATCCTTATTTTTCAGAAATGTGGGGGGCAACATCAGGGACGGAATCAGTTATGTTGGAGGTTCGGTGATGTCCAAACCAAGAGAGTTCGCACATTTAATCAAAAACAAGTTCGGCAGCGCTGACAACATCAGTCAGCTATCAAGTGAGTGTAGAATCACTATTGTAACATAAAGATGTAAAGTTAAGACTTTTGAAAATACACATCAGTGGATATTGTTAATGGTGTATGAGATTCCGATAAAACCTAAAAGATTTACTTATTCTGTTAATCGAATCTTCCTTTCAGTTTCAAGTTTTTGCGAGGTTGTATTTGCGACAAAATCCACTGATGTCCATAATCGAATATCGAAGTTAAGTAGCTAGATTTGCTAGAAGTTACGTGGTAGGAATTTGATAGTAGCATATATTAATTTAATAATGGCGATGGTAGTTTAAGGTTGATGAAAAAGGGGTATTCGGTGTTAAAATAATATCTCTTTTTTTGCATCTGGAAACTAGTCGAACAATCAAAACCAGATGAAGGTAGGCTTAGAATCTCAGAAGCTGTATGATGAATGTGTTCGAAACTTTGAAAAAAAAATGTATGCGTGAATCACAAAACGCCAGAAAATTCTCGCAACTTAGTAGATATCTTTTGAAGACTTCTGTAAAGGTTCCTTGTTTAGAATTATATTTTGTTATACATGGTGTCCTAACAAGATATTATTTACCTGTATGCAAAAGTGCATCGTTTGTTCGCCAGAGGGCGTTTTATTTTTAAAACACATTTTTTCAGATATTTTTCGAAGTGATAGTCCGATTTGAATGAAATTTTACGCTTGACGTCCTTATGTTTGACTTTTACAAAAACCCGAAAGAGTTCGTGAAGGGTGTAAACTACACCCGCCCCTGCATAAATTATAGCAGATTTTTTTTTTCAACTATCCCAGCGATTCTGATATTTTTTATCTAAAAGATCGTTTTTTTTACTTAATTGTTTGTTTGCGTCGTTGTAGATTTATTTAGCATTAATGCTACATTATCAATGTTTCACGCTACATTACATAATATACAGCAGACGCTCGATAACGTAAACACGGGATAATGAAAACTTGCGCTAATGTAAACACAAACTTCGTTCTATAGGATCAAACGGAACACGCGATAACGTAAACGATGTGTACGCTCGATAACGTAAACAACTCTCGGCGCACGGAAACAGCGCGACGGTAAAATGCTGAAGCCTCGATGATTTATGTGTTTAAAGTTGAGTGAGAAAGTGAAAATCATAGACGAAGTTGCACTAGGTGCGGGAGTGACACAGTTAGCAAAAAAATATGGAGTATCGAAAGCTACAATCTGTAAAATTAAGCGTATGAAAACTCAAATTTTACAAAGAACGTGCAATACATTTGGAGGTCCAGGAAAAAGAAAAACTTCAGAAAATGCGAAGACACCTAAAATGGAAAATTCCCTGTATAAGTGGTTTTTAAAACAACGGGAAAATCATGTCCCAGTTAGTGGCGAAGTACTTAAACAGAGAGCGAGACTGTTAAATGAAAAACTGAAAGAAACTGGAAATTTCGTAGCTAGTGATGCCTGGCTACGACGATTCAAAACAAGATATGGAATTCGACTGCTGTCTATATCTGGTGAAAAATTATCAGCACAACCACAATTAGTGCAACCATTCAAAGAAAAATTGATGAAAACAATTACCGAGCTAGATTTAAGAATGGAACAAATTTACAACGCAGATGAAAGTGACCTTTATTGGAAAATGTTACCAGAGAAAACCTATGCTGCATCATTTGAAAAATCTGCCCCGGGAAGAAAGCCGGAGAAACAACGAATAACGTTTCTAGCCTGCACACAAAATAAAGCCACTGGTAATTGGGAAATCAAAAAATCCGCGCTCATTTAAAAATGTTAATATCCCTGTTGATTATGACTGTTCAAAAACCGCTTGGATGACTAGCAGTTTATTCCTGAAATGGTTCCACAGGTGCTTTGTCCCTCAGGTATGACAATCAATTATCACAAATGCTCTATTCATAATTTGAAGATGTGTTTTCAATTTGTAGGTAAAAGGTATCCTAAAACAACAGAAGCTTCCAATAAAAGCGTTGTTACTATTGGATAATGCACCAAGTCATCCTTCCGAGCAACAACTGAAGAGCAGGGATGGGTCAATTTTCGTCATGTACATGCCGCCCAACGTAACACCGTTAATTCAACCGATGGACCAGAATATAATAAGACTCACCAAACTATACTATAGGAAGTTTCCACTTTCGTCTGTCTTATCGAAGAATCCTGAAAACTTATCTGAGGCTTTAAAAAAAGTAACATTACGAGAAGCTGTTTTAGATTTACATATGTCCTGGAATGAACTTAACCAGCTAACTATTCAAAAATGTTGGAACAATCTCTTTTGTACCAATAATGAAGATGATGAAGAAGACGATGTCCCCTTAAGCGTAATTAGAGAACGTTTGCGATCCAATAATTATAATGTTATTAGTGTGTCATTGGATGTTGTTGATTTATTGAAAACAGTGAATCCCAACATTGTTTGTACTCCTGCTGATAATTTATGGAACGATGATAAGCAGACGAATGATGCTGATAAGGGGAGGATATGGACAGTGAGGATGATGAGAACGATACCATTGAAGTCAGAAGTGTAGTGACTGACGCGCAAGCTATACAAGTTTTTAACCAAGCTTTAGATTGGGCTGAAATAAAAGAAGTTTCATACACGGATATTTTAGTTCTTCGTAAATTACGGGCGCAGGCATTGGAAGACAATGCTAAGCGCAAATTTACGCAGACAAAAATTGTTAATTATTTTTCATCTAATTAAAAAAATACTTATCGCTGTTAGAATATTTGTTTATTTTGTTATAAATAGTATGTATTAAACGTTTCTTTTAATAAATCAAATATTATATAAATCACGTTCGCTAATGTAAACATTTCGATAATGTGAACCACACTTGGATTAAATTAGTTTACATTATCGAGCGTCTGCTGTAATTTATGTAGGAGTGGGTCTAATTTTCACCCTTCTTGAACCTTTTTGGGGTTTTTCGTCAAATATTAGGACGTCTAGCGCGAAACACATGCCCACATTTCATTCAAATCGCACTAACAGTTCCAAAAAATGTGTTTTAAAACTTTCACGCCATCTAACGGATAAACCTTTTGCTTAGAGGTAAATCATGTCCAATCGACTTATATTGTGTCTATAAATACTCGTACGTGGTGCTTCTATGACCACGGAATATTAGGACACCCTGTATAAGAGGCTTTGTGTTCCCTATCTATCCATGTTTACGTATTTGCGTCTTAAATATCGGATACGAGGCTCTACAAATATACTATTATCGGTTGCACAGTATGTGTTCTATTCTAATCTTATCATTGTCAATAATTGGACAGAACATTCCTTTCGAAAAGAATATTATCAGTGTATTGCATGATTCACGCATATTTATCTTAAATAAATGTCCTCATTAAACCTACTAGGGTGCATTTATTAGTGATGCATGAAATCTATTAACGATCTGCCTAATTTACGCTTTGACATTAGGTGCTGAAATGATAAAGTACTGCTTCTACTCATACTTACGTTACTTCAACGGCACTGTTCGCAGCTCCTCAGAATCGCGGAAATACGAGGTCTGTAAATTAAGTATCGAGACTGATTTTTCTTATTTCTATATTCAATTACAATTTTATATTACTTCCTTCTGACGCCACACCGTTTGAATGTTTTCGACTGTCTCAAAATCAGTTCGCTTGAGGTGATTTTTTAACTTTGCGAAGAGAAAAAAGTCACAAGGAGTCAAGTCAGTTGTTTTTACTGGCAAAAAACTCGTTTATTGACAGTGCTGTTTGACAAGGAGCATTATCTTATTATTATACTAATAGAGTTGAGCAAAGACAAGAAATTGAACATAAAAAAATAATAGAGATAATTTCAATTTCAATTTATAGTCGTGGCCGGTGTTGAGACGGAAAAGTGAGGATATTTCAGTGCCGAAGATACCATGCAAATCTCTGTAAGTGATTATCAAGTCCCCGCGTACTTGTTGACAGTGAATCGCCTACCCTCACCGTGAACTCTGTTACTAAGGACAGGGTTTTATCCACGTTAACAGATCTCCAGTTATTCCAAGGTGTGCCAGCTTGTACAGAAGGTCGAACGATCTCTAAAAATCTAGGTATATTACATCTACACGTATGTTGATAACTATCATATTAGTCCGATCGTTGACACATCTGATGCAACGGCTAGTTCGTAATTGACTGTTTGGTCTTGAGGTAGAAACTGTTTGTGGACAATTCCGCGTATATCGACATATACAGGGTGTCCCAGAAGTCGACGTCATAGCAGCCAGCAGAATAATATTTAAAAAAATTTTATGTATGTGTTTTGAAAATTATAGGTCTTTGAAAAAGATATAGAAATTTCACACCCTACGGCAGTCTGTCAACTCCTGTTACTACAAATGTTAACTTTTTTTTGATTTTATTTTTACAATGTAATGATGAATAATGCATCTTCAAACTGGTGTCTCAACCTTACCGCCAACTTTTCTCGTTCAGGAAAAATTGCCACTTATTTCCCAACCAAGTATTCCAAAGTAAAACTTTGCTCAACTTTAACTGGCTGTACTGGAAAAAAATGTACTACGAGAGTTTGGCAAGTGACCTTAAAAGTTGGCGCATTTAATAACGATTCCAAAATGGTATAACTATGAAAATTTTTCAAAATTTCCTAATTAACCAGCGATTATGAAAACGCACAAGGACCCTTAAGGATAACTGTTTGCACAACAGTGGGCGTGAAAATGCTGCTGATGATGATTTACCTTTACAGCAAATGCTCAAACTGTTTTCCTTCAGCCGCAATACACGCTCGACATCTTCTTAAAAAAGATCGGGTTATTAAACGAGCGAATCCACGGTTATTAACAAACTCAGCTGCTTCTTCCAATAGTCTTTGCCGTAGCTCAGCTACATTTTGAATCGGCTTGAAATACACTTTTTCTTTTACAGTTCCCAAAAAATCTAAAGGATTCAAATCAGGTGATCGGGCTGGCCACGGTATTGTACCAGACCGCCTTATCCATCTGCCTGGAAAGTTTTGATCGAGATACTCTCTCACTGAGAGTGCATAGTGCGCTGGGCAGCCATCATGCTGAAACCACATGTCCCTGTAAATACTCAGTGGCACGTCCACCAATAAATTTTGTAAATGATTTTTCAAAAAATCCAAATAAACTTCAGCAGTCAAAGTCTCTGGGAACTCAAACGGACTGATTATTTTACCATTTAAAATTCCTGTCCAATGGTTTATCTTGAAGCGATATTGAGATTTATCTTCTCTCATCAAATGTGGGTTTGATACGTGCCACTCGTGTAAGTTATGCAGGTTCATGTACCCATCTTTCTTAAATGTGGTCTCATCCGACCATAAAATTTTTTCAAAGAACTGTGGATTTTTCCTGTGTCTTTCTAACATTGTGCGACAAAAAGCAACTCGGGGCTCATAATCCCGGTGCAGGAGAGGTTGAACACGCTGTATGTGGTATGGATGAAGCACATCACTTACTTGCTATTGCACACTTTGATCCTTCGTTTGCTGCGCATCTTTACATGTTCGTGCTTGTTGATTTCGTACTGTTACTAATTTTGGATTCGTGAACTGGACTGTTGATCGCTTGTGATTTGGATTTGGACTGTTTAATTGCTCTTCAAAACAACATTTGCTTTCCTTAGACTATCTTTGATAGTGTGATTGTGCAGTGCCGCTATGTCCGTGTACACCGTACAAGAATATGCTAACATGCACCTCATTTATGGGGAATGCAGATCCAACGCTAGCGCTGCAGCGAGACTTTACTGTGAGAGGTACCCGAATGCAGCTCGTGATTCAGATCATCGAGTGTTCACAAATGTGCACCACTTACTGTTCTCAGAGGGCCAACTACCAAACCAATCACACGGTGAGGGAAGATCTTTCCTTCCTTACGAAGACGTGGTGCTAGGAGCTGTCGAAGAAGACCCGAGTACTTCAGTGCGTGCAATAGAACTAAAAACAGTTGTGCCCAAAAGTACAGCCGATAGAATCTTGCAAAAAAACGTGCTCCATCCTTACCACGTACAGCGTGTTCAAGCTCTTCTGCCCCGGGTTTATGAGCCCCGAGTTGCTTTTTGTCGCACAACGTTAGAAATACAGGGAAGATCCACGGTTCTTTGAAAAAATTTTATGGTCAGATGAGACCACATTTAAGAAAGATGGGTACATGAACCTGCATAACTTACACGAGTGGCACGTAGCAAACCCACATTTGATGAGAGAAGATAAATCTCAATATCGCTTCAAGATAAACCATTGGTCAGGAATTTTAAATGGTAAAATAATCGGTCCGTTTGAGTTCCCAGAGACTTTGACTGCTGAGGTTTATTTAGGTTTTTTGAAAAATCATGTACAAAATTTATTGCTGGACGTGCCACTGAGTATTTACAGGGACATGTGGTTTCAGCATGATGGCTGCCCAGCGCACTATGCACTCTCAGTGAGAGAGTATCTCGATCAAAACTTTCCAAGCAGATGGATAATACCGTGGCCAGCCCGATCACCTGATTTGAATCCTTTAGATTTTTTTACTGGGGAACTGTAAAAGAAAAGGTGTATTTCAAGTAGATTCAAAATGTAGCTGAGCTACGGCAAAGACTATTGGAAGCAGCTGAGTTTGTTAATAACCGTGGATTCGCTCGTTTAATAACCCGATCTTTTTTAAGATGTCGAGCGTGTATTGCGGCTGAAAGAAAACAGTTTGAGCATTTGCTGTAAAGGTAAATCATCATCAGCAGCATTTTGACGCCCACTGTTGTGCAAACAGTTATCCTTAAGGGTCCTTGTGCGTTTTCATAATCGCTGTTTAATTAGGAAATTTTGAAACATTTTCATCAGTTTTTCTTCAAATAAAAATTGTGCATAAGTTAACGAGTAATCTTCTAAGTGTTATACCATTTTGGAATCCTTATTAAATGCGGCAACTTTTAAGGTTACTTGCCAAACTCTCGTAGTACATTTTTTTCCAGTACAGCTAGTTAAAGTTGAGCAAAGTTTTACTTTGGAATACTTGGTTGGGAAATAAGTGTCAATTTTTCCTGAACGAGAAAAGTTGGCAGTAAGGTTGAGACACCAGTTTGAAAATGCATTATTCATCATTACATTGTAAAAATAAAATCCAAAAAAAGTTAATATTTGTAGTAACAGGAGTTGACAGACTGCCGTAGGGTGTGAAATTTCTATATTTTTTTCAAAGACCTATAATTTTCAAAACACATACATAATTTTTTTTTAAATATTTTTCTGATAGCTGTTATGACTTTGCCTATCACCCAGTTTCGGCTTGACGTCGACTTCTGGGACACCCTGTATACACAAGATTCAAAGGGTACTATAAAAGTTGTGCAATTTATTGATCTCGTCCAAAGTAATTTACACCACATTCGATACAAGATCTCGACTGTAAGGAGGGTGCTCGATAAGTTTCATTCCAGTAGTGGTCAAATAGTCGTGCAAGCTTTGGCCCTGCGAGCTGGAGCGTTGTCATTGTGGAGCTACCAAGTGTCTATTCTTGACATTGGCCGCAGGTTTCTCGTAGACTCTATGACTTTAGGTAGACACTGTTCCGTGTACTGCTTAGCTGGGACTGTCTTCTGTGTGTCCAAAACGACACGCTCCACAATCCCGTTCGATTCGAAAAATACAGCTTTCATTTTTTTCTTAACAGATCGGGATTTTCCGATAGCACGGGTGTGTCCTCATCATCGCAGACCCGAACTTTGTTTTGAGCCTTGGTCGGCACATCGTAATAATAGAGCCACGATGCTGTTCACATACCGAGATTGCTCCTTATCAAACATTTTCAGCATCTTACGACGAGTCTTCTGCTTTCCCAGAGAGAACAAAGTTTCCTTACGCGTAATTGGTAATGCAGATTTGAAAGAATTGCTGGTGCATGAAGGTGTAATGTCTCCTCTATCTGTTGGGATGTCACTCTCCGGTCTTCGCGGCCTTCCTTCCCTCCCAGCGTCCTCCAAAGCCCCTTTGGAATCCTCTGTACCACGTGAATATAGTCGTACGATGAGGACAATCATTCTTTCATGTAAGCGTCATTTCTTCTAAGCACTGGTCTATGCTCAAACCACGCGTAAAGTTATAGCGTAAAACTGCCTTTGACCACGACACCATAGTCCGCTGTCAATATAACTAAATCAACAGACGTGCTGGCGGCTACTATGCACTCATGGACATGTCTCAACATGCGGTAACATGCAGCCTCCTGCGTCCGTTTGTTAAGTCGTATCGTAAAACTTTTATCAGCTTTAATCAGCTTGCTTTTAAACTTCGACTTCGTCTTTATCGCTTTTTTGGACCACTCCATGATCTGGCGCTTTGTGTCTGGGACGTACTCTTTAAAAACTATTCTAAAAAATTATATTTAGCTAAAAATAATCATTATTAAAATAATTTTATTAAACACTCAAGACTCGTCACCAGTAATGACACGTTCCAGAAAATGGGGGTCATTTCCAATTGTATCCACCTGATGTCCTTTTGGTTTTGCGAAAGTTTTTTTGTTTGAATCATTTTTGGGCAGATTTTTCTCACTGGTCAAAATATACTAAGTGACATATAAATCCGAACACCCAGTTTAAATGGTTTTATTTTAATAAAATTTAAAGCCCTTTGACCTTTGATAATGTGTGGATGCACCCTGATGTGCTACGCATTCTCCAACGCGCCTAGGCATGCTTCTGATCAGGTGGTCAACGTCCTCCTGTGGTATCTCATTCCAGGCGACCACCAACACCTCTCGAAGTGCTTCTAGAGTCTGAGGAGGACGTTGCAAATTGAGCAATCTCCTACCCATCATATGCCACACGTGCTCAATTGGGGATAAGTCGGGAGATCTTGGTGGCCATGGTAACAATGCGACATCATTATGTAGAAAGAAGTCTATTGTGACTCTTGCAACATGTAGTCGGGCATTATCTTGTTGGAAAGTTGGATCTGCCAGGGTGTCAAGATGGGGTTCTAGAACTTCGTGGATCTAACGCTGCGCGTTCATGTTACCTCTGATGAAGATTAAAGGTGACCTGGAACCATAAGCTATACCACCCCAAACCATAACTCCAACAGTGCGATGAACATGTCTTTCAACAAAAAACTGTGGATTCCTCCTTTCACCACGGCGCCTTCTAACCCTGGCACGACCATCGTGCATGCCTAAACAAAATCGAGACTCGTCACTAAAGACAATACTGTTCCATTCCTGATCCCAGAGTGACCGTTGTCTGCACCACTCAAGGTGAAACCTGATAGTACACCGTTGCTCGAAATTGATGTCACTCGTCACTCAATAGCTTCAAAGTGCAGTATGATAGCTGGAGGAGTGTACAAACTTTATAGCTATGAACTGTATTTTTTTTTTCTATTTGATGTATTTGTGTTACGTATCCGTACACTATATTTACTGCATGAGCTTATAGTACTGTGTACTCTGCTCATCTCAATTATCATAATAATAATAATAATAATCGTTTACACAATAGAAAAAACTTGTTTCACAAAAAAAAATCGCTACGGACAACCAAATGACTCGACTGGGTTCAAACTTGTACTGAAGGCGGACGACAGGTTTCTCTGTCTCCTCTCCAAGCCCGTCGCCTCCGGTATCGCGTTTCCAGTCTCGTTACTTACTGTACACACCTCGTAGAAGCAAATCAAGTAACGTTGAATTACTTCTTTCTCTAATATTGTTATTTGGAGCTTCCATTTTCTACTTTTTATTATTAATTCTTTAGACTTTTGAAAGGGATGTAAATACGATATGAAATTTCTAGGTGGTGGATTCGTATCTTTTCAGATACCGATTATACGTAACTATATTTCGTCAAGTAAGAGGTTTTGCTTTTGCATGACTACCTTTTTCGCTAAAACCCTTCAAATAACTAGACTTGCATTTTGCATCCAGCGTGGAGTGGATAAATAACTGAATATATTAGGTGAAAAAATAAAGCTTCCGCCTTTTGTTGGGTACTTCGACAAAATTTAAGCAAAGAGGACTCTTTATACTTTTTTTAATTCTCTCTAACTTGTTCTTGTCATATTTTATATAATTTTGACCATTGTACAATCTATCCAGCTCCCACCATGTTACTGGACGTTTCCCTCATCCTATACGTAAACAACAATTAGCAACATCCTCACATACTACTGTAAGTTGAGTCAATTTAAATTCATTTTACACTTTTGTTGCTACTGTTATCATTGTAATTGCAGCTCCTGATGATGATGGCAAAGTCCATAGAAAGCTAGAGAGAATTAAAAAAAGTATAAAGAGTCCTCTTTGCTTAAATTTTGTCGAAGTACCCAACAAAAGGCGGAAGCTTTAATTTTTCACCTAACTGGTCTAGACGACAATGACCACGTCTCAAGTAACTGAATATATATATACAGGGTGGCCCAACGAAAAGGGCGCTCGCCCCATTTGTGACCACCCTGGTATATTTTGGGAAAAATGCTCGGACACGTCAATTTTGATTTTTAGGGGACGTCTTTTCATCTGTAGCCGTACAATACAGGGTGATCCAAAAATGAGATATTGCGTTACACTTTAGTTTTTTAGATGGAAATCTGAGGAAACTGGATCTGTGTCTAACATTCGCCGTAATCGCGATCGACAAAATCGACCAGTTAAAAATGAAGCCGCAGAAACGGCAGTTTTGGGACACGTAGCACTTGATAACACGCAAATCATTCGTGGATCGGTTGCTTCTTCAGGATTCACACGCTCAACAGTACAAAGAATTTTGCAAGACAATAAATGTCACCCGTACAAGATAAAACTTGCTCATGAGATTAGTGAACGTTATTTAATATTTCTTGGATGAGTGTACGTTCTATTTACGTGGTGGTGTAAATAGACATGATTGTCGATATTGGAGTGACTCATATTGTAGGACCTTTCTTTATTCCTGAAATCTTGACAAGTTAGAAAATGTGTTACAATAGAGCCACAAATTACCGAAATAATAGAAAATAATAATAATAATTAACGTCTTTTATTTGTAATATTCTTACAGGAGGCGAGATTTAGATTATATATCTATTCTACCATCTAACCCCCTTAACAATACGAGATGTAAAAAAAAAGAATTTGTTGAAAATTAATAGCCACCCGTATACAATAAAGACAGAATAAAGTATGATCTAAGTAAAGACATAAGAAAAATATGAGGCCACTTATGGGTTACAACCGATTTCGCTGCCGATCAAGAAGAACTTCTTTCACTTTTTTCTTGAATTTGGATAATGGATTGGTTTCTTTTAAATTATATGATTTGATCGCATTGTAAATGTATGTATTCTGAAATAGAGACGTGATGTGGCGTGGAATTGAAAAAGTCTATCTATATCTAATATTAATACGATGCCTATTCCGTCTACGTATGAATTTGTTTACTAAATATGGCGGTGTTTTCGAATAAAGAACCTTATGAGTCAGATTTAGGAGCTGGTACTTATACATTTTATCAATTTTCATCATTAATGGCATTCGATATATGATCATATTTTTTAAATGACGTTAGTCCTTTAGATTACTTTCTTCAAAATTTTAAGTGAAAATCAATATGGATTTACAGAAGGGAAGGCTACATCGGACGCAATAACTAAAATTGTAAATCAAATACATCAAAATATTGATAACAGAATCCCTTCAATCTGCATTTTTGTTGATTTAAAGAAAGCTTTCGACACAGTTAATCACAAATTATTATTAGAAGCATTGGAGAGAATTGGTTTCAGAGGAAACGCGTACTCACTGATCGAAAGTTATTTGTCAAATCGCCCACAATCTGTGCAGATATCAGGATCATTTAGTAAAGAAATGTATATTAAGTGTGGTGTCCCACAAGGAACTGTCTTAGGTCCGCTGTTATTCAATATATATTTAAATGATATTTTCCAAATTAATTGTGTTGGCAAAATAACTAGTTTTGCAGATGACTGCAATATTATATGAAGGCACTGACTGGTCTGATCTGAAAAATGTAATTGAAAATGATTTTATCAAAATTATTCGGTGGTTTAACAGTAGAAAATTAAGCATTAACTACTCTAAAACACATTTTTTACCATTTGGATCATATGCTAGACATCTGCCAAATTACACAAATTTCTCCTTCAATATTAATGATCAAAAAATGCAAATTAATAGAGTGCCCAACATAAAATACCTTGGAGTGGTCTTGGATCCTCACTTACGATGGGACATCCATGTCAATTATATTTTAAAGAAAGTTAGATTTGTATCCTACAAAATTAAATACCTTGAGAATATATTGACAGAAAAATATCTTCGAACATTATACCATGCACTGATTGAGCCTCATCTCACATATGGTATATTAACATGGGGAGCTGCGTGTTCTTCACATATCTATAATTTAGATGTTTTTCAAAAAAGTATTCTAAAAATGATATTTAAAAAACCGAAACTTTATCCCACTGAAAAATTATATGCAGATGTTCGAATGTATGATATAAGACAGCTTTATTTCTTACACAGTATCACTCACTACCATAAATTTGTAAACACCGACCAAAAAATTAAACATAGTCATTATACCAGGTACAAAATTCGTGGCACAGTAGTTCCTCAATCGCATCAATCTATAATGCAGCGATCATATCTCTATTTAGCGCCTAAATTTTATGAAATTATACCTAAAGACTTAAAAGATTTACGTTTCGGAAATTGTTTCAAAAGAAATTTAAAAAAGTGGCTACATTCTATATCTAGGACTGAAATTCATAAACTCATAAATACGAACATCAACTAAATACATAATCTACTGTAGCTAATTTTTGTCCTTTTTTGTCATTTGCATTCTACAGTTTCAACTTAAATTATTGGTCCATGTACAGGCGATGCCTTCTATTGGGCCTGTTTTGATTTTACATTTATTTACTCATATTGTTTGTTATCTTTGTACATTGAGTGAATAAATATTATTATTATTATTATTATTATTTGAAAAGTAAAGTTTTTAGTACGAAGCCATATTCCAATCAAGATCTCCGTCAGCGGATTACGGCTGAATGTAGACAAATATCTCAAGTTATGCTTGAAAATGTGAGGAATAGGTTATTGTATGGAGGTAAATGGACTCCTCTTTCAGCACTTACAGCTTCAGTTTTTACTTTAATGTGCGTGAAAACTGTAAGTTGTTTTTTGTTTTTTTAATACTGGGAGACTTGTTCTTAATTTTAAAGTCTTGTTACTATGGGAGCTATATTCATTATTATTTTCACGATATGATCACTTATTATCACAATTTCCAGAATTTTATTATAAACTCAAATAGTTTCACAAAGATTGAAGACAGGTATACACTTTATTATACAAGAGTTACTAAAAACTTCACGGAGAATCTAAAAATTAAAAAAGGATTTCCAGTTAAAAATCCAAAGTGCAATATCTTATTTTTGGATCACCCTGTATTGTGCGGCTATAGATGAAAAGACGTGTCCCTTAGAAATCAAAATTGGCTTGCCTGAGGAGCGTATTTCCCAAAATGTACTAGGAGAGTCCTAGGAGCGAGTTTTTTGTAGACCACCCTGTAAATACAGGGTGTTTCAGTTTATTGTTGCATAACTTTAAGATTCGATAGAACTTTTAAAATTAATGCATCAAGTCTATATAAAATGGCATTTTTATAAAACTTACAAAAAATAACAGGTAAAAGAAACAAAATTTCGTGCATTCACAATTGCAAAAAAACGTTTCAGGTTTCAACAGACAACAAACCTAACTGTCAACTAATTGACGTTCAACCTTATTCTGCTTTCAATTTCAAAAATATTTGCAGGCACAGCCGACTTCTAAAAATTATCGAGATACTGACTTTTTAACGTTATTTTATCATAAATAATTAAAAATGCATCAAACCTTAAAAATCGAAATATCTCAAAAACGGCTAACTATAACGAAAATTCACAAGAGAGCTTTTTTATGTTGAAAAGTGCGAAGAATCAGTTTTTTTATTCGAAAAGCAAAAAATTGCACTAAGAAATTTTTTTCTGTCATTTTAATACACTACAGGTACAGTAGAGAGCGCCCTCTAGCGGCTACAGTAAAACTACGCCCATGGTTCGTTTTGTCGTACCAAAAAACCGTTGTATACCAATTTTCACTGTTATACATCAAATATTGTTCGAAATATTTTAAAAAAACTTATTTTAGAAAGTAAATTTAAACACCCTGTATTTCGGAAGCCACGCATTTTTCGACCCATGTTTATATAGACTTTATGCATTAATTTTAAAAGATCTATCGAATCTTAAAGTTATGCAACAATAAACTGAAACACTCTGTATATATATATATATATATATATATATAATTTATTTCATATAATACTCCTTATCGCATTATTTTAAGCCCCTTGATAATTACAGCTTTTAAAATAGTGTGAACCTAGCCAAATGACCAATTTTCGTTACTTCGACTTGGGATAGTTTTAATTTCGCTTAACACTGACCGAGAAATCGCTTATTACGAAATTATGCTCAATTATACCAAACAGAACAAGTCCCCGTATCTTAGAGCTTTTTCTCTTCCAACTAGTGAGATTGCTTTGTTTTGAATCGATGTTTAATTTGATCCATCTTTTGCCACTCCATTACTCGTTTGACTTTAGCAGATCGGGCAGACGAGGAACTTCATTTTTACCAGAAGAAGCTGTATAAAGAACATATTTGTAAATATTTTGTATATAGTTTAAGGCAGTTCTATGGTATGCTTTTTTCTCCCTCACAAATATCCCAATAAATGGAAAATATCACGGTGCCATTTTTTCATTTTCTTTCAGTATTTTATCCAAATTTATTTTCCATTGCATTGGGATATATTTTTATATTCCAATCATTCAAGAATTCTATTTTTTATTTTTACGGAAAATAGCAAAGAAGTTCCCATAAACATGCCAAGAAACAAGGTATCCATTTTTGTTTGTTTTCATAAAGCGCCTTCTTAATTTTACCTTAAACGCTTCTGAATTCGAACACCGTTCAGTATCATCATAAAATTTACCGCTGAACGTCCTTGTATGATTGGAGTACCTCACCGACCTCTCTGAAAACAATCTAACCACGCATGCCGGCAACGCAACGCTATAACGCACCTCTAACACCCTAACGTACACCGTTTGTCCTTGTTAACGCGTGCAGCGTGGTACGTAGGGCCGACCGGACCTGGAGGAACGCCCGGCGGTGCGCCAGGAGGCGGCGCTTCGGGGACGGCGGCCGGCAGCGGAAGCGCCGGAGGCAGCGATCAGGGCGACAAGCATCAGACGAGCTCGGCGGGACACAGGGAGGGACGACCGCACAGGTAACGTATAATTTAAACCAGGGTTGTTATGTTTTCATGAAATGTTTTAAACTAATTTGTTTTAAACACTGTTTTTTGTCGTTTGTGAATTATTAAAGTTTTTTTTATATTTTTTCGAGTATGATTAAAATTGATTTTATTTTGCAAAACGAAACTAAAAGGGCCATAGATTAAAACACATATGTACTGAAAAATATACTTTATTCTTTATTAATTAATCAAACATGAAACTAAGTAACTAATACTAGTGGAAAAAAATCTTTTTCTTAACGAACAAGTGAACTTAATACTATAGGGTTGTCCAATAGGGACGCAGGAAAGTAAACGTCAATTTGACATAGACGCCATCTTTGTTTTCTGTCACCGACATGTCATTTTGTTAGGTGAATGTTTACCATTGATCGCTATGGAGTCGTATTCGATTGAAGACCGCATTAAAGTTATTCAAGAGCACTACAAAAATGGTGCAAAAATAAAAAACACGTTTCGCGCGCTTCGTGAACATTTCGGTCGCAACAACCGCCCAAACGAAACAACCATCGGTCGTCTGGTGCGTAAATTCGAGGCAACAGGTTCTGTGGCAAATCTGCCAGGCTCTGGCCGGCGAAGGAGCGTTCGCACACCGGAAAATATTGCTGTTGTGAAGGAGAGTGTGAGAGACGATCCGAAACAATCAACAACGCGTCGATCCCAAGAGTTGGGCATTACGAGAACCAGTTTGCTCCGCATTCTCCACAAGGATTTGAATGTACACGCCTGCAAGATCCAATTGACGCAAGAGCTGCGTCGGGCCGACCATTTTTCGCGCCGAACGTTCTCAGATTGGCTCCTTGAACACCGCCAAATTGATGCCAATTTTTCATCAAAAATCATGTTCAGCGACGAAGCGCATTTCACTTTGAATGGGACGGTAAACAAGCAAAACTGCCGCATCTGGGCGGACGAAAATCCCCGTGAGTATCAAGAGCAGCCGATGCATCCTCAAAAAGTGACTGTGTGGTGTGCATTGTGGTCAAAAGGCATCATCGGACCTTACTTTTTCGAAAATGCGGCTTGGGACCCCATTACCGTCAATTCTGAGCGATATCACGTGATGATAGAGGACTATTTTTTGCCGCAACTTGAAGGAATGGATATGGACGATGTTTATTTCCAACAAGACGGTGCAACATGCCACACAACCATCGTCAATATCCATCGATTGCAGTCCTTCTTCGGTGATCGCGTGATTTCGCGCAGAGGAAATGTGCCATGGCCACCAAGATCGTGGACTTCTTTTTATGGGGATATTTGAAAAGCAAAGTCTACGTCAACAAACCAGCCACCCTCCAAGAACTCAAAAACAACATAATATAAATAATGCCATAGAACCGACCATGTTGCAAAATGTCATTGAAAATTTCGACCATCGCGTGGACGTCTGTAAATCCAGTCGTGGTGAACATTTGAGCGATATTATTTTTCATACATAAATGGTATAAATGAACGTTCAAAATAAAGTAGCCAACTTGATTTGAATATCAATCTTTCTTGTTTTAATATGCGTTTACTTTCCTGCGTCCGTTTTGGACAGCCCCAGCAGAATAATCATATAATAATTATGACTATATATTTACTTGTACAATAACATTAAATAAGTTACTTAACAAATTTCTATAAAAGTATACAACCCATCTTATTTAACAAGAAATCAAAAAACTATTTAATCCATATTTTTAAAATATAAAATCATGGAAAACGTACATAGAATAAATTTTTTGTTTTCACTACTTTTTACGGAACCCCAAGTAAAAAAATGTACCTTTTTCACAATTCTCCAAGCTACTTAAATTTGAGGAAATAGGTTCGGTAGAAACATCATCATTGTCGGTATCAGAACTATCTGATATATGAATATTTTGTTTTTATAACAAACTTGTTTAAGTTGTTTACAATTTTTAATATGCTTGCGCATGCTAGCCACCAGTAGTACTATATCCATATTACAGGTTAAACATTTTGCTCTTTTATTCATTTTCGAGCCAGCTTTGGCATTAGTCTCTTTAAAATATTTCCACACTATACTTTTCCGACGTGAGAGCTGGACCAAAAATAATAATAACACTTTCAAGGAGCTTCATTAACGTTGCTAGATTATATATGCAATAGTTTTTTAATTTTTTTTACTGTTTTAAACATGTATTAACAGTGTTTTAAACATATTTTTTTTCTGCTAAATTTGAATGTTTAAAAAAATGTTTAAACACAAAACACATGTTTTTTGATTATTTTTAAAAACATGTTTTTTCCAACCTTGATTTAAACACAGGCCAGGGATGCTGGCGACTCACTTTTTTCGATCCATCTCATTTTTCATTGAAAACATTCACTTTTCTCACTATTTTACCTCTTCCTGTACATATTGTAGTTTATGAACTTTTTTGTGCTCAAACCCCACGAGATTAAGTGAAGTATTTTTTTTTATAAAAATGAACTATGATAAAGTTGTTCATGTGCATGGCTCTCCCCAAGCTGAGCCAATATGTATACTAAGTGACATATAAATCCGAACACCCAGTTTAAATGGTTTTATTTTAATAAAATTTTGTATAAGTACTTAATGAAGCATAATAAGTAAATAATAAAAATTTCAAAATGATTGCACTGCTTTAAAGCCCTTTGACCTTTAATAATGTGTGGTTGCACTCTGATGTGCTACGCATTCTCCAACGCGCCTAGGCATGCTTCTGATCAGGTGGTCAATGTCCTCCTGTGGTATCTCATTCCAGTCAACCACCAACTCCTCTCGAAGTGCTTCTAGAGTCTGAGGAGGACGTTGCAAATTGAGCAATCTCCTACCCATCATATCCCACACGTGCTCAATTGGGGATAAGTCGGGAGATCTTGGTGGCTATGGTAACAATGTGACATCATTATGTTGAAAAAAGTCTATTGTGACTCTTGCAACATGTGGTCGGGCATTATCTTGTTGGAAAGTTGGATCTGCCAGGGTGTCAAGATAGGGTAAAAGATGGGGTTCTAGAACTTCGTGGATATAACGCTGCGCGTTCATGTTACCTCCGATGAAGATTAAAGGTGACCTGGAACCATAAGCTATAGCACCCCAAACCATAACTCCAACAGTATGATGAACATGTTTTTAAACAAAAAACTGTGGATTCCTCCTTTCACCACGTCGCCTTCTAACCCTGGCACGACCATCGTGCATGCCTAAACAAAATCGAGACTCGTCACTAAAGACAATACTGTTCCATTCCTGATCCCAGAGTGACCGTTGTCTGCACCACTCAAGGCGATTACGTCGGTGTTCTCGAGTTAAAGGGAGGACCCAGTGTAGCCGGTATAAAAACAAGCCAAAACTTCTCATTCGTCGGTAAACACTTCGCATGCCAATAGGTCTTCCGTGTTCTGCAAACCATTCATTTGCAATGGACCTGGTAGTGGAGAAACGGTCCTTTAAGGCCAATAATCTTAGGCGGCGATCTTCACGGTCTGTTGTTCTACGGCGGCGTCCAGTGCCCCTTGCTCTTTGCGTACGGCCTTCTCGAAGCCATGCCTGACAACACCTAACCACAGTGTCTACACTTCTTTGCACTCTAACTGCGATTGCCCGAAAAGAAAGTCCAGCTTCCCGAAGTCCCACTATACGGCCCCTATCAAACTCACTAAGTTGACGAAATCGTACAGGTCTCCGTACTCTAGGCATCGTAACCGATCGTAAGGGATGTCAAGAACCAAAGTCCGACAACGTTGATTCTTTACTGCGACTGAAATATTCATTTTTAGAGCGTTAGTGAATTAAAAAAAAGCAGTATAAAAACCGACAACGTTGATTCTTTACTGCGACTGAAATATTCATTTTTAGAGCGTTAGTGAATTAAAAAAAAGCAGTATAAAAACCGGAATGTCCAACTGATAAGGCTGAACATTTTATCACTTGTTATTTACAGTAAGATAAATACATTCACCAACTTTTATTAAAATAAAACCATTTAAACTGGGTGTTCGGATTTATATGTCACTTAGTATATATGTGGCTGAAGACAGACGGGATTTCCTGATTCCCGATCATGTAATTGATATCGGGATTGCTCTTTCCAACGTATAGAACAAGTTCAGGGGCAGCAGCCATCTTCTGGACCATTAATAAAAGTTGTCGATGTCGCATCTCACATATCAAATATCACTGATTTTATACACATGCAATACCTACAATCATCCAGATGCGACATATACTCTACAGATTATCTCGGCATTCTACAACCAACAAAGCATGCTGACTTGCAGCTGGTCGTCGAGCGTGCGTTGACTCATTCCTCCACAGATGACGGCTTTAGTGACGCTCACAGCGGATGAACTATTTGCACACTATACTATAACTATCTAAAACTGTAATGACTCATCGATGTTCACGTGAACATCACTTAACTACCAGTAGTCGGCTGTTCATAGGCGGGGTATGAATGTTTAACATGGGTGAACTAGATTTGTCACATGCTTAATAAAGAGTGGTTTGAAACATATTGCAAGTCAAAAATTTGGGAATTACCTTTATTCATCGTCGCTTCCACTTACATCTGACAGTAATAAACTGTCGCTATCGCTTTCCTCGTTGAAATTGACTATAACTTGCTCTATGATGGTGTCGATGTGGTGGTCAAGCTGCCACATTTTTGTTTCTTCCATCACAACATGACGGATAGCATTCTGCTAAGCTTCGGGCGTTACTAGCTGTATGGAAGTCTCAAGTAAAACCTTAACGTCTGGTAATTTGAAGGTTGTGTTATGGCGCGCAATATAACCCTTCACTTGAGCCCAGATGAGCTCTATTGGGTTCAGTTCACAGTGGTAGGGCGGTAACCGCAGCACAGTGACACCACATTGACGGGCCATCTCATCAGTCACGTAACTAATGTTCGCGGGTTTGTGCTGTTTAATTTTTTCGTACAATTCCGCTTTCACACATGAATCGTCAAACGGGATTCCTTTTTCGCGCAACCGTTGCTGCATGTCACTTTTTCGAGATCCCGTAGTCGGTACACGTTCGGCTCGACGACTATGGTAGGAAGCATTATCCATGACGATCACAGAGTTGGGCTCAACTCGCTGAAGCACCCCTTGAAACCAGCTCTCGAAGCAGCTGGCATTCATTTCGTCATGGTAATCACCTCCTTTCTTAGAGACGAAAATCAAGTCACACTCTTCTAAAAAGCCGCTATCGCTACCAATATGAGTTACGATCAATCTTTAACCTTTACCTGACGGTCCACGAAGACCTGTTGACAAACCTTCAATGCTTGCTTGTCGGTTACTCACTACGTTTTTGTCTATCCAGGTTTTTTTAACTGTGTGACCTGCATTTACCCATGTCTCGTCCAAATAATAGATTTTTCTGCTTTGTCGCCTATATTCAATCATTTCGCGTAGGTATTTTCGACGCCAGGCGACTATTTCAGGTCTCTCTATCAATACCGACTTCCGATTACGCGTTTCGTAACGAAAATTAATTTCGTGCAGGGATTTCCTCATTACCTCGACGCTCATTTGGGGTATAATTTCATTTTCCTTGATCGCTGCATGTACAGCCTTGAGGGTTGGTATCTCATTCCTAAAGAAGAATGAATGTACGGTTCGCCTTAACGCCATTTTGCTATCGTCATCCAATTTAACGGCCTTTCGTCCCTTCAAATTATGCGATATGCGATCGCTCAACGAAACACGTTCCAATGCGTTGCCGACGCCTATGAGTCTGCCGGTCGAGGCGCGTCTTTGATTTCATTGATTCTACCGGCGGAGAACAATCAGCCATTATTTCCATCTCTGTCTGTGCTGTTGACCACCGCAAAGCCACAGAAACGACATATGTCGTACGCTATACGGCTGTACTGGAAGGAAGCCGGGATCGAGCTTTGATCACGTGTAGATCACGCGTATGAGTCATTACAGTTTTAAATAGTTGTAGTATAGGAACTATCTGGTCAGCAAGTTGACACTTTGTCGTTTTTTTTGACATTATATAGGTTGGAGTCAAATCTATTAAATACTACAACCGAACGAAAAAGCACTTGGGTCGACACACAAACTTGACATTTTGCTGGCGCAGCCCAGTTAAATTCCATTGTTTTATATCGATTCGTTTGACAGAAGACATCACGGCGGCTCAGCGACTCTTCCCGCCGCGGCAAGCCAGGCGAGCATGATGGCGGCGGCGGCGGTAGCCGCAGCGGCAGGGGGCGGGCCCCAGGGGCCGGGAGCAGTACAACAGAAATTCAGCGACGATGGCAGCGAGTGCAGCAGCGTCACTTCGGACAGTATAGGCAGGTAAGGGGACTAGTCTGTGCGCGTTTTGTGATATCTGTTTGTTTAATAGATTGTTTCTTAGCTTGTTTCAACGCTAAATCAGGAACGTTTGGATAGTGGAAACTTGATCCCGGTGAGGTTTAACCCATAACATTGCGGTTTACCCTAGGTGTAACGTATTATGAATAGCTTTTGGACGTACAGATAACACTCATCAACAGCCAAAAAATATCCTAAATAAAATCAACAAAATACAGTGAAAGCTCCCATAAGCGGACACTTACGGTTCCCTAACTTTTGTCCGCTTATGGGAGGTGTCCGTTTAAAAGAGAGTATGTAAGTATAGAGTATAAATAACGGGGTATATAATCATGAGGAAATGAGGTATTATAATCATGAGAAAAATGAAACAGAAACTCGCCACATTTTTAAAGTATGTATTTATGCTATATATCTATATAATATATGTACATATACGCATACAAAAACATAAATGCTTCAATACATGGTACGAGAATTTAAAAAAAACATTATTCTTTAGCTTGTTGAAAAAAGTTTAAAATGTTTGTCTGACGAAATTTCACCATCTTTTGCTGAAGGAGACAATTTTCGTAATAACTTTCTAAATTTTTCAAATGTTGAAATACAGTGAAATCATCTTTAGCAAATTTTTTCAATATAGAAATATGATTTAGAGCTTCCCCATATGAATTTATCGTTTTTGAACCGCTTAGTGAGTCCACCAGTTCCACTTCTTCTTCTGAGTCGTTTGGACTACCATATTCAAGTTGGCCTGGGCTTTCTACATCCAAATTCGAAAAGTTGCCAATGGCATTTTCTTCTGTTGTTATGTTATTGTCTATGGCCAGGAAATCATCTACTTTCTGGGGATCTGCTACTCCTAAATGTTTGGCATGTCGCAGTAACTGAGCAAGTGTCGCTAAGGGCAGATCGTCTTTAGCATCGCAATAATTTTGCTCAGCAAATTCTGAGCTACATTCACTTTTTCTGAATCCAGCTTTGCCAAAACAGTTTTTAATTGTAGAGGAATTTACTTTATTCCATGCTGTTTTTATAAAATACAAAGCTTCTAACACATTGATAGACTTTATAAGCTCAGATAAGCTTTGACCATCGTCAATTTTTGTTAAAATATGTTTTAAAATCAAGTGCCGATAATAAAATTTAAAGTTCTGTATGACACCTTGATCCATGGGCTGACAAACAGAAGTTGTGTTTGGCGGTAAAAATATAATTTTCACATTTTTCATTTTCATATCACGAGGATGAGAGCATGCATTGTCTAAAAATAAAAGAACTTGCCTTTTTTGGATTCTCATTTTCCGGTCGAATTCGACTAACCACTCAGACATGATTTCTCGGGTCATCCATGCCTTTTTGTTGGATTTCCAAGTCGCTGGTAGATCCTTAATAGCAACGTTTTTTAAAGCACGGGGACGAGCCGCTTTCCCGATCACAATCAAATCGCATTTTTCACCGGCCATATTTGCACAGAATAAAATGGTGAGTCTTTAGACAACTTTCCACCCACACATGTTTCTCCTTTAAAGGATAGAGTTTTGTCGGGCAATGCGCGAAAAAAAGTCCACTCTCATCTGCGTTGTACACATCTTCTGGTTTGTAGCCAAGCAACATGGACGGAAGTTTCTCCAAAAATTGTGACACATCAGCTTGATCTACTGCAGCAGCTTCGCCAGATATGCATTTGAAACTCACACTATGTCTCTTGCGCCACTTTTGCAGCCACCCGTCGGACGCACTGAAATTATTATAGCCCAAAGTAGTGGCGATTTCTTTAGCTTTCATTTTCACTAACGGCCCTGAGATTGGAATGTTCTGACTTCTAGCTTTCACAAACCACTCAAAACATGTTTTGTCTATAGCAAAACCTTCCTTTTTTAAAAAAACCTTCTTTTGATTTATATTAGTTCCTGATTGGAATTACCGAATTTTATGTATGTAGATATGTGCATTGCAATAAGCGGAACTAAAAGATCGTCCGGGTATTAGAGTTTCGCGTCCGCTTATGGGAGATTTTTTGATCACATACAGGAAAATCTAGTGTCCGCGTCCGTTTATAAGAGCGTCCGTTTATCGGAATGCATTTAACATTGAAAATTGATGGCTGAAATTCGGTTCCAGGAACTTTGTCCGGTTAAAAGAGATGTCCGCTTATAGGAGCTGTCCGCAAGGAGAGCTTTCACTGTATTACTATTTTTAATGTGCTAAAACCGGAATGAAACTTATTTTTTTCAATATTAGTTCAAGTTTTACCCCTTATGCCAAATATCAGTCTCAGACAAGAATTCTGAGCTTTTTGAACCCGTTTTAGTTCCACACTATCGAGAAACGGGCCATATCATATCAGCAAAGTTGAAGTGGGACAACACTAATGCTTCGCAGAGCGTGGCTTTAGTATTTTGTGACAGGTAATGTCTATGGGGGTAAATTATTTTTAACATTGAATATGCTTTTCTCGCTCTCTAAACTTTTGTTTGGAGTCAACCACTAAGCACAAATCCTTCACGGAATCCCTAAATGATATTATATTGTCCCCTAGTCTGAGCTTAAAATTATTGTTTCTGTAGGAATCACTGCAAAACAATATAGCCGTCGATTTACTAGGGTTTATCTTTAACAAGTGATCTTCAGAGGTTTAGAGAAGGCTATTCAAGTCGGTATTCAGTCGGTTTGTTATAAGTTCTGACAGATCAGGTTTAAAAGAGACAAATTTGAGTGTCCTTTTGTGCAAAAAGCAAAAAAATGGCGTATAAATTAGAATTTTATTCTAGAGTATTACCACCAAAAATGAAACTTTCATGTCCTATAAAATAGCAAGCAGAGGGTTCCTGAAATAAAAAATGATATTTTCGTAAAAGTTACATTCTAATCTTTCATTTTAAAATAAGAAATAAAAATGTGCGATATGCGCTAAAGTAAAGTAGTCTTACCCTTTCCCGTTTTCGTACCTTAAAATATTCTTAAAATGTGTGATACGGTACTGTATTTCTACACCGCTCTGAATGCGGTCCTGTGCTTTAGCCTTGACGTCTACGGAGAGAAAGAGATACAAACAGTGTTGCCATACGTAGCGGAATTCCGCTATTTGTAGCGGATTATTTTGAGAAGAGCGGCGTAGCGGCGGTAGAGCAAATTAGCCCAAAATGTAGCGGAATTTATTACATACAAAACTATCATATTTATTCCAACTGTGTTAACGTTAATAACGTTCTAAATCCTAAATAGGCAGTGGCTAGAGTCTGATTTATTATCATATTAATAATAAAATTGGTGCATTTGGTGCCGCTTGAGCCATCTAGGATCTGAGAAGAGAATTATTCCACTTGCCTTTTTTTTTCAATAACAGATGGCGTACGTACTGCTTTCAATACTAATCGTTTCTAACAGGTCTCAGCAGGCAGACATAATATTAGGTTTCTCGCTTTGTATTGTATTTTTCAGCTCTGTTTAGTTTCGTTTATATTTAGTGTTCTTATTTTTGTGTTGATCATTTTATTGATATATCATTTGCTGCAGATTTTAATATTAAATCTACTGGTAAGTAAAAAAACTGCTTAAATATCTAACATATTATAGTTTGATCCAGAAATAAATCTTAGTCGCGAAATTTGTTTTTAACGCTTTTTCTTCTGGAAAATAGGAATAATGGAAAGGCGACAGCAGACCATTAACGATTTTTTTGATAAAAATCCTTCTAAAAAACAAACGGTGAAACCAAACGTGGCCGTACCATCCACTTGTGTCGGACTCGGAGCATCCCGAACCTGAATACAGACAAAATAGAAGAGCGGAATCTAGTGGAACCAGGTCTGAGCCTGATAATTCGACTTGCGAATCTCAGGATAACCAAGAGCCAGAGCAAACTGTTAAGAAAAATACACGAAAACAAATGTTTACTTCATCATGGCTAGAAGGCTGGTTGGGACCTATTGAAAATGACAAGTTGAAAGCAACAAAATGTAAAGCTTGTCATCAAATAATGGGTGCTAAAAAATCAGATTTAGTGAATCATTCGAAATCAAAAAGGCATGCCACTAATGTACAAGCAATTTCGAATGTAAGAACGTTAGATAGCACTTTTCAGTCTCGGGAAGCACGTGAGTTGGAAAAACGGCAAATATTTGCTTGCTTAAGATATAGTCTTTTAGTTGTAAGTCATTATATAAGTTTTAGAACTGTTGATCATATAACAGGAGTTAGTCAATTATGTTTTAAAGACCCAGATCTCTCTAGCTCACTTAAATTAAAAAGATCCAAATGCATAAGTATAATTAAAAATGGCTCCTGTTATTAAAGACGAAATAATTTCAGAATTGGAAAATAAACCATTTTCTATTTTATTGGATGAGAGTACAGACCTGAGCAATACAGGACTACTATGCATTCTTGTAAGGTATATTCATAAAAATTCAATTAAAGCCCATTTATTAGATATAATTAAAATAAACGCAGATGAAGGTACCGCCAAAGGCTTATATTCTCTTTTTAAAAAATGCGTTATATCCAATCAAGTAAAAATTACCAATATTGTTGGATACTGTTCCGACAACGGTAGTGTTATGATGGGCAATAACGAATCTTTTAAAAGATAATCCTAATATAATTGTCAATGGCTGCATCTGCCACTCTGCTCATTTAGTGACGGTGGCGGCAGCTGAAAAGATTCCAAGCAACGTTGAAGCTCTTTTACAAAACTTATATTCTGACTTCTCAAGAAGCCCAAAAAGGCAGTGTGTTCTTGAAGAATTACAGGAATATTTCAAAAAGTCAAAATTAAAAATTTTAAGCCCTACTAAAATAAGGTGGCTTGCTTTATCCAAATGTGTTGATAGAGTTTTGGATCAGTGGGACATCTTGCTTAGCCTATTTAGATTAGCTTCCATTGAAGACAAAAATCCTGTAGCAAATGTAATACTTAATGAGTTGCAGAATCCATTTGTTAAGGCGTATTTAATGTTTTTTAAATTCGTGTTGCCCATTTTTAACCAATTTAATGCTCTCTTTCAATCAGAGAAAGTTATGCTCAATATCATATCAATAGAGAGTGAGCGATTTGTACGTCATCTATGTACAAACTTTATGCGACCGGAATATTTTAAAAATGAGAAATTATATAATCTAAATCCTAATGATCCCCACTGCTTATTACCAATTGGACAAGTGAATGTTGGTCCGCATACAATGGATGCAATAAAACACTGCATTTTACCAAAAATCGGTAGAAGAGTCCCTTAAAAGATTTCCTATCAAAGACAACTTCTTTTCAGAGCTAAAGTTTCTCTCACCGGTTGATGTGATGAACAATCGTCTTATTATAAGTGATACATTTCATGACGCCGTTTTAAAAAAATTTGCCCTTCATATTGAAACCGAAAAGGCAATTGTGGAACTAAAGAAAATATATATTTATTTTAGTGATAGTGAGAAAGAGGACATTTTAAAAACAAAAAGTAATGTCATTGAATTTTGGTCGTTTGTGAACGACCTCAAAAATTTTAATGACGAATATTTATTTCGCAATATAGGTAAACTGCTTGATTACAAAACAAAAAAAAAGAAATAAAATAATACCATCAACTTTGTCTGCACTACTTACAATTAAATTAGACTTGGAATCAGAAAAACAGTGCTGTTTATCCTATAGTTTTAATGAGAATCATTGAAACAAATATAAAAAGAATTTATATAATGTAAATATGGAAGAACAAGCTGAAGAAGAAGTAATTTCTGATTTTGACTGTGAATAAAATAAGCAAACGTAGGCATTTCCACGTTTCCGCTTCTTCTTTGTCCTTATTTTTTGTTTTTTTTTTCTATTAAGATTAAGATATTGGTGATAGTTTCTATTTTTTTATTAGTTCCTAATTCTAAACCAAAGACAGTTTTGTTTTTTTAGAGGTATACTTTTTATGTTTTTACGAAAAATTGCAATTATATTATGTTACTGTTTGTTTTTTTTACTAGGGTTTTTAGACATTGTTTAAAAAAGTAAATATGTAAAAAATATATTTGTTGTTTATTTTAAGCCTCCCCTCCCCCCCCTTACATTTTTAGACCGTGGCGGCATGTAGCGGAATTTTGCGATACGTGTTACGGATTTTTTTAAACTTCGCTCTGGCAACACCGCGACGGAGAGAAAGAGATACAAAATAAGTTGAATAAGTGACAAGCAAAATTGAGGTTATGTGAATCGGCAACGTCATTCGCCGTCGATGTTTTGTTGATAATCGTACAATTTCCGAAATGTTTACCCGCACATCATTACTTTGCGTAGGAAACAAACTCCTACTATTTAGAAATGCTTCTACAGCCGCCGCAAAACCGAAAACCGGCGTGGTTCTCATCAACATGGGCGGACCTGAAAAATTGGAACACGTAGAGGAATACCTGCACAAAATTATGACCGATACTGACATGATACAGTTTCCTAAGTTCATCCCGCAACACAGGTTCGGCCCGTGGATAGCAAAACGACGTGCCCCTAAGGTCGCAAAGAAGTACGAAGAAATTGGAGGTGGCTCGCCGATCTTGAAATGGACTCGACTTCAAGGAAAACTCTTGTGCGAACAGTTAGATAAACAGTCACCAGAAACGGGCCCACACAAGCCCTATGTCGCCTTTAGATACGTTCGGCCCCACACCGAAGATGCGTTTAAGGAACTCATAGATGATGGTGTAGAACATGCTATTTTATTCTCCCAATATCCGCAATATTGCTGTGCAACTACAGGCTCCAGTTTCAACGAGATTTACAGACATTTCAGAAACAACGATTTGCCAAAGAATCTGAAAGTTAGTGTGATAGATCGCTGGGCTACGCATCCATTATTAGCAAAGTGTTTCGCTGATAATATCAGGAAGGAGCTTCAGAAGTTTCCAGAGAAAGATAGGAAAGACGCAATCATATTATTCTCAGCACATTCTATTCCTTTGAAAACTGTAAATAGGGGTGACGCTTACCCTTCCGAGATTGGAGCGACAGTCCACAATGTAATGGAAGAGTTGAGATTCGAGCATCCGTATCAACTAGTTTGGCAGTCTAAAGTTGGGCCTGTACCTTTCCTCGGTCCTATGACAGATGATGCAATCAAGGATTACGTGAAAAAAGGCAAGAAATCCTTTATAATAGTACCTATAGCGTTTGTGAACGAGCATATAGAAACGTTACATGAGCTCGACATTGAGTATTGTAAAGAGCTAGCCGAAGAATTGGGCATCGAAGAAATAAAAAGATGTCCAGCGCCGAATGATCATCCGTTATTCATTGAAGCCATGACTGATGTGGTTCGGAAGCATATCAAAAGCGGTGTGCCTGTTTCAAAGAAGTTTTTGCATCGATGTCCGCATTGCATAAATCATACTTGTTATCATAGCAAAGAATGGTTTGCAGATATTTGTAGACTTTAATTTATATATGTAGTTAGGGATTATACAGGGTTATCCAAATTAAGTGTCCACCATTAGTAACTTTGTTATTAGTGAAAATACAAAGTTGTTTGAATTAGCAAACTAGTAGCATTTTTAACGCTGGTAAAAATGAGAAATAAAAAAAAACAATTGAGAGTCGTTATTTTGATTTTTTTCAGTAAAATAACATTTTTTTAGATGGAAACCCCTGTATATTTTTTTGTGTTAAAGCATCAAATTTTAAACAAAAAAGCTAACAATAACTTTTCTCCTAGGTTACAAATTGTTGAAGTTATGGCCTCCAATCTGAAACAATTAAATTGTATTGACAAACTTTATTTTCAACATCAACTTATAATCTTACAAAATACAATAACAATTTTTTTTAAAGAAGATGCTCGAAAACACCACCTTGTTCTTCAATACATTTTTGGGCACGTTTTTCAACTGCTCGAACTGTCTTAAGTATGGTCCTACCATCTATCTGGGTTATCTTTTCCCTAACTGCAGTCTTTAACGCGTCAAGGTTATCGTACGTTCGCTTGTAAATTTGGTTCTTTAAGTAACCCCACAAGAAGTAATCAAGTGGGTTTAGATCTGGTGATCTGGGAGGCCACTGTATTGGGCCATTTGTTCCTATCCACTGATCATTAAAAGTAGTACTTAGAAAATGATGAGTACCTCTGGAGTTGTGGGCAGGTGCGCCATCTTGCTGAAAATGCAGATGATGTCTACTTATAAGATCCAATTCGTCTAAGAAATTAGTCAGAATTTCTGACATAAATTCCACATATCTTTCACCAGTTAGGATTCCCTCATAAAAGAACGGGCCAACAATTTTTGAACCAATTATACCGCACCAAACGTTGAAACTGAAACGGACTTGTGGGCCTCTTGGATGTACTAACAAAAGATTTTCTCTTGACCAATAATGGTGGTTTTTTCTATTAAACATTCCAGAATTTGAAAAATTTGATTCATCTGTCCATAAAAGGTAACGAAAGTTATTTACATTTTGGCGACAGAAGCTAAGATACCAATGGCAAAAAACAAGTCTTCTCTCTGGATCCCCTGCCAAAAGCGTTTGAACTGGTCGGTACTTATACGGAATAAATTTGTATTTTTTTAAAATCCTTTGAACAGTACCATAACTGAAATTAGAGTCCTTGAGAATATCTGCTATTGAATTCTCACGATAAGCTTCAAAATATCCAATAACTGCAATTTCCGTGGCCTCGCTTATTATGAATTCTTTTTTTGCCCTTGTTTTAGCAAAAACATTTTCGTTGCCCCTAAATTTTCGATAAAGTCTCAGAAAATATCGTTCATACGGTTGAATGCGAGCGGGATATAATTCACTGTAGTATTCTCTTGCTCTCAAGGAGGATTTTCTGCACACTAAATAGCATTCTAACATATCACACTTTTCTTCATGGGAGAACATTTTTCTTTAAATTAATGACACAATAAAGCTTATAAACAAGTATTTACACTAATGTTTGACATTATTTGATTCTATCATTGTTTTCCAAAGCCTTCTAGTTGCGAGTATGTCCAGTTTAACAATTTGTCGCTTATCTTAATGCTGTCAAATCGCGAACGCCATGTTGTTTTCATAGCCGTCTTAATATTATAATACTGCTAATAATTAAAAATATTTATCGTTATTTTGATTTTATTTTTGACTTTAGCGGAAAAGTCATTATGAACTTTTTTGTTTAAAATTTGATGCTTTAACAGAAAAAAATATAATATACAGGGGTTTCCATTTAAAAAAATGTTATTTTACTGAAAAAAATCAAAATAACGACTCTCAATTGTTTTTTTTTATTTCTCATTTTTACCAGCGTTAAAAATGCTACTAGTTTGCTAATTCAAACAACTTTGTATTTTCACTAATAACAAAGTTACTAATGGTGGACACTTAATTTGGATAACCCTGTATAGCTAAGAAAAAAAGACTGGTGGATTTATAATATTATAAGGTTACAATGTTGTACTGTGATGGAAACCAATATATTGTTATAGAATTCACTTGTTTACTTTTTATTATTTATTTATTTATTTATTTCCAACAGGTGAAACCCAATTACAGGAAACGCTGAAAAAAATAACAATTAAAGAGACATGGTTCTTGGACTTAAATCTATAGTATCACACATTCTAAATAAGATTGTTAATAATCGATGCACAACTGTCACTGTAAATATCACACGATTCAGTAACACTGTTCATGACGCGGCACATGAGATTAACTGGCGATTTTGTCATAACATTTGTACGGCCAGCTTGACAATAGAATGTCGTTTGTTGTCGACTCCCTAGCCTTGGAACGGGGAAACATATTTTTTCAAGTAAATTTTGACAATCACTTTTATTGTGAATGAGGCCATACAAAAACGACAAAGCAAATATGTTTCGTCTTGTGAGACAGTGAATCCAAATTGAAAGACTCTAATAGGGCACTATGGTCACAACCTCTTTCTGGATAAGAACCTGTGCATTTAAGGTGAAAATACATTGGAGAAACCCTTCCAGTTTCTGATACAGAAACCAAGTAGTCGAATAGCAGCCGACGAGATATTGAGTATATGCTCAGTAAACGTTAGCTTGGTATCAAAAATGACTCCAAGGTCTCTATAAGAGGTGCATCTGTCTATAACCTGACCATTGATGTTATAATTATCATAAATTAAATAGTTCACTTTTCTTGTATAAGTCATAACTTTACATTTCGAAACGTTCAGACTGAGACAGTTTCGTGAACACCATGACGAAATTAGAGCTAAGTCATCTTGCAACATGACGCAATCCTCGACTGTCTTGACTGACGTGCAGATTTTAAGGTCATCAGCGAAAAACAAATGGAAACACTTCAGTTCAAAAGACAAGTCATTAATAAATATTAAAAACAATAATGGACCTAGATTTGACCCTTGAGGTACCCCAGACGTGGCCCGATAGTAACTACCACCATATTCGACAAATAACCTTCTATCCCTCAAATATGAATTCATGAGCGACAGCATTGCATCAGACATACCCACTGTTTTAAGCTTATCCAGAAGTGCATAATGATCAACTTGATCAAAAGCCTTCTGAATATCTGTGTAGATGACATCAACTTGTCCCTGACCGTCCGGTACTTCAGAAATGTATTGAGTAATTAGAGCCAAGTTGGTGACCGTAGATCTGCCTCTCATAAACCCATGCTGATTAATAGAGACTGCACCCCTGACCGAGCAGTAAACCGTTTCATAAGCGATGATCTCAAACAACTTGCTGAAATTGCACAGGATTGCCATTTGGCGATAGTTGGAAATATCAGAGATATCTCCACTTTTGTGAATAGGACATATTTTAGAGGTCTTCCAGATATTTGGATATGTCTCTGATTTTAGAATTAGGTTGAATATGGAAGCCAGCGGTTTCGCTAGTATATGAATGCAATCTTTAACGAAAAAACTTGGAATACCAATCACATCCAGACGTCATTTTGTTCTTTAATCTTTTCGAAGCCCTAATTACGTTTTCTTCACTTATATTTTTTAAAGAAATGATATCGGTAGAATTATTTGTTGGAGGAGATGACCCTAGTAGACCAGACGAGATAAAAACTGTTGAAAAGAAGGTAGCAAAACTGTCCACTATATCCTGAGGCGTATCGCAGACATTGCCGTTAAGCGTCATCCTTGGGGGGATTCTAGATTGCTGTTTTTTGATCTGGGCAAATGACCAGAATTTGCTAGGATCATTGACAATGGCATCCTCAGCCGATTGGACGTAAGCGGAGTAGGCAACACTGATCTGGTTCTTAATGAGCTTCCGAAAATTACTGAACTGATCATAAGAAAACTTCGTACCGTCACGTTTCCAGTTCCTTCTTGCTATGTCCTTCTTCTTGATATTAAGTATAATTTCACGTGTGAAACATGGGGGATACGAAAACATTTTATTTTTACATTTAGGGACATGGGACATTATTGATAACTGAATACAAGGCGGTACAAGCGACATCAACATTAACTGCACTGATCACCTCCGTCGAATTAACATCTTGCAAGGCTGTGTACATTTCAGGAAATTTAGCTTTGCGAAAGTTAAACCGTGGAGAATTAGCAAATGGGGATTTCGTTGGAGATCCGGATGTAATGAATTCCATGATGATGAACGTCCTCTTTAACAGAAGGTGTATTATCTCCGAGGACTTCTATTTCGATATTTCCTAAAATTAAATCCAGCATTCGACCATTTATATTTGGAATATTATTAAAGTTAGTTGAATCTAAAAACGAAATAAAGTTGCTCATTAATTGAGACTTCTGATCATTAACGTCACTGTTGAATGATGCGACATTAAAGTCACCAGCAACAATTATTTTACAATTACTGAATGCATTGTTAAATACTTCCAAAGCTTCAAGGTACTAACCAAACATGTCCAAATTAATTGAAGGCGGAATATAAATAGAAAATTATACAGTGATATCTCCTTTGGATGGACACCAACGGGACCAGCTGAAAGTGTCCTTTCAAAAGGGGTGTCCATATAAAGGAAATACAACATAAATCGCGTTTTTAATGAAAACGGAACTTATTAAAGAAACTGGGACATTTAAATCGTATATGTACAGTAACGGACAAAAGTATATAGACAAATATGAATATTTACCAAAATACCTATAGAAAATGAATTCATACTCCATCGCTCCATAAACAAATGCGCTATTAGCGGAAAAACTAAAATCCTTGTTTTTACATTATCTGCAACACTATACAAGTCTGAATATAAGCACTTTTTTATGAGGGACAAAAATATGTAGACAAATTCTTTTCAACATTAGTTTAGTGTCAGCAGAGGACTAGTTTGTGTTCATCAAGTATTGTGGAATAAGTTGCGTGATTTTAAGACGATGCCGCGTGGTCCAGAAATTTCTTTCGCTGTGAAAACTAAGATCATTAAGTTATACAAAGATGCCCAAACAAAAAACTTTAAACTTAAGAAAAAAAAATGGTTTGTTGCTTTAAGATATGGTATACTAAGTGACATGGGGGTTAGATGGTAGAATAGATATATAATCTAAATCTCGCCTCCTGTAATAATATTACAAATAAAAGACGTTAATTATTATTATTATATAAATCCGAACACCCAGTTTAAATGGTTTTATTTTAATAAAATTTTGTATAAGTACTTAATGAAGCATAATAAGTAAATGATAAAAATTTCAAAATGATTGCACTGCTTTAAAGCCCTTTGACCTTTAATAATGTGTGGATGCATCCTGATGTGCTACGCATTCTCCAACGCGCCTAGGCATGCTTCTGATCAGGTGGTCAATGTCCTCCTGGGATATCTCATTCCAGTCAACCACCAATTCCTCTCGAAGTGCTTCTAGAGTCTGTGGAGGACGTTGCAAATTGAGCAATGCCAGGGTGTCAAGATAGGGTAAAAGATGGGGTTCTAGAACTTCGTGGATATAACGCTGCGAGTTCATGTTACCTCTGATGAAGATTAAAGGTGACCTGGAACCATAAGCTATAGCACCCCAAACCATAACTCCAACAGTGCGATGAACATGTCTTTCAACAAAAAACTGTGGATTCCTCCTTTCACCACGTCGCCTTCTAACCCTGGCACGACCATCGTGCAAGCCTAAACAAAATCGAGACTCGTCACTAAAGACAATACTGTTCCATTCCTGATCCCAGAGTGACCGTTGTCTGCACCACTCAAGGCGATTACGTCGGTGTTCTCGAATTAAAGAGAGGACCCAGTGTGGCCGGTATGAAAACAAGCCAAAGCTTCTCATTCATCGGTAAACACTTCGCATGCCAATAGGTCTTCCGTGTTCTGCAAACCATTCATTTGCAATGGACCTGGTAGTGGAGAAACGGTCCCTTAAGGCCAATAATCTTAGGCGGCGATCTTCACGGTCTGTTGTTCTACGGCGGCGTCCAGTGCCCCTTGCTCTTTGCGTACGGCCTTCTCGAAGCCATGCCTGACAACACCTAACCACAGTGTCTACACTTCTTTGCACTCTAACTGCAATTGCCCGAAATGAAAGTCCAGCTTCCCGAAGTCCCACTATACGGCCCCTATCAAACTCACTAAGCTGACGAAATCGTACAGGTATCCGTGCTCTAGGCATCGTAACCGATCGTAAAGGATGTCAAGAACCAAAATCCGCCAACGTTGATTCTTTACTGCGGCTGAAATATTCATTTTTAGAGCGTTAGTGAATTAAAAAAAAGCAGTATAAAAACCGGAATGTCCAACTGATAAGGCTGAAAATTTTTTCACTTGTTATTTACAGTAAGATAAATACATTCACCAACTTTTATTAAAATAAAACCATTTAAACTGGGTGTTCGGATTTATATGTCACTTAGTATATATTGTTGGTCGAAACGTTAATTAACCCTAACATATGATGACATATAAGAAGAATGAGCCATATAGATCTCTAGCAAAGACCTGCGATCTGTTACTATTAACAGTTTGCGGCATGCATCTTTTTTATGCAAAGTTTGATTGAAATTTATATTAATAATATGTTTCAGGTACGGCAGATCGCACGAGAGCCATCAAGACGCATACTTAGATTTACATAAGAAAACTAGGATAATTCAAGATCAAGTAGACGGCTTAAGAGAGAATTTTGATATTGTTAAAACTTTACAAACCGAAATACATGACCTCAACGTAGCTTTACAGGTAAGGACATCATCGTATACTTTATCTGTCACTGGAAACACTGTGAAATACCGGGTGCGTTTTATATATCTATATTTAACACGCTCTGTTGCTGCAAAAATCGCCAAATTTCGCAGCAAATATCCCCCGTATAAGATCAAAGGCAGTTTCACCGATCCACGTGGAGTAAAGCACGCCTATGCGTGGACATAGCCAATGAGAAAGCGTGTATTTCAGAGCTCCGAACAAGTGCAGGTGGCTACTGAAAATTGAAACAGTTTAGCCAGTGCCGTGTAGCGGTGAATAAACGTGTTTCTTTAGTCTGTCCGTGTTTTTTCATAGATTTTATTAGTTCATATGTTTTTGACTTTTGAATACTCAGTTTACTTGTTGATTTAATTGTTGGGTTGATTGTTCTTGTGTGTCCTAAATATGGCTCTTTGGAGACCTTGGGAAAATGCTCCAAGCCACGAGGAGATGGTTGATGAACCTGTGCAGGCAGAATTCTTTCATAAAGATTTAGAGGAACAGACCCAAAGAGTAATCCTAAATATGTATGATTGTCTGAAAAACGAAAATCCAGATTCCTCGCAAAATCAAATTTTAAACAGTATTTGTATCCTGACAAAAATCAGTCGGTCTACCATTTATCGGGTTATAAAAAGGGGAGATGTAGTCAACCATTCCTTCCACAGAAAGCGCATAGGGCAAAAATTAAAAAGAATAGACGTGGGTTTTCAGGAAGATATTCGTCGTATAATATACGGATTTTATAAAGAAAATTTGGTGCCTACGTTGGAAATGATACGGGATAAATTAAAAGATTATCCTGAAGATTTTTATAATTACAAATGCTTAGACTCACTGCACTGTATTGTAAAACTGTGTGGTTTTCAATACAAAAAATTAGATAAAAGAATGGTGATTATGGAGTCGTCTCGAATCGTTGAATTGCGCCAAGAATTTTTGCACAAAGTTAAAATCTATAGAGAGCAGAAAAGAAATCTGATTTACCTGGATGAAACGTGGTATGATACCCATGATGATGTGCAGTACGGCTGGGTTGACGACAGCAACAAGTGCATTTTAAATGCACCATGCAACCGTGGAAAACGAATCATTATTCTCCATGCTGGCAGTGAAAATGGATTTATACCTAATGCCTTGCTGTTATCTGCCAAAAATATCAAAGAATCATGTGCCGACTATCATGAGGACATGACCTCCGACTTATTTGAAAAGTGGATAGAGCAGCAGTTAATACCAAACATCTCCCCAAATTCAGTGATTATTATGGACAATGCGCCATACCATTCCCGACAGAAAAACAAAATTCCGAATACAGGCACAAAAAAACAAGACATTATTGATTTTATGAAGGATAAGGGAATGGAAATACCACAAAAATCAACCAAAGCCATATTATTGGATCTTATTGTAAGACAAACATTTGAAAAAGAGTATGTTGTTGACAATCTGCTTCAGCAAAATGGCCATGAAGTATTACGTCTACCTCCCTATTACTGCATTTTTAACCCGATTGAGTTGGTCTGGGCTGCTTTAAAAAAAAAGTAAGAAAACATAATCAGACCCCTCAATTAAGTGAATCGCTATTGGCCACAATAAGAGATGCAGTATCTCATATTGCTGCCACAGACCTATGGAAGCAGTGTTCTAGGCATATTATTGAAAAAGAAAATGAATATTGTGTTTTGCCTCCTGTAAATCCCGTTGTAATTTCTCTACAAGATGACTCTAGCGACAGCTCCGAAGGCGAGGATGATATATAAATACCTATAATGTAAGTCTTTATATACCTTTTTATATACCTACCTGCTATGTAAATATTTGCGTATGTCAAACGTTGGAATTCTGTAATTTTTCCATTTCTTAACTTTCAGTCAACATAAATTAAACTCCCAATATAAGTATTTGTTATCCCAAATAAAAAAAATAAGAAGATAGTAAAATCCATTTATTGTGATATAAAAACATTATTATTATCGTTCTAAATAAATGACCGCACGCCTATGATACGTCATGAAATTACAAAGGACGCGCCGACCAAGGGTTTTTATGCTATTTCAAGTGACTTCAGATAAAGTATACAATCCAATAACACAGTTTAAGTAGAGGCAGTTAAGGCCGTTCGTCACGATACAACGTTTTGTTCATAATTCGGTAAATTTTGTGAGAAAATGCTTTACTGAATGTGGTTTCCAATTTGTTTACAAATTACAATCCTGTCTGTCACATAAAGAAATTTTTGTAATAAATTTCGTACTATTTTATAGGCCTAATTTCTTCTAAAGTCATTCGGATTTTATACAAAGTAGCTTATTTGGCGTTTCTGTTGTTATAGGCCTTGATTTTTGTAGCATATAAACAATCGTATTTCTCAAGCTCGTTTAGTAATATCACACTCCTTTTTTTACTATGACATCTTTTAAGTTTTTCAATCTACAAGTAGAACAGCATAAATAAATAAATCACAAAAGACTATTAAATATAGAGACTACAATAATATAGATAGAGAATCCTTCTTAAATGAAGGGCTTCTACTTGGGTGGGAGGATATTTACTATATAAACCAAATCGACCAAAAAATAGAAGTCTTTAATAAAAATATAGTAACTGTTCTGAATAAACATGCTCCGATAAAAACAAAACAAATAACCGAAAAACCTTATGTACCCTGGATAACTAAAAATATAAGAATTTTAATCAGACTAAGAGATAAAGCTCATAAAAAATTTCAAAAATCAAAATCACAGGCTCATTTTGAATATTATAAACAACTAAGGAACTATACAAAGCATGCAATTATCCGAGAAAAAAATACATTCTTTAACTTACTCTAAACAAAGAAAGGTAAGGAATTTTGGGACACTACCAAAAAGCTCAACATAACATGCAAGAAAACTCACTCAACTATACCGGAACACTTACAAAATGTAAATGACATACACAATTACTTCCAGCAGACCGACAATTTACCAGACACTGCTTCCCAAGAATTAATCAATTTTTACAAAAACGATGTAAACATTAAAGATTCTCTTAGCTTCCAACTGTTAGAGAGGGCCAGTCTAATCAAAATTGTAACTAATATCTCATCAAATGCCATTGGAGAGGATGGTTTCTCTATGAGAGACCTAAAGTTATGTATCCCATTTTGTACGAACGCCTTGCTGAATATAATCAACACGTGTATTTTGGGGGGATTATTTCCAGAAATACGGAAGAAAGCTATTGTTAAACCCTTACCAAAAATAGCAGAACCTAAAGAATTTACAGACGTGAGGCCTACTAGCATATTACCCGCTACATCCAAAATTTTAGAAAGGCATATTTATAATCAAATTAGAATCCGGTTTTAGGAAAAACTTTAGCACAAGTACATCATTAGTTAATATCTTGGATGATATCAGACATCATCAAGAACAAAAAAATAGTACGTGCATGGTTTTTCTCGATTTTAGTGAAGCGTTCGACACTCTGAATCATGAAATGTCACTAGCCAAGTTACATTACCAGGGGTTTTTGCAGAACTCGGTAAATCTAATAAAAACATACTTAAGCAACCGTTCAAACTGTGTTATGTTAGCAAATGATTCTGCTATTTACAAAACCGATTTTAAACCTATAAAAAAAGGAGTTCCTCAAGGTTTAATTTTATCTCCTTTGCTATTTTCAATTTACATATCTGACATGGTCGAATCGGTAAAATTCGCAAAGATAAAACAATATGCAGATGACTCACAAATATATCTTCCTGTCGATAAAAACACAATCCATATTGCACAACAACAACTAAATTCAGATCTCCAAAGAATTGAAAGATTTGCAAAGTATCACAATCTTAAACTAAACCCATCAAAATCGCAAGTAATGGTTATGAATAAAAACAGTACTGAAAGAGAACATTTTGAACAAAATTTAGTAATTTCTATTGACAATGACAGAATTTCCATAGTTCAGGAGACAAAAAATCTAGGGATTATATTTGATAGCTCGCTTGGCTTCGGCAGTAATATAAACAAATTAAAACAACATTTATCAGCCAAACAAAAATATTATTTGTGTAATACCTTAATTTTATCACTTTTGACTATGGAGATGTCGTCTATGGTGATTCGCTATCATCGCGAACCAAAAAATGCATACAAAAAGTTCAAAATAGTTGCATGAGATTTGCGTTTGGAATTCCATATCGAAACCATATCACTCCTTATCTGAATAACTACAACATATACTAAGTGACATATAAATCCGAACGCCCAGTTTAAATGGTTTTATTTTAATAAAAGTTGGTGAATGAATTTATCTTACTGTAAATAACAAGTGAACAAATTTTCAGCCTTATCAGTTGGACATTCCGGTTTTTATACTGCTTTTTTTTTAATTCACTAACGCTCTAAAAATGAATATTTCAGCCGCAGTAAAGAATCAACGTTGGCGGATTTTGGTTCTTGACATCCTTTACGATCGGTTACGATTAAGTATTTATACAAAATTTTATTAAAATAAAACCAGTTAAACTGGGTGTTCGGATTTATATGTCACTTAGTATATTTTCCATTCAAATTTACTTTTGATTGGGAACTTATTCATAGTCGAGATATTTATTATCCGTTTGTAGCCTACGAAATATATTTTTCATTTTATAAAGTCATAGACCACACTTTTCACGACATGTGAACAGATGATATTCTCAAAGCTATTACACATTTAGACCCGATTTTACTAATAGGAGATCAAGATTTTTGATCCGGATCAAAATGGACCGATGATAAGGCATGTAAGTAATGAATCTAATGAATATAATCCATTTTTCTAAAATATCTCCCAAACTACCGAAAAAATATGCGACTTGTGTATATTAAACCAAGAAATAATATATAGATAATAAAGATATTGAAACTGCAATAGAACTGTTAAATAATGATAGGAAAAACATTATTAATTGGTTGAATGTGATGAAACTAAAATTAAACACACACAACACAAAATATGCTTACAGGAAAATCTTTAGATGAAAATATACTAAGTGACATATAAATCCGAACACCCAGTTTAAATGGTTTTATTTTAATAAAATTTTGTATAAGTACTTAATGAAGCATAATAAGTAAATGATAAAAATTTCAAAATGATTGCACTGCTTTAAAGCCCTTAATGTGTGGATGCACCCTGATGTGCTACGCATTCTCCAACGCGCCTAGGAATGCTTCTGATCAGGTGGTCAATGTCCTCCTGTGGTATCTCATTCCAGGCAACCACCAACTCCTCTCGAAGTGCTTCTAGAGTCTGAGGAGGACGTTGCAAATTGAGCAATCTCCTACCCATCATATCCCACACGTGCTCAATTGGGGATAAGTCGGGTGGCCATGGTAACAATGTGACATCATTATGTTGAAAGAAGTCTATTGTGACTCTTGCAACATGTGGTCGGGCATTATCTTGTTGGAAAGTTGGATCTGCCGGGGTGTCAAGATAGGGTAAAAGATGGGGTTCTAGCACTTCGTGGATATAACGCTGCGCGTTCATGTTACCTCTGACGAAGATTAAAGGTGACCTGGAACCATAAGCTATAGCACCCCAAACCATAACTCCAACAGTGTGATGAACATTCTTTCAACAAAAAACTGTGGATTCCTCCTTTCACCACGTCGCCTTCTAACCCTGGCACGACCATCGTGCATGCCTAAACAAAATCGAGACTCGTCATTAAAGACAATACTGTTCCATTCCTGATCCCAGAGTGACCGTTCTTCACGGTCTGTTGTTCTACGGCGGCGTCCAGTGCCCCTTGCTCTTTGCGTACGGCCTTCTCGAAGCCATGCCTGACAACACCTAACCACAGTGTCTACACTTCTTTGCACTCTAACTGCAATTGCCCGAAAAGAAAGTCCAGCTTCCCGAAGTCCCACTATACGGCCCCTATCAAACTCACTAAGTTGACGAAATCAAGAACCAAAATCCGCCAACGTTGATTCTTTACTGAGGCTGAAATATTCATTTTTAGAGCGTTAGTGAATTAAAAAGAAGCAGTATAAAAACCGGAATGTCCAACTGATAAGGCTGAACATTTTTTCACTTGTTATTTACAGTAAGATAAATAAATTCACCAACTTTTATTAAAATAAAACCATTTAAACTGGGTGTTCGGATTTATACGTCACTTAGTATACATGGCAGTGATCAAGAATATCAAAGAATCTGTGATATAATATTCGTATTTTTTTAATTTTTTAACTATGTGTTTTATTATTCAACTTTTATGTAGGTGATTTTTGGTAAATGACTCATCTTTGAAAAGACCCTGTATATTATGTGATTTACTGTGTAACATTGATATTGTAGCATTAATGCTAAATAAATCTACAACAAACAAACACAGCAAATATGGCTCTGACGATGGAAATTGTATGTTAGCGTTGAAAAACAATATATAGTCAACGCCAAACAAAGTGGCGTGCACGTCATCAAGGTGGGTGTCTTGAAAAATTTACATTGTTGCCAAACTTTTTGTAAAATAATAAAATTTATTATTTACATATCTAGGTTTATAAGCAATATTAACCTCAAATGAGAACAAAAATAATAGTATAATAAAATTATAGATCTGTACTTGCATAATCATTAAGTATGACAATTATTGATCAGATGACACTATGAAACTACCATATTTAATTGATAGCTTAAAGGTACTGAATAAAAATCCAAATGGGGTCCTCCAAATTTTATGCATGGTATTTATTTTACAGAATTCATACAGAAAAATGCATTCTAAAATTAGGTAAGCTACTGGTGTAAGCTTTTTCTGTACAATAAAGTTAGTCGGAGTTTCTTTCTTCAGCGCTGTCTGAATCTGAATCTTCATCACTCTCAAAGTTGATTATTAAAGGTTCGATGTCTGGTCGATCAAAAATTCGTTCTCTTTCATACCATTTAAAAATTCCTTGCTCAGTATGTCGAACACTATTTTTCCACATGTCTGGGGTAACCGTTTGTAGAGCCTCGTTCCACATATCCAAACAGTCTTTTTCACTGTTACCATCTCTACCAATATGTCTGTTATAGTAACCTTTTGCTATGCCCCAAATTAACTCAATAGGGTTAAATATACAATGGTAAGGAGGCAGACGAAGAACTTTGTGCCCATGTTGTTCCGCCAATTCATCAATCACGTATATTTTAGGTGGTTTGTTTCTAAAAAAGCAGTTATTTTAAGAATAGGAATAAACAAAAGAAATATAAACTGTCGACCAAAATATATATAATTAAGAAGCATTATGTACCGAGCAACAATACTCAATAGCTCTGTTATAAACATTGTGTTTAAAAATGGTATGTTTTGATTTGTCAACCAGTCTTGGATATTTTTTGTTGTCCATGCATTGTTGGGCACTTTGTTCAATATCATGCTGTGATAAGGGGCGTTATCCAGTATAATCATAGATGGACTCTCCAATTTTTCTAATAACTGATGTTGAAACCATTTCAAAAAATTGTCCTGGTTCATCTCTCCATGGTAATCGCTCAATTTTGTTTTCGAAGAAAATATCGCTTCACTACCCTCAATAAACCCATTTTCATTTCCAGCATGTAATATAATGTATCTAAAATATATTAGTTTTAAATTTTATAGTGCAAATTGTGTAAAAGTACATACCTTTTACCATCTGTTTTAATAGCTTTCACGCTTTTTTGGTTTCCATTTTGCCAAGAGCGAGCTATGGTCCCATTTTGAAATATCCAAGTTTCATCGAGGAAGACAAACTGGTATAAGGCCTCAACCTTGGCTTGATTGTATTGCCTTAGAAATTCCACCCTTTTCAAAGCTATACTTGGTAGTTCCATGAGCCCTCGTCGCGGATTGTCCTTAAGCCACTTAAATCCAAGATCTCTAAGCAACCGCCTTAAAGACATGGCACTACCATCAAATAATGCCCTATCTCTTAATCGAGACCATAAAGTTTGTATCGTAACTTGTTCTTCTGAAACCATGTGTAATATGACATTATAATTTAGTTAACAAATTAATGCAAATTTCTGATAAGTTATTATAATAAGATCTTACTTTTGTGATACATATTATAGATCACTTCTCGAATGGCACTTGTATCCAATGTCGCTGTGTTGGTTACACGTTTAATATAACTCCGCTTTTTCTTGGGCGATTCTAAATTTGCATCACTTTTCACACCCTCGGAAATACGACTAAAAGTCCTTAAACTAATTTTTAAAGCAGCAGCAACACGCCACAAAAAATGAAATAAAATTTCACTATTATTAATATACATTACATATAATTATTAGTAACCTACCTCTTGAACAGCATTTAAAGGCAACAAAGGCCCGTTGTTGTCCCTTTCTTGCTCAAAGTAGTGCATTAACGAGGCCACGAGTTCCTTACACCGACTATTTAACTGTTTGGGCATCTTTATATACCAAAATTGCCTTTATCTACTCGTAAAATGAATAATTTTGTTTTGAAACAAACAGTTGTTGATTTACAGTATGCGGGGCCAAAGGATTTATAAAGATTTGAAATGCCACAAATTGATTCAGTGTCAAAATTAATACAAATGTCAGTTCCCAGTTTAAATAAGTTTCAAGGTGACAATGTGTCAACGCTGCGAAATCGGTTTAGTGCGTTTACATGTCGATAAGTGATTGGAGCGTTTGCAAAACATTTTATTTCGCATAATGCGTCTAAATTTATCAGAAAGCAACTTATGTGATATTTTAATAACAATGTTTATATGACTATTAACCATAATAAGAGAGTAATGACCATTTTACAATTTATATATCACATTAATATGAAACTGCAATAGAGCAATTGTTTGTGATAGAAACCTAGGCATTAGGTCGGGGAATTTTTATCGTGATGACGTGCACGCCACTTTGTTTGGCGTTGACTATAGAGCTAAGCATCTGCTTGGAAGAAACGTTAATCAATGTTCGTACTGATTCAATCCACCTGACAGTATTTTTCCTATGTTGCAGGAAGAGAGATTTAGGAGTGAACGGTTGGAAGAACAAATAAACGACCTGACTGAGTTGCATCAAAACGAGGTTGAAAATCTCAAACAAGCGATGGCGGACATGGAGGAAAAAGTTCAGTACCAGAGCGAGGAGCGACTGAGAGACATCCACGAAATGTTGGAGCATTGTCAAACGAAAGTAAGTTTATGTGACCAAAATGTTGATATTCCGTTACCGTAACTGCAACTGTCAGGTTGCGATTTCTTGCTAAATCGCGATCTTTGCAAAATTCATAGTACCAGACTTGCACCAGCTGGCGAATGTTTCATGAATCGCCTTTCTTAAGAAATATTTGTTACTATGCGCACACTCTATCGCCGCTTTCGAGCTTTCGGACATTTTTCATACCGTCCACGGTTAGCGCTTCCTCTGACTGCGGACCACCGTCGTCAACGTTCGAACTGGAGCAGAGAACGGCAACGTTGGGAGGCAGAATGGCGTAATGTCATCTTCAGCGACGAATCGCGATTCGGTCTAAACTGTATCCATCGAAGAAACAAAGTAAAATCAAACATATACACCCGTATTGCACGTGATCAAGAACTTAACCGTAGGAGACGCTACAGCGCCGTATCAAGCTATTGTGACTGATCTATCAAAAAATGTCGTACAAGATGTGTTGCTGTAAATTCTATCAAAAGCATAGTAAATTATCAGGAATATACCACGCCTTTCTAATCATATTTCGACATTAGGAATCAGTGCAAAAAATTCTGCATTCACCATTTCAGCAAAATGTTACTAAAACGCACACGAAAAAAACTTGTGGACCATCTCAATTGAAATTGTTCATATTTTATTATTAACTTACATATATACCCAATAATATTTACAAATCAACCTTCTATTCACAATGCAGAGCAAATTTTTTTTAGCAAATAGAAACTACAGACGTAGTAGTAGAAGTAGTACAAAAGTTTATTACAGACTCCATAAAGTTTGTTAGTTTGATTGCTATTAAAATTTACATGAGAAATAGGAAGAAGGTCAAAATGGCACTATTATGCTTTGGAACTCCTAAATTAACCCTAATTTTGTGTAATTATAAATTTGGAATTTCCACATTAATAACTAGAAACTTACACTTTGATTGCAGTCTATAATGAACTTACCTGTCTTGCCAAAAAGCCCGTTAAACTGCCAGTCTTAATGGTATCAATCGATTTATATGCTGTATTTCGAGAAGCTTGAATCATCAGAATTGTTGATGTCAATTATAAGGGGTTCAACTTGGGTGTCAATGATATTGTCCATATCCCACATTTTGGTTTCAACCTTCTCTTGGACATGGTCAATACATGTTCTCCATTTTGCTGGCGTAATTCTATCGACAGCAACATCAAACAGTTTTTTAAGGTCAGAAAACTTAAAAGAGCTGTTATTTGACGCCACGTATTGCTTGATGTCGGCCCAAATCAACTCGATAGGATTCAGTTCGCAGTGATAGGGAGGCAGCCTGAGAATCGTTTTATTTTGGTTTTTGGCCATTTCGTCAACAATTTTTAAATCATATTTATACTTATGTCGCTTGACTATATTTATCAGCTCAGCTTTGACCAATGTTTGGTCGAAGTCGATCTTCTTTGAGACAAGCCACTGTTGAATGTCTGCCTTTTTGGTGGCCATTGTTGGAATTTTTTCCAATTTTCTGGAGTGGTACGGGGCATTATCCATCACAATAATTGCGTTATCATCAAGTGTCGGCAAAATTTTTTGAACCAATTTTCAAATGAGTTACCATCCATTTCTTCGTGATAGTCTCCAGTTTTTTTGGATTCAAATGCCCACAATGCTTCAGGAACAAATCCATCTACGCTACCTATGTGGCAAATGATGAGGCGTTTTCCCTTGCCTGAAAGTAATTAGTTATTTTACTTCTCAGCGAGCGCACTAAATGACGAAATTAAGCAACTTACTCTTTTTAGGTTAGTGTAGGATAGGGTCTTAGATTAGTTTTTGGGTGAAGGAAATACTCAGAAACTTGGATGAGATAGCAAAACTGAGTTCGGAGCTACCAAATCATTGATTCGATCAGAAAATGAATTATGTGCATCCAAAAAAGTTCATATACTTCGAAACTTACCTGCAGGATTTTTCAATCCCGTCGAAAGGCCATCTAAAAAAGCCTGCCTTGAGGACCTCACAGATCTGACTACCCAAACCTTTCCCTGTGTATGCCCCGCGTTCACCCATGTTTCGTCTAAATAATAAATTTTTCTTCCTTCAGCGCGGAATTGCCTAATTTTTCTAAGGTATTCTCTCCTCCAGATAACAATTTCCTCCTTTTCTATCAATAAACTATTCCTTCCTCTTTTCAAAAATCGAAAGTCTAGTTCTTTCAACAGCTTATGGAACGTAGATCTTTTAAAATTTGGCAGGTCCTCATCATCATTCACTTGCTTTAATATTTTATCTATTGTAGGTATTTCATTCCTGAAGAAAAAGTGATGTACTTTTCTTCTAATGGCACTTTTGTCAAAGTCATCTATTTTTTCGATGATTTTTTTTCTCGCTGGATATGTTTTTGGCTCAGATAGTGAGTGATTTTGTCTATATTCCTTCAAGATTTTGTAAACACTTGATCGACCTACTCCAGAAATTTCAGCAACCTTACATACGATATTTTCTATAGCCAATCCACTATTCTCTTGCATCTGGTTCTTGTAGATATTTAGAATAATTTGTTTTTCACCTGCGCTGAGATGAAGCTGTTTAGCCCTTTTGCTGGGTGGCGTTAAGCTGATTTCAACCACTTCATCAGCTGTATCTGTGTCAGACATTTTAGACTAATATTAAATTTCCGCAAGAAAAATCAAGTCAAGACGTGCATAAAACGTTCGCGCTCATAAACGGGTATCCGTAACTGATTACAATCCTGTGCGTGGTGACGAACCATCAACGTGACGCTGAGAGTTCCCTCTACTATGCAGCGTTGCCAGGCTTAATGTCACAATGATCATGTTTTATTGGGAAAATTGTCAGAAATCGCCGAATGTTGAACAGAAACATTACAAGAAGTCTAACCTTGAAATGTGAGGCTACAAATCGATATTCTTATAGGGGGGAAGGGTAGGGAGCTGTTATGGTTCCTATTAACCTTGGTGAAAGTTGGAAACGGTAATATCATATATGGCATACATTCGGTTGAAGGTGTGTGCACGGAAAATAGATTGCGGATAGGATTTTAATAGATAAATCTGCACAAAAAACACAAAAGGAGATTTTTGTATTTCCCTGAAGAATATCTCAAGGTTATTTCAGATGTACTCATCGAAACTTTATGGAAGGATTATCGAAACCTTATTTTCAATTGCGATAGGGCCACATACCTCGACATCGCATTAATGTGAAAAATAAGACAACAGAAAAAAATTCCCTCACTGATGCTATCTCTTAGGAAAGATTTAACTATAAAGATTGCACAAAAATTTTCTTCACCTTTTTAAGCTTGTTTTCGCATCTCCGTATATGCCGTTCATAATTTGCTGCAGATAAAATTGGAATATACCTTTGTGATGCCATTTATTGTTATATAATGTCATTTACAACAGTTAGTGCACGTATTGCACCAACAGATTGATTTGTGATCCATGCGAATGTGATCAACCACTCTGGCGAAAACTCGCCGAGCGTGGCAACCGTGCGACTTTGTCTGGAGGCTCGTCGCTACAAGCCAATCAGAAAGAGGCCGACAGAGCGCCATGGCTACCGATCTCGCGTTGATCACGAATCAACCACTGTTTACGATTACTTTGTAGCTTCGTTAGATACACTTAGGTACGCGCGATGGTCGTAGAAGGGTAAGACGCCGCCGTGGAGAACCCATATTGGTCGTGGTACTACGGAGAAGCAGGCGTTAATGTTTTGCACTCTTCTCGCTTGAATAAATGCTGTGCAGCACCACTGCAGTCTTATCAGTGGCACAGGAATTTACAACACCTTGTATTTAGGTAAAGTGTCATTTTAGAAAAAAAGGTAAACACCAAGTATTACGTAAGCAGATTTATTACAATTATTTACCCCCCCATCCCCCCTGTCAGCAAAAGTAAGCTAAGCTCTTACCCCCTCCCCCCATGCTTACGTAAACATTTGTCAATTAATATTATAATTATAACGTTATAATTATAATTTGAAAAATAAGAAAATAGATTTAGGATAGAGATTATATTTTACTGATACGATATTCAACATAGAGTAAAGGACAAAAATATTATAGCTTACTAACATAACAGACTTATTTTGAATTTTTGGTACATATATTAAATTCAAATTAACAGTCTTCAGTCCATGAAACCCGAATCCATGATGATGACATTGGATTGCTTCGATTGCTGCTCAGTGTTGTGAGTTTGCTCGCTTTCATCGGATTTTGGAATGTCTACGTCGTTCTCATCGAGCCATTCAACATCATGGTGCTCTAAATTTTGAATAATGCACATCAGTTCATTAGCACGACGAGCAGCGTCTCTTACAGGTCTAACTTTCCTATCAGTGTGCGTGTTTACTTTTTTATGGATATTTTCGATGTGACGATTCAGTGACTTGACGGAAGCATGATAAAGACCACACGTTTTGCATGTTCGACTTGATAGCCTCAATTTTACCGTCGGTCATTTGCAGGAAATCTTTGAGTGAAGCACTTAAGCATAGAGCTAAATTGACTGGAAGATTAAGAAATTGCCCCCCTTCATCCAAAGCCAAGTCACCATCTGTTTGTTTTACTTTTACAGGTGGTGGAAGAAAAATATTGTCTAGTAATCTAAATAGGCCACTTCTTGGACGACAGCATTCTGTATTTCTACATTTTACAATTTGAAGCAAGTACTGGCTCTCACGCACATGTTCTGAATACCATTTAATGTCTGGAAAATCAGGAAGATCTCGTTCACCCGCCCCATCATATTTTGCATTAACATTATAGCCATCAATTTCCATTGAACTCCATACTTCATCTATTACATTTCCTGTAAATTCGAAATTAGATCTTTCTAAATGTTCGTCAATTGTAACGCCACGTTCATCCAAATGAGACCCAAAATGGTCATGAGGCAATATTAAACCAGCCAGTTCCCGACTAAGAGGAGCCTTTCTGCGCTCTACTCTGTTATACGCACTTCTACCAGGAGCATTGGTAGCTAAAAACAATGCGTCGAGATCATGTCGCTTAAAGTGTTGTATAGAAAACCCTATGACTTTTTGATAACGTGGATTTTCATCTGGCCCTCCATCAACCCTCATGATTACCACTGGTTTTGCTAGTCCATGGTCAGTTTTAGCTAATGGTCGAAACTCTTCAAGTTCGAGAAGCGTCTCGAAATCCTGAGCATGAGTATTGGCAGTAGATGAACTATGCTTTCGACTTCGAATAGCGATGTATGTTGGTCCAGAATATCCAACGGCTTGCGGTTGTCCTAGCATATTGGAAGTGATTTTGATGCCAGCATAAACAGGTGGTATTAATTTATGACGCTCAGCCATTACCCAATCGTGATCAGGCAATTTGATTCTATATTCCATGTGCATTAGAAGAGGTGCTTGCTTATTTGCCGCAGTTACGCCAATAGGGACTCGAGCTTTATCATCTTGAGATATGAAAAATACTTAATCTGGTCCAAGTATGGATGCTATGTTCTCTAAATAATGGATTGATGTTTCAGCGAACTTGCTAAGTGGCTCTTGTGGTGATCAGTTTGAGCCTGAATGAGCTTAACAGAGACTGTCGATACATGCCTTCGTCCCTCTGCAGAACTGGATTTTCTGGGAATCAAACGAAGAAATGTCCTACTGTGACTAATGTTAAATCCTAATTTACGTAATTCTTGTGTGAGTTCATCAAGAGTTTTTACACTGCGAATTGATTCCGTTCGTCTTCTATCATCTGCTGCACTCCCAAATAAAGCTATATCAGCGATTGTTTTTCATAGTGAATGTTGATTGCTTTCAAGATTAGGACGTCCCACTGATTCCCTCAGAGATAGTCTTTTTTTTCTGGATTTCCATGACAAATATCTTCTAACTTTCTTGTCATACCATCACTGTGTTTCTTCTGGGCAACTGCGTTTCGAACCTTCCTGTTTAAAGGCTGTTTTGCTGTTTTTATTTCCTCGCGCAACTTAATGATCTGTTTATCAACTTCAGCACGGCTTGGCATAGTATCTCTTTCAGAATACAAAGCATTCAGATTTTTTTCGAGTAGAGCAATCTTATTTTTCATTGCTTCCTGAGAAGGTTTTGCTCTCTGTTTATCTGTATTTTCATTAATTTCGCATTGCTGTTGTGATTCATTACCGGGTTTTATTTTATCTTCTTCCTCTTTTTTAATATTTGAAGCTGATAATTTATGTTTTTTCTGCAGGTTTACAGGTTGCCTAAAAATAAAAACTTTCTATGGCTTCTGCTATAGATTCTCTTATTAAGCTACATAAATACAAAGTATGGCAATATATATGGTAAATACAAAATCCTATGGCTTTAAATCTAATATGTTTAAACGAGCAATTCGTTCCGGTCACAAAATACAGGGTGTTAGTTTTCTGTATGTATAAAACTAACATCCTGTACTTTGTGACCAATTGACGGAATCAATCATAAGAAATAAATCTATAATATAATGTTTATTACCTCTATACTTTGAGATAGGCCATAATATTTTCTAATCAGTAAAGAGAAACTTTTTGATCACAATAAAAGTACACATAATGTGAAACAACAGTTATTTCTCCAAATTTGAAAAAAAAATGATAGCAAAAAAAAGGAGCTTTGTGGATTTGAACCTCCGTCCTGCGATTCAGAAATCACCGCTGTCTCCCACTACGCTACGACGCCTCTTGGTTTACTGGATCTTTATACGACTACACTTGACACTGACAAATGTCAAGCGAACGTTGAAGGCACATCAAATCTATTATAAACAATTATGATACTCTTGAAAATCATACAAGATACAATGCTGAAACTTTAAATAATGTATTAGAGACCAATACCGAGCATTTTTCCTAAGCGAAGACGCTGCAATTGGTTGATATTTGTCTACTGTTTTTTCGTTTTCTCGAGTTTATTTTCCATTACCTAGAACTCGCAGTCATTTTAATCGTACCAGATTTGTATGCTATACTAAATCTTTTAGAAAAAAGGTCCAGGGAATTATATTTCTTTGTATAGAAACTGGACTAGGCGACCTAGTCTAAGTCAGCTTGAAACATAATTGTGTCTTCATTTTGCGTTCGGCTCATTTAGGTATCAAATATTCATTTTTATAAACTTTAGGGCTCATCTGTGACCGTGTAAGAATTTCAGCTGTAAGTATGTATACACAAGAAATCTTGAAAAAAATTGTTTTCTTCGCAACAAAAGGTGATGGACATATCCGCTTTGTTTTAAAATGTGTATAATAACCTATGTTTTTCGAACATCGTAGCCAATCAGTTCAATTACTCACAAATACGAAATATTTGAGTTTGTTTAGAAGAAAAAAAGGTGACCCTTCGTGTTTTGCATAAAAACAGCAGTTATCTTTCGGAATGGTTTGTGATTAATGTCAGCAAGGTAAACTCGTGTATTCTGTTATAATGCCCTTTGAGCGAACCCTGTGGTTTGCTCAGTAACTAGTAGTGATGGCCGGAAGACAGATGCTTAGGGATAAACAATTAGAAATCTACTTGACCAATCGACCCCAATTTTGTTGTGGTTACTTAGAAGTATGAAGCTTACGGATATGAAAAATTTCAAGTATCTTCGTGAAATTATCGTCGCATTAGCAGCAAGTGCCAAGATCTGCATTTTGCCTCGTTTTTCGGCCATAACTTCTTTACTATTAGACTGTTTTTTTGTACGTGTGGTCTAATTTTGTAGGTCCTAATACTTAAAAATCTTATTTGAAGAGTTTTCTCGTTCCTGCCAACATTTTCGATTGAATCCCAAAAAAACGTTTTCTCATTCTTTGTTGTCGAATAAAAAGTTTTCCCACAAAAATTGGTGTACCCATTGTATGCGTCCATGTTAAAAATACCCCTTGAACAACTTGGATCAATAAAACCAGACTTTATAATTATTTCGCAAACCAGGGGTATTTTCGACTAATGCCAGACCGCACGATCGCCTGACCTATCTCCAATTGAATATGTCTGGGACAAGATAGGTCGTAGGCTCTTGAACTTGCAACACCCTCCACAGACTTTAGCAGCTCTTATTCACGAAGTTGCAGTAGTCTGGAATGAGATACCCCAACAGGATATGGACCACCTTATCAGCACCGTGCCCAGGCGCGTCAATGAGTGTATGAGAAATCGTGGATCCTCAACACACTGAACATCCATATACAGGGTGTCCCAGAAGTCGACGTCAAGCCGAAACCGGGTGATAGGCAAAGTCATAACAGCTATCAGAAAAATATTTAAAAAAATTTTATGTATGTGTTTTGAAAATTATAGGTCTTTGCATAAGATATAGAAATTTCACACCCTACGGCAGTCTGTCAACTCCTGTTACTACAAATATTAACTTTTTTGGATTTTATTTTTACAATGTAATGATGAATAATGCATCTTCAAACTGGTGTCTCAACCTTACTGCCAACTTTTCTCGTTCAGGAAAAATTGCCACTTATTTCCCAACCAAGTATTCCAAAGTAAAACTTTGCTCAACTTTAACTGGCTGTACTGGAAAAAATGTACTACGAGAGTTTGGCAAGTAACCTTAAAAGTTGGCGCATTTAATAACGATCCCAAAATGGTGTAACACTTAGAAGATTACTCGTTAACTTATGCACAATTTTTATTTGAAAAAAAACTGATGAAAATTTTTCAAAATTTCCTAATTAAACAGCGATTATGAAAACGCGCAAGGACCCTTAAGGATAACTGTTTGCACAACAGTGGGCGTTAAAATGCTGCTGATGATGATTTACCTTTACAGCAAATGCTCAAACTGTTTTCCTTCAGCCGCAATACACGCTCGACATCTTAAAAAAGATCGGGTTATTAAACGAACGAATCCACGGTTATTAACAAACTCAGCTGCTTCCAATAGTCTTTGCCGTAGCTCAGCTACATTTTGAATCGGCTTGAAATACACTTTTTCTTTTACAGTTCCCCAGTAAAAAAATTTAAAGGATTCAAATCAGGTGATCGGGCTGGCCACGGTATTGTACCAGACCGCCTTATCCATCTGCCTGGAAAGTTTTGATCGAGATACTCTCTCACTGAGAGTGCATAGTGCACTGGGCAGCCATCATGCTGAAACCACATGTCCCTGTAAATACTCAGTGGCACGTCCACCAATAAATTTTGTACATGATTTTTCAAAAAATCCAAATAAACTTCAGCAGTCAAAGTCTCTGGGAACTCAAACGGACCGTTTATTTTACCATTTAAAATTCCTGTTCAAAGGTTTATCTTGAAGCGATATTGAGATTTATCTTCTCTCATCAAATGTGGGTTTGCTACGTGCCACTCGTGTAAGTTATGCAGGTTCATGTACCCATCTTTCTTAAATGTGGTCTCATCCGACCATAATTTTTTTTCAAAGAACTGTGGATCTTCCCTGTGTCTTTCTAACATTGTGCGACAAAAAGCAACTCAGGGCTCATAATCCCGCGGCAGGAGAGGTTGAACACGCTGTATGTGGTATGGATGAAGCACATCACTTACTTGCTATTGCACACTTTGATACCGATCAGTACGCCTTCGTTTACTGCGCATCTTTACATGTTCGTGCTTGTTAATTTCGTACTGTTACTAATTTTGGATTCGTAACTGGACTGTTGATCGCTTGTGATTTGGATTTGGACTGTTTAATTGCTCTTCAAAACAACATTTGCTTTCCTTAGACTATCTTTGATAGTGTGATTGTGCAGTGCCTCTATGTCCGTGTACACCGTACAAGAATATGCTAACATGCACCTCATTTATGGGGAATGCAGATGCAACGCTAGTGCTGCAGCGAGACTTTTCTGTGAGAGGTACCCGAATGCAGCTCGTCATCCAGATCATCGAGTGTTCAAAAATGTGCACCGCTTACTGTTCTCAGAGGGCCAACTACCAAACCAATCACACGGTGAGGGAAGATCTTTCCTTCCTTACGAAGACGTGCTGCTAGGAGCTGTCGAAGAAGACCCGAGTACTTCAGTGCGTGCAATAGAACTAAAAACAGGTGTGCCCAAAAGTACAGCCCATAGAATCTTCATACCACGTACAACGTGTTCAAGCTCTTCTGCCCCGGGATTATGAGCCCCGAGTTGCTTTTTGTCGCACAATGTTAGAAAGACACAGGGAAGATCCACGGTTCTTTGAAAAAATTTTATGGTCAGATGAGACCACATTTAAGAAAGATGGGTTCATGAACCTGCATAACTTACACGACTGGCACGTAGCAAACCCACATTTGATGAGAGAAGATAAATCTCAATATCGCTTCAAGATAAACCATTGGACAGGAATTTTAAATGGTAAAATAATCGGTCCGTTTGAGTTCCCAGAAACTTTGACTGCTGAGGTTTATTTAGGTTTTTTGCAAAATCATTTAGAAAATTTATTGGAGGACGTGCCACTGAGTATTTACAGCGACATGTGGTTTCAGCATGATGGCTGCCCAGCGCACTATGCACTCTCAGTGAGAGAGTATCTCTATCAAAACTTTCCAGGTAGATGGATAGGGCGGTCTGGTACAATACCGTGGCCAGCCCGGTCACCAGATTTGAATCCGTTAGATTTTTTTACTGGGGAACTGTAAAAGAAAAAGTGTATTTCAAGCCGATTCAAAATGTAGCTGAGCTACGGCAAAGACTATTGGAAGCAGCTGAGTTTGTTAATAACCGTGGATTCGCTCGTTTAATAACCCGATCTTTTTTAAGAAGATGTCGAGCGTGTATTGCGGCTGAAGGAAAACAGTTTGAGCTTTTGCGGTAAAGGTAAATCATCATCAGCAGCATTTTGACGCCCACTGTTGTGCAAACAGTTATCCTCAAGGGTCCTTGGGCGTTTTCATAATCGCTGTTTAGTTAGGAAATTTTGAAAAATTTTCATCAGTTTTTCTTCAAATAAAAATTGTGCATAAAGTAACGAGTAATCTTCTAAGTGTTATACCATTTTGGAATCCTTATTAAATGCGCCAACTTTTAAGGTTACTTGCCAAACTGTCGTAGTACATTTTTTTCCAGTACAGCCAGTTAAAGTTGAGCAAAGTTTTACTTTGGAATACTTGGTTGGGAAATAAGTGGCAATTTTTCCTGAACGAGAAAAGTTGGCAGTAAGGTTGAGACACCAGTTTGAAGATGCATTATTCGTCATTACATTGTAAAAATGAAATCCAAAAAAAGTTAATATTTGTAGTAACAGGAGTTGATAGACTGCCGTAGGGTGTGAAATTTCTATATTGACGTCGACTTCTGGGACATCCTGTATGCCAAAAATTATTAAAATCGGATAAACTCATGTATGTGTTTACCTTTTTTTGTCATTCAGTATAGAAACTCATGTTATTTTTAATGTACTTCCTGCTGTGAAATATTAGTATTACCATTGTTCTTGAACCACCCCATCACGTAGTATATTTCCCTTCCAGATCCAGAAAATGGAACACCAGGCCCTCCAGCAGCAACAGTACGTCACCCTGGAAGGCTTGGACAATTCGAACGCGCGCGCCCTGGTGGTGAAGTTGATAAACGTTCTCCTGACAGTTCTCCAAGTGGTTTTGTTGCTTGTGGCCACCGGAGCGGGGATCATCATGCCGTTCCTTAGGACAAGGTACATAATCCTGTTCCTGCTTTTATACTTTTTCGTGATGAGTTTATTGTCATGACGTCAGGCTGTATCGTTATTTTAATTTTGTATTAAATGTGAAGTGATGCACTAGACAAGGCGTTTTTGTAAAGGAAATATGTTGTTCGTCGTGGTTCAAGCAAAAGGAACACAGAGCGAGTATTACATCAAAAACAGTCGCTTATAGAGTTTCACAATCTTTGTATTACGTATTTTGAATCCACGTATTCAATGTTCTGATGTCGTATCTCAAAAATTGCGTCAAGTAGATTGACTATACAGGGTGTAAACGTTATGATAGTCATTATTGCGGTGGCCGCAGTAGTAGACTCTTCGGTCTCCTGATCAGTCGCCGTGCGCTGTGCGGGTTCGGGTCCCGCCCCAGGAGAAATTTTTCTCTTGACTATGGATGTTGTGATTGTCCGTAGGTGGTAGACCAGAGTTCCCCAAACTTTTTTGTGTCGTAGACTCCTTGCCATGTTTTTCCGTGTTGGGTAGACCCCCTACTTACCTGATATTGATTTCCTGTAAATTTCTAACTGTAGTGAAGTTTAGTGTTAAAAACTTAAAGTAAAAACACATGTTAATTTATACATTTATTAATTGAATTTAAATTAAAACTACTCAGAATAAAATTTTGTATCTGTTATGTTAAATATACGTAACATTAAATAAACAGGTGTCTGACCAATAAGTGGGAATAAGTGCCCGCATTGAAAAAAAAAAAATAAGAGGGATAACATAAAAAAAAGTGAAAAATAATAAAAAAGAAAGTTTTTTACTTAAAATAGTACAATAAGCGAGTTCGTTTATCAATTATAACATAAACGTATGTTCTACAATAATTTTACTGTTAGTTTGATTAAATTCCGCTTCTTATACTTTTAAGTTATCTAAAAATAGGCAAAAAATTAACGAATTTTAGTGTGCACCTATCCTTGAATTTTCAGAATGATTTAAAAAAAAATATTTTCTATAAAGGGAGGTTCTTTAAAAAAATCAATGCGGGCACTTATTCCCAATGCGGGCATTTATTGATCAGACACCAATAAACATAAAATAAACTATAAATAAAATAACATAAGCAATAAGTCAATACTTTTAGAGAAGGATGAACCTGATGCTTTAATAATAAATTATCAACATTTGGCGTCAATTTTGTAAGGGTTAATCTTAAATCTCCTCGGCTAATGATGTCCAGCCTGTTTCTTTTTTTCGTTAGGAGATTGGTAACAGCGCTGATCCCCCTTTCCACTAGGTATCACGATGGAAAGGAAATTAAACATTTCCTCGCTATATTCCATAATACGGGATAAATAACGGGTATGTTGTTTTGCAGCCAGAATTGCTGATATCCGTTTTTAAACTGAACCTTAAGTTCTTCGTTTGTACTTAGTTCAGTCAGTTCCTCTTGTATTATGTCATTCGTTTCTTCTATGACACCATATGGATTAATTATCCACGGTGGTATTACCATAGTCAAAATATCCTCAAACCTAGATTCAAAATCTGAATAGAGGGCATTTAAATGTTGAACGTAAGTTGAAACGTCGTCTTCCTGGCAGCTTGTCTGTGACAAATTGGGGAACTGAGAAAATTCGCCCCGTCCAATATTTTGCTTCATTAGTTTAACTCTGGCAAGAAACGCTGATAAGATGGACTTTGTTTTAATCAAATTTAAAGTGTCGCCTTGTAATTGCAAATTAACCATATTAAATTTTGTAAACAAATCTGTTAAATAGGCGATGTCTGTTTTCCTCTTCATTAAATTTTCTTTTAAAATTTTATCTTTAGTATCCAGAAATTCTAAAATAGCCTCAAAAAGTGCAAAAAATCTTGTCAAACATAAGCCTTTCGACAGCCAGCGTACTTCAGTGTGAAGGAGTAATTGATGAAAGTGTGCGTCATTTTCTTCACACAACTGCGCAAATAACCGCGCATTCAACGCGTTGCTTCTGATTCGGTTTACTGCATCAATGACTAAATGAAGTGAATCATGCAATCTAACACTCAATTTTTTAGCAACTAAATGTTGTCGATGGATGACGCAATGTATTGCTAACACCCCTGACACGTTTTGTTTTAAATAGCTTATAAATCCACGATAACGTCCAACCATGGCAGGTGCTCCATCTGTAGCTACTGATATTATATTTGATAAAGGAATTGCTTTTTCAATGAAGTAATCCTTCAAAACATGAAATATTGATTCACCTTTAGTGTCGGTTATCAAAGTTCTTGCGAAGAGCAGTTCTTCGTAGATTTCTTGATTCATAATAAAACGAACATATGTCAATAATAATGCTGCATTATCAGGTAAAGTTGACTCGTCCAGTTGTATAGAGAAATGGGTCGTTTGCAAATAATTACATAAGAAGCTTTCAATATCAGAACTCATTTCATCAATACGTCTTTCAACAGTGTTGTTGCTTAAGGGAATTCTTTTAATGATATCAGATGCAGGTTTGTGTAAAACAGTTTTTAAAACCTCTTCAACGGCTGGCAAAATTAACTTCTCTCCGATAGTATGCGGTTTTCCGGATTTTGCTATCAGTAACGAGATATTGTAAGACGCCCGCAAACCATCATAATTTCTTTGTGACCTCGAAGCGAACATTCTGTCCAGTGTAGGTCTCTTCTGAAATTTATCTTTGAGTGTTTGAAAGTATTTCAAATCTTTCTCTGTTTTATCAGGGTGGCATCTTCTCAGATGATCTTGCAGTTTAGATGGTTTCATAGCGTCATTGCCCAAAACTTTGTTGCATAAAAGGCACATAGGCGACCGTTTGTCCGGCAATGATGGAATGAAGCGAAATTTCAAATAATCAACACTGTACTGTCTACATTTCTTTTTAGATTCGGATATGGCATCTGTCATCAGTGGGCAAAATTAAATTATTTGAATAAGACAGACAATCCAGCAGCTGTATATTAAAAATATTTTTTATATTTTTCATCCTCATCTATAACGGGGAATCAAAAAATAATTTTTATTTTTCTTAAATAGTATCGAAGTCAATACCCGTACGCACGCCACTGTTAAAGCTAAAAATGATTTATAATATGCAACTTTATTAACTTTCACAATGTACTAAATATCAGTAAAATGTCTGAAGCGGTTCTGAAAGTATTAATTAATTTCCATTTTTTTCCTAAAACTTCAACAGCCCGAGTTTTTGTAAGGCAACATTTTTGGACCATAGTTTATAAAGCAAACTAACATTAATTTTTCATGTAGATTCGCACCCTTAAATATTCGCATATCATTAAGGAACACCCTGTATAGCGGGGCCATATGCATGATAGCTGGGATATATAGTCAACGCCAAACAAACTGGCGTGCACGTCATCAAGGTGGGTGTGTTGAAAAATTTACATTGTTGCCAAACTTTTTGTAAAATAATAAAATTTATTATTTACATATCTAGGTTTATAAGCAATATTAACCTCAAATGAGAACAAAAATAATAGTATAATAAAATTATAGATCTGTACTTGCATAATCATTAAGTATGACAATTATTGATCAGATGACACTATGAAACTACCATATTTAATTGATAGCTTAAAGGTACTGAATAAAAATCCAAATGGGGTTCTCCAAATTTTATGCATGGTATTTATTTTACAGAATTCATACAGAAAAATGCATTCTAAAATTAGGTGAGCTACTGGTGTAAGCTTTTTCTGTACAATAAAGTTAGTCGGAGTTTCTTTCTTCAGCGCTGTCTGAATTTGAATCTTCATCACTCTCAAAGTTGATTATTAAAGGTTCGATGTCTGGTCGATCAAAAATTCGTTCTCTTTCATACCATTGAAAAATTTCTTGCTCAGTATGTCGAACACTATTTTTCCACATGTCTGGGGTAACCGTTTGTAGAGCCTCGTTCCACATATCCAAACAGTCTTTTTCACTGTTACCATCTCTACCAATATGTCTGTTATAGTAACCTTTTGCTATGCCCCAAATTAACTCAATAGGGTTAAATATACAATGGTAAGGAGGCAGACGAAGAACTTTGTGCCCATGTTGTTCCGCCAATTCATCAATCACGTATATTTTAGGTGGTTTATTTCTAAAAAAGCAGTTATTTTAAGAATAGGAATAAACAAAAGAAATATAAACTGTCGACCAAAATATATATAATTAAGAAGCATTATGTACCGAGCAACAATACTCAATAGCTCTGTTTTAAACATTGTGTTTAAAAATGGTATGTTTTGATTTGTCAACCAGTCTTGGATATTTTTTTTTGTCCATGCATTGTTGGGCACTTTGTTCAATATCATGCTGTGATAAGGGGCGTTATCCAGTATAATCATAGATGGACTCTCCAATTTTTCTAATAACTGATGTTGAAACCATTTCAAAAAATTGTCCTGGTTCATCTCTTCATGGTAATCGCTCAATTTTGTTTTCGAAGAAAATATCGCTTCACTACCCTCAATAAACGCATTTTCATTTCCAGCATGTAATATAATGTATCTAAAATATATTAGTTTTAAATTTTATAGTGCAAATTGTGTAAAAGTACATACCTTTTACCATCTGTTTTAATAGCTTTCACGCTTTTTTTGTTTCCATTTTGCCAAGAGCGACCTATGGTCCCATTTTGAAATATCCAAGTTTCATCGAGGAAGACAAACTGGTATAAGGCCTCAACCTTGGCTTGATTGTATTGCCTTAGAAATTCCACCCTTTTCAAAGCTATACTTGGTAGTTCCATGAGCCCTCGTCGCGGATTGTCCTTAAGCCACTTAAATCCAAGATCTCTAAGCAACCGCCTTAAAGACGTGGCACTACCATCAAATAATGCCCTATCTCTTAATCGAGACCATAAAGTTTGTATCGTAACTTGTTCTTCTGAAACCATGTGTAATATGACATTATAATTTAGTTAACAAATTAATGCAAATTTCTGATAAGTTATTATAATAAGATCTTACTTTTGTGATACATATTATAGATCACTTCTCGAATGGCACTTGTATCCAATGTCGCTGTGTTGGTTACACGTTTAATATAACTCCGCTTTTTCTTGGGCGATTCTAAATTTGCATCACTTTTCACACCCTCGGAAATACGACTAACTGTCCTTAAACTAATTTTTAAAGCAGCAGCAACACGCTACAAAAAATGAAATAAAATTTCACTATTATTAATATAATAACCTACCTCTTGAACAGCATTTAAAGGCAACAAAGGCCCGTTGTTGTCCCTTTCTTGCTCAAAGTAGTGCATTAACGAGGCCACGAGTTCCTTACACCGACTATTTAACTGTTTGGGCATCTTTATATACCAAAATTGCCTTTATCTACTCGTAAAATGAATAATTTTGTTTTGAAACAAACAGTTGTTGATTTACAGTAAGCGGGGCCAAAGGATTTATAAAGATTTGAAATGCCACAAATTGATTCAGTGTCAAAATTAATACAAATGTCAGTTCCCAGTTTAAATAAGTTTCAAGGTGACAATGTGTCAACGCTGCGAAATCGGTTTAGTGCGTTTACATGTCGATAAGTGATTGGAGCGTTTGCAAAACATTTTATTTCGCATAATGCGTCTAAATTTATCAGAAAGCAACTTATGTGATATTTTAATAACAATGTTTATATGACTATTAACCACAATAAGAGAGTAATGACCATTTTACAATTTATATATCACATTAATATGAAACTGCAATAGAGCAATTGTTTGTGATAGAAACCTAGGCATTAGGTCGGGGAATTTTTATCGTGATGACGTGCACGCCACTTTGTTTGGCGTTGACTATAATTGCCATAGCCGAAATAGTCGTGATATACACGGTGTTTCAGTTTATTGTTGCATAACTTTAAGATTCGATAGAACTTTTAAAATTAATGCATAAAGTCTATATAAACATGGGTCGAAAAATGCGTGGCTTCCGAAATACAGGGTGTTTCTAAAATAGTTTTTTTTAACACACAGCCTACTTCTAAAAATTATCGAGATACTGACTTTTTAACGTTATTTTATCGTAAATAATTAAAAATGCATCGAACCTTAAAAATCGAAATATCTCGGAAACGGCTAACTATAACGAAAATTCACAAGAGCGCTTTTTTATGTTGAAAAGTGCGAAGAATCGTTTTTTTTATTCAAAAAGCAGAAAATTGCACTAAGAAAAAATTTTCGGTCATTTTAATACACTACAGGTACAGTAGAGAGCGCCCTCTAGCGGCTACAGTAAAACTATACCCATGGTTCGTTTTGTCGTACCAAAAAACACTTGTATACCCATTTTCACTGTTATACATCAAATATTGTTCGAAATATTTAAAAAAAACTATTTTAGAAAGTAAATTTAAATACCCCGTATTTCGGAAGCCACGCATTTTTCGACCCATGTTTATACAGACTTTATGCATTAATGTTAAAAGTTCTATCGTATCTTAAAGTTATGCAACAATGAACCGAAACACCCTGTATAGCGGGGCCATATGCTTCAATATGCTATAGTTATAGCCAGATATTGTTGCAAAAATCTTGCTCGTTTAAATGCTCCATTAGGGAAGGTTCAATAAAAAACACGGTTATCCGAATGATTTTAAATCCTGACGTCGTGAACGAACTCTTTCCGGAAATGTCAACTTTCTGCCTTCCTTTCAGATTACGGATCCTCTCCACAGTGATAATAGTGATAGGCGTAGCCTTCGTGCTTCGACAATGGCCGGAGGTTCAAGACATCGGATCCCACATGATGCGCAGGCTCAAAGACACCTTGGACCCCGTTCAATAGCGAATAGCCCACTTTTGGGCTCGGGATAAACTCTCCGATTAGCGTTTTTACCGCTAGAGCCGAAACCCTCTGGCCAGCCTGTGGGCTCGGACGAACTCTCTGGTTAGTGTTTTCGCCGCTAGAGGACAGGACATCGACATCTATATGATTCGTCGACTGACGGACACTCTCTAGTTAGTGATGTTGCCGGTAGGTGGCAGGACGGTCCCCTCTGTGAATTGTCAACAGAGAGAGATGACACTTTCCTGCTTTCAGTCACACTATTTTTACATAGTCGATGCGTTTATTTTTTGAACAAAGTCACAATATATACAGACAGATAATGAAACGTCGATTGGTTTTGTAGCGCGCAGGACGTATCTTTGCTCATTCTTGTTCACATCGGTACCTAAATATTTAATTTGCCATATTAAACTAGCAGACATTGCATCATATTCGTTGTTAGGGCGTGCCGCAAGTTCCGCTAACACGACCGTTCAGTTTTTCTTCATATTTTTACATTTTCAAAACTTGACGCCATAAATGCATAAATAACTACAAGTGCCTTTGGATCTAACTTTTAAATGAAATTTCGGCAACTATACTACAACTATTTAAAACTGTAATGACTCATACGCGTGATCAACACGTGATCAGAGCTCGATCCCGGCTTCCTTCTAGCACAGCCGTATAGCGTACGACATACGTCGTTTCTGTGGCTTTGCGGTGGTCAACAGCGCAGACAGAGATGGAAATAATGGCTGATTGTTCTCCGCCGGTAGAACCAATGAAATCAAAGACGCGCCTCGACCGGCAGACTCATAGGCGTCGGCAACGCATTGGAACGTGTTTCGTTGAGCGATCGCATATTGTGTGTTTTTATAAGAATTGTTGTGTGATTGTTATTGTTGCGGTTTCTGTGGTTACTGTTTTGGTTATACTTAACCATGGAGAGTACAAATGGCACGAGTGGAAGTACTGAAAGCCAGGGAACAAGTAGACGGCTTCGTAAAGCACTGAAGAGGGACGCGAAAGAAATCGTTCAATTATCTGAACAGAACTATGTCGCAGGGAGATGCACTAGCGCGTTGTGAAAGTATGACAGGCGTTCCAGAGTGGACCATTCGCAGGGTGGTGCTTGAAAAGAAGAAAACTGGAGCTACTACTGATCCAAAGTTTAATTTGAAGGGACGAAAGGCCGTTAAATTGGATGACGATAGCAAAAAGGCGTTAAGGCGAACCGTACATTCATTCTTCTTTAGGAATGAGATACCAACCCTCAAGGCTGTACATGCAGCGATCAAGGAAAATGAAATTATACCCCAAATGAGCGTCGAGGTAATGAGGAAATCCCTGCACGAAATTAATTTTCGTTACGAAACGCGTAATCGGAAGTCAGTATTGATAGAGAGACCTGAAATAGTCGCCTGGCGTCGAAAATACATACGCGAAATGATTGAATATAGGCGACAAAGCAGAAAAATCTAATATTTGGACGAGACATGGATAAATGCAGGTCACACAGTTAAAAAACCTGGATAGACAAAAACGTAGTGAGTAACCGATAAGCAAGCATTGAAGGTTTGTCAACGGGTCTTCGTGGACCGTCAGGGAAAGGTCAAAGATTGATCGTAACTCATATTGGTAGCGATAGTGGCTTTTTAGAAGAGTGTGACTTGATTTTCGTCTCTAAGAAAGGAGGTGATTACCATGACGAAATGAATGCCAGCTGCTTCGAGAGCTGGTTTCACGGGGTGCTTCAGCGAGTTGAGCCCAACTCTGTGATCGTCATGCATAATGCTTCCTACCATAGTCGTCGAGCCGAACGTGTACCGACTATGGGATCTCGAAAAAGTGACATGCAGCAATGGTTGCGCGCGAAAAAGGAATCCCGTTTGACGATTCATGTGTGAAAGCGGAATTGTATGAAAAAATTGAACAGCACAAACCTGCGAACATTAGTTACGTGACTGATGAGATGGCCCGTCAATGTGGTGTCACTGTGCTGCGGTTACCACTGTGAACTGAACCCAATAGAGCTCATCTGGGCTTAAGTGAAGGGTTATATTGCGCGCCATAACACAACCTTCAAATTACCAGACGTTAAGGTTTTACTTGAGACTTCCATACAGCTAGTAACGCCCGAAGCTTGGCAGAATGCTATCCGTCATGTTGTGAAGGAAGGAACAAAAATGTGGCAGCTTGACCACCACATCGACACCATCATAGAGCCAGTTATAGTCAATTTCAACGAGGAAAGCGATAGCGACAGTTTATTACTGTCAGATGTAAGTGGAAACGACGATGAATAAAGGTAATTCCCAAATGTTTGACTTACAATATGTTTCAAACCACTCTTTATTAAGTATGTGACAAATCTAGTTCACCCATGTTAAACATTCATACCCCGCCTATGAACAGCCGACTACTGGTAGTTAAGTGATGTTCACGTGAACATCGATGAGTCATTACAGTTTTAGATAGTTATAGTATATAAACCATTGGCACTACATGACGTGTAAAAAAACGCACCATATGATGAATTTCGCGCCAGTGCCAAAATTAAAAAGTTTTAATAGAAATACGTGTTTGTTTTCACCATTCTGCATATCGCTCACCTGCGACAATAACGCCACAACTCAAAATTGAGCGTCATGGAGAAAACTGCATTTAAAATTTGAGTTATTTTATTATATATATTGTAATGCCATTTGATTATCGCTAATGAACTTGACTGTGATTACACTGGACAACAAATTTCAGTTTTTTAATTGTATCTTGTGGGAAAAGTGCACTTCTTTGTTAATTTTGGGGCGCTGAATCCAAAAATGACAATGAAATAAAAAAATTAGTTGCGGTTTAGAAAAAAAACTTTCTAATTTTAAGGATATATTAAAAAAAGTAACAATCACTATATGCGCTGTCTTTTTACTGTTCTTTTATGAATCGTTTCTGGAGCATCTCTACCAAGAGTCCAACAGTAGTCTGCAAGCATGGAAGGATTCCACTTTCCCTGGTACCTTTTTTCCATTGTTGAAAACGTTCGCCGTGCTCATCACTTACGGCTCAGCAATTGTCAGGAAAAAAGTCCAGGTGTGAGTGTAGAAAATGTATCTTAAGAGACATATTACAGCCCATCTTTTGATACGATAACAGCATATTTTTGACAAGGGTTTTATAGTTGTCAGCTTTTCTATTTCCCAAGAAATTAGTGACCACCAGACGGAAATTATTCCAAGAAGTTTTTTCAATACCTGTTAAAGTGTTTTCAAACTGTGTATCTTTCAAAATATTTCGAATCTGTGGCTCAACAAAAATACCTCCTTTAACCTTTGCCTCACTTAGTCTTGGAAATTTCTGACGCAGGTATTGAAAAGCTGACCCATCTCTATCTAATGCCTTGACAAAGTTTTTCTTTAGGCGCAACTTGATATGCAGTGGTGGTAATAAATTTTTTTTCGAATCTACTAACGGCATATGCTGTACATTTTTTTGACCTGGCTCTATGAATTGACGAACAGGCCAGTTTTGTCTGGTGTAATTAAGTGCCTTTGCCCGACTGTCCCATTCACACAAAAAAAACAGCAAAACTTTGTGTAGCCTAGCTGCAGCCCAAGTAAAAGTGCAACAACTTTCAAATCGCCACAAATATGCCATTGGTGCTCATCGTATTTTATGCATGTCAATAGGTACTTCATATTGTCATATGATTCTTTCATGTGAACTGCATACCCTACAGGAAGAGATGGTAAAATATTTCCAATATGCAATAACACTGCCTTTAAACTCAATGTTGAACTGTCTATAAACAATCTCCATTCTTCTGGGTTATAGTTTATATTTAAAGCCGCCAGTAAGCCGTTAATGTTACTGCAGAAAACCAAGTTATTCTCCATATTGAAAAATGGTTCTAAGTCTTTGTGGCGTTTACGAAAAACACATACCGAAACATCGTCTTCTAACAAGTTCCACTGCTGCAGTCTTGATCCGAGTAACTCTGCCTTACATTTTGGTTCTAAATCTCTTACAAGATCATTTAATTCTGACTGTGTTATTTTGTGCGTTTGGTGGCATGACGTGCTCGGTATAAAATCAGGATCTCTTGACGTTGATGGCATATCTTCTTCCTGACGAATCACTCGATCTGATTCGTTTTCTGATTCGCAAGTGTAGGATTCTGGGGGTTTTGGAATAGGATTTTCGTCACTGTGAGGCACAGGTCTCATCGCAGATGGTATGTTTGGGTAGTTAATAACAGTTTTTTTTTTCTTGGACATACCTGTGGCTTGTCCAACACAAGGTACCATGCAAAAGTAACAATCATTAATATGATTTGTAGGCTCTCTCCAAACCATTGGGACAGCAAAGCGCATAGACCGTTTTTTGCCATTTAACCAGCTCCTCAGACTTGAAGCACATGTATTACAGCAGATGTGGGGTGCCCACTGTTTGTCTTGATCACCTAGTTTACAACCGAAATAAAGCTGATATGCCTTTGTTATTAGTGGAGTAATAGACCGTCTGTGAGACGCAAAAGTCACATCACCACACACGTAACAAAACTGATCTGGATTGTTTACACACTTTCGAGACATCTTGCATGAACGCTGTCAGCCAACTGAGGAAAAAGTGGCTAATATAAAACAATATAATGTACACGTATGTATAACGTAACACAATCATGCCGATTACATCATCTTTCCTTGCCGAATATAAAAATGTAGCACGTGCATTCTTCTGAATTACAGTATATTAACACTGTCACAGCAGGAACACATATAATTACCGTATCTCTAAAACTTGAACTAATATTGAAAAAATTAGTTTCATTCCGGTTTTAGCACATTAAAAATAGTAATATTTTGTTGATTTTATGTAGGATATTTTTTGGCTGTTGATCAGTGCTGGTTTGTCTACTTTCACGCGTATATTTACGTATAGCATAATAAATCTGCTTAAATGTTATGTACCGAAGTAACACTATTGATCATGTAGGCTCGTTCAATTCTATTCCAAGCTGTCGATATGTCGATATCAGTACATATTGCAGTACTTTCCGCGAGCTCATCGCATCCAGGCTCGGGTGTGAAGTCTTTGGTTGCGTCTACCGACAGTTATGGGTACCGATGAGAACAGGAATAGTAACCTAGGTTTTTATCCGTAAACCTACAGTTCAAGAGCAGTTTTCGTCAAGGTTCGTTAGTAGAGAAACTACACGATACTTGAGCTTATTCTCTTAAGTGTCCATTTATGTTAACGTTATATTCTTGGCTATAAAAACAATAATGATTATCCAAAATTCGTGCGAGATGCGTCCTGTGAAACCTGGTATTTGTTTCCGTCCTTTTTGACAAATGATACAGCTGTCAATTTGATATTCGTAATGGAAATGGAAAGGAAGAGATGTTTTGGTACCTGCGGAGAATCAAATATATTTCGTTTCTTTGTATATCGCTCACCAGGTATTTAGAATGAAGTGCGATGTCAGATAGTTTAAACCAAATAAAATTGTCCAAAATAAAAAATACCTAAACACAGTTGAAACGGTTGAACGTTATAGAATTAAGAAAGAACAAGATATAGCAAATTCAGAATGCTAAGACTAAATTGTATTTCATCTGAATTTGAAATACAAGTTTTTTTCATAGAAAAAAGTAAATAGTCAGATTATACTTTCTAGTGCAAAATATTCCGTCTAAATATGCAAAAACACCCCATTAGTAAAATTTTGAAATTTTGTTAAAATTTTAGTTAAAATCGCATTATCATTTGTGAGGGTTTGCCTGACACATTTCTTTATAAAGCTATGCGAAAACATGAAAACAATTTATGTGATAAATTATTTATTAAATAAATGTACTAAAATACAAATTTTCGCTTTTACAAAAAAAATTAAATATATATATTTTTTCGTATTTATTTTTTATGTTCATTTGTTTATATGTTCTGATAGGAAAGTTGTATATTTTTGCCAAATCAGCGAGCTTTTTTACAACCCCAAAATGGGTCAAAAGTGACTGATATACGAGAAGCCAAAAAACCAAGCGTAGATAAAATACCTTGCAAGCTCAAAAGATTTTCGGGAATCAAAATTCGTCGTGTACAGTTTTTTAACAAAAAATGTAGTTGCCTGAGACCACGTTCTCGTAATTTGTAGCAATGCTGAAATTAATATAGAAAGTTTTATGAAAAATGAAGTTCGTATGAACAAGGCTGCATAATTCTGTTTTGAAATTGAGAAAACTTACGCAAATATGGGGCTGTCCAAAACGGATGCAGGAAAGATTGATATTCAAATCAAGTTGGGTACTTTATTTTAAAGGTTCATTTATACCATTTATGTATGAAAAATAATATCGCTCAAATGTTCACCACGACTGGATTTACAGACGTCCACGCGATGGTCGAAATTTTCAATGACATTTTGCAACATGGTCGGTTCTATGGCATTTATCTCGGCAATGATGTTGTTTTTGAGTTCTTGGAGGGCGGCTGGTTTGTTGACGTAGACTTTGCTTTTCAAATATCCCCATAAAAAGAAGTCCACGATGTTGGTGGCCATGGCACATTTCCTCTGCGCGAAATCACGCGATCACCGAAGAAGCACTGCAATCGATGGATATTGACGTTGGTTGTGTGGCATGTTGCACCGTCCTGTTGGAAATAAACATCGTCCATATCCATTCCTTCAAGTTGCGGCAAAAAATAGTCCTCTATCATCACGTGATATCGCTCAGAATTGACGGTAACGGCGTCCCCGGCCGCATTTTCGAAAAAGTAAGGTCCGATGACGCCTTTTGGCCACAAGGCACACCACACAGTCACTTTTTGAGGATGCATCGGCTGCTCTTGATCACGGGGATTTCCGTTCGCCCAGATGCGGCAGTTTTGCTTGTTTACCGTCCCATTCAAAGTGAAATCCGCTTCGTCGCTGAACATTATTTGTGATGAAAAATTGCCATCAATTTGGCGGTGTTCAAGGAGCCAATCTGAGAACGTTCGGCGCGAAAAATGCGCAGCTTTTGCGTCAATTGGATCTTGTAGGCGTGTACATTCAAATCCTTGTGGAGAATGCGGAGCAAACCTGTTCTCGAAATGCCCAATTCTTGGGATCGACGCGTTGTTGATTGTTTCGGATCGTCTCTCACACTCTCCTTCACAACAGCAATATTTTCCGGTGTGCGAACGCTCCTTGGCCTGGCAGAGCCTGGCAGATTTGCGACAGAATCTTTTGCCTCGAATTTACGCACCAGACGACCGATGGTTGTTTCGTTTGGGCGGTGGTTGCGACCGAAATGTTCACGAAGCACGCGAAACGTGTTTTTTATTTTTGCACCATTTTTGTAGTGCTCTTGAATAACTTTAATGCGGTCTTCAATCGAATACGACTCCATATCGATCAATTGTACACATTCAACTAACAAAATGACATGTCATTGACAGAAAACAAAGATGGCGTCTAAGTCAAATTGACGTTTACTTTCCTGCGTCCCTATTGGACAACCCATTATAAGCAGTTACAATATTTTACCAAAAGTTCTGTAAAAGACAATTTTCTCAAAGCATTTTGATACGACACCTCAATTACATGTACTTTAGCTAGGTATCAAGTTTATTTTTTTTGCATAGTTCCGTAGGGTTTATCAAAAGAATTCTACAAACTTGTTTATACTTCACTTTATAGCTCAAGAGTTTGTATAGTGGCCTAGAAAATATTTTATCGGAGACCAGTCTGCGGTTGTCATTACTAACTTGCAATATACCGGGTGTTTCAAGTACGACCCTCACCATTTGGGATCTCGGACACGGTAAGAGTTACGAAGTCACTTAAATTGAGATAAAGTTGCCGAACCTGAGTAATTTCAAAAAAGCAGAATTTCCTAGGTAGGCCTTGAAATTATCATATAGTCATTTGTTTCGCATACTAGATTCATCCCAAAATGACCTCTATGTTTTCCTGCCTTTATATGACATCGGATTTAAAAATAAATTGCATGTTGTCATTGTTACTTATTCTGGTCTACAAGATGGCGTCCTCTAATTTTCAGTTCGACATTTCGTCTTTCCACTACCATCACCAACTTTGTTTTACTAAGGTTTGACTATAGCATCCATAAGAAAAAATAAAGTTGATGCTGGAGGAAAAGAGAAAAAACGTCATATCGAAATTATAATTATGCCATCTTGTAGAGGAGAAAAAGTGGCATTGCTAATGTGCAATTTATGTTGAAATCCAACTGCAAGTAATGTCAGGAAAAAATTGAAACGATTTTGGGAAAATTTGAATGTCTAAGCGTATTGGTTATCTAAGTCCCGTATCGTCAGTCGTCCCTACAATTGTAGGGCGCGTTTATGGCCTCCTTGATTGTCATACTCCTTTCTCTCCTTCAAAAATTTCTAGATTACACTTGTCCCGTGTCAGCGTCAGCGCTCTCCTATTGTGAAGATACGTTTTCTTTTCAAATTGTAGGAAAAACATGATATAACTCAAACGCAAGCACAATTTGACGCAAATAGATGTTTGTGACATAACCTCAAAACAGAGAACACGGAGAAGTAGAAAACTATGACAATCAAGGAGGCCATAAAGGCGCCCTACAATAATTGTAGGGACGACTGACGATACGGGCCTAAATACGCAACTTTGCCCCCATTTAACCCACTTCTGAAAACTGATTTGAAGCGAAAAATCTTATGAAATATTTTCAAGTCTACTTCACTTTTCGGGCTTCGGCCACAAACTCAAAGATGACCTTTGCGCGAAATAATCTCATGTAGATGAATTTTAAAACAAAATGTTACAAAGTTGCTTGACCCCGCAGTCAACAATTGTGATTTCCTAAGTTGACGGTTTTAGATTTTAAGACTCATTGATATTGATAAGGAATCTGTTATACAGTAGTAGTGTTATATAGATGGCGAGCCGTTGATTTTTAGGAATTCTTAGGGACAACCTGGCGAATAGTGAAAACAGTCCAGTTTTTGACGAGATGTATCGAAATGAGACAGCAAACAAGCGCCATCTCTTACCGAAATCGATTACTGTGAAAATGTATAGCAACTGTAAAAATCTCGTTCGCGTTTGATAGCCCAGCGACCACTGTGACCGCTAGAGGCTGACTGTTGTCGCGGTATAGTAGTGAAGTCTACTCGTCAATGTACAATTAAACTTTCTGCTTTCGTCCGTCAATAGAGGTTGTCTTATTTCGATAGATCTCTTCTACTATAGTTGCTATGCTTGAAAAAACCAGCCATGGTTAGCTGTATTTGGTTCGATGGTTATAAAATAAAGAAGAAACTGTTGAGCTTATTTTGGTGTCCAAACATTTACAGTATATTCAGATAAGAGATAGACCGGACATAAACAAGACCACGTGATCATCGAACGCTGTAACATTCGGCAGGGACGTATTAAGAGTCACGCAGTACATATTTTAGATAGTAGATGCTGCTTTGCGTAACTTTGTAGTAAATTAGCACAATTCGATGTGTATACGATTAGTGATGGATATAGGATCATGTGGGGGTGGGGTAAGAAATATATAATGATGTAAATATACATAAGGGTTTCAAAATTTTCGCTTCGATTTCCAGCTTCGGATGCCGCCTGATGTTTGGTGAAATACAGTCGAATATAATCTCAAAATGGCGTTTAAATTAGCCTAAATTAAAAATAATCGTATATCTCTTAAAATTGCTTTTAGAATATTGATTAGTATATTTTTTGATTTCTAGGTAAATATGTAACCAAATTAAAACGTTCAAAACGTAAAAAAATGTGCATGGTTGAACATTGTCAGAAAGTAGATTCTTGAATAGGTTTTGCCAAAATGGGTTCAAAAATGTCAATAATTAATTAAAAAATACAGTAGCTTTATAATTACTTATAACTTACCGAATTTGATGAACGACATCTTTTATTGGAAAGATGAGCTTGATGAGCTTTCATCATCGCTACTGCCTGAAGCACCAACGTCAATAATGAAGGGCTCGACGTGTTCCTCTAAAATATTGTCCAGTTCCCACATTCTCTTTTCAACTTTGTCTTTCACGTGCTTAATACAGTTTTCCCATTTTTGCGCTGTTATTAATTCTAGTGCTTCTTTGAAAAGTCCTTTGAGGTCACAAAATTTAAAAGTTGTATTGTGCTTAGCTATATAATTTTTAACCTCTGCCCATATGAGCTCAATGGGATTGAGCTCGCAATGGTATGGAGGTAAACGGAGCACAGTTTTATTTGGACTTGCTGCCATTTCGTCAATGACGTATTTTTGATATTCCGCCTTGTGATCCTTGACAATTCTTGATAATTGTACTTTCAGCATTGCTTCTTCAAAGTTGATATTTTTCGAGCGGAGCCAATTTTGAACATCAACTTTCCTTGAAGCCGTTGTTGGGACCTTCTCCATTCTTCGAGAATGATAAGGCGCATTATCCAACACAATTACTGCGTTTTCCTCTAAGTTCGGTAAAATTTTTGAAAACCACTGTTCAAACGATTCGCCATTCATTTCCTCGTGGTAATCTTCAGTTTTCTTAGACTCAAAGCACCACAGACCGTCAACAACAAATCCTTCCTCACTGCCAATATGGCAAATAATGAGCCTTTTCCCTTTACCTGGAAATCGAAGTACTAACTGGTGTAGATTTATTTCAATAAGCGAACCTTTTTCAAATGTTTTCATCACATTCAGCGAAAAAACATTGAGACATGAGTTTCAGATTGCTATAATTGGGATTATTTAGTCATATTGAAAGAAAGAATATTGTACGTCGTATGATTACTCAGCGCTTCACAATTTAATTTAAAATTATAAACCTTTAAAAAATGAATGATCAGGAACCTGAAATACGCGCAAATATTAATATTAACAAATTATAACTTTATAAAGCTTAAAGTATGAATTAAAATGATTAGAAATATTAGGAACGGTACACAATATAAAACTTAGTAACTTTTTTTAAGTTTATAATATTCGACATATTTTAAGATTATATTAAAAAATTATTGAAATATCGAAAACACATAAAAACATGGCTTAAAAAAGTTTTAACAAATGAAAATGACAATAAAACATCCACGCATTTTATCGAAAGTTATAAAAGTTTTGTTACTTGTAATATGTTTTATCTGCCCCCTGGAATTAATGTTTAGAACCTTGTTCCCAAGATTTGAAAAACATCCGATTGTTGTCTATTACTCGTATTTACTTGCTGGATTTTTCAATCCGGTGGACAGTCCATCTAGAAAGGCCCTCCTAGATGAAGTAACAGAATCATCAACCCATACTTTACTTGTAGTGTGTCCTGCGTTTACCCACGTTTCATCAAGGTAATAAATCTTCCTGTTTTGATTTCTATATTTCCCAATTTTTGTTAAATAATCCCTCCTCCATAGCACAATTTCTTCTCTATCCAGTAGTAAACTATTACGACCCCGTTTTTTCCATTTGAAATTTAAATGCTTCAGTAACGCATGGACAGTTCATCGTTTGAAATTTGGCAACGTTGTATCTCCATTTACCTCCTGCAGTACTTTATCTATAGTAGGTATTTCATTCCTAAAGAAGAATTCATGCACTTTCCTCCTAATCGCATGCTTATCAGCTTCATCCAATGATTTAACAATACTTTTGCGATGTTTACTGGTCATTGGCTCAGAAAAGGTGTGATTTTTTTTGTATTGTCTTAACACATTAAACACTGATGCGCGACACACCCCAATATATTCAAAATGACCTCCTTCATTTCTGCACTCAGGTGTCTTTTTTTAGAGCGTTTCCTAGGTGGACTACAGGAGTTTACAACTTCATCGGCAGTATCTGTACTACTGGGCATTTTGCGCAAGCAGTTGATAACAATAACAATCAATAACAAGGTATAACAATAACAACGACAAGCTCAACAACTCAATAAGATAACAAACGAAAACGTCCAAAGAAATATCAAATTGCAATGATGCACACGACATACTTAACACGTCTGAACCTGAATGTGACTCTGCCTCGATACGACTGCTCTGCCGCTCGGCATAGGCATTTAATTGCGAATTGACCAATGAGGGCACCTGTTTTACGTCGAGACGGCGGCGTTATCGTGAAAATCACCTGAACCTTTTGTTTACATCCGGTCTATCTCTTATCTGAATATACTGTAGGTAGATGCCCAAGTTGTCCTTAATAGGGCTGCAGTTTATTAAACAACTTTGTTTTTTGACGACCACCCTGTAAGGGGCAGACTAATTTTATGTAATCGAGTACAAATTGCTGTACAAGTTTCACAATAAAGGACTCCGAAGGAGTCGTAACACGTTTCACTTCTATTTGAAAAGGATCGTCAGACAAATAATAACAATAATAAACGGCTTTATTTATGATTCATTATACATCGGATATTCTTCCACTTAAACCCTGTGGATACTAGAAATGTATATACAGGGTGACCGGCAAAGACAAAAACTCGAAAATATTTTCAAGTTTCTGAAACGACCGCTATATAGCGGAATTCACAGAAACATCACCTTTTCAGGTTCCAAGATTGCAGTTACGCCCCCTAGCGGCTACTTCAGAAACTTGAAAATATTTTCCGGGTTTTTGTCTTGACCGTTTTGGTAATAACTTTTTTGCCGCAAGCCTCTACGATGTATAGGCAAATAGCAAATACAGGGTGACGGAAAAAATAGATGCGGAGCCGGTGGGGAGAGATAGTACAAGCCAATCTGAGTGGATTTTACTATAGGAACCACTGTCCGAAAATTAGCCGTTTTTGAATTATACTAATTTATAAGATTTTATAAAATTAACGTCCTTTATACGTTAACCAAGTCATAAAACTTGAAAAATGGGCGTTTCATTTGGTTTTACCATAAAAATATTCTAAAATACGAAAATTGATACTCAAATATACATTATTGATTTTATCTCATGCAGTATGCTTGAAAATACAGCGGACGCTCGAAAATGTAAACTAATTTAATCCAAGTGTGGTTCACATTATCGAAATGTTTACATTAGCGAACGTGATTTATATAATATTTGATTTATTAAAAGAAACGTTTAATACATACTATTTATAACAAAATAAACAAATATTCTAACAGCGATAAGTATTTTTTTAATTATATATAATTCAGCGCTTCAGGCCTGAAGGCCCATGGCTTCTATCTTTTTGACAACTTCTTTCCACGCTTTTCTATTGTTGGTCTTTTCCTCCCAGTCTGGTATGCCTAGTCTTTGTATATCCTCTTTGACACTTTCCAGCCACTGCTTCTTCGGCCTTCCTCTTCTTCTTCTACTACCTTCTCCTCCAAACAAAACTTTTTTGGCATTCCTATGAGACGGCATTCTGTAAACGTGTCCTAACCAGCGCACTCTTTGAGCTCAACTGATGTTTTCTATAGTAAACAACTCCGTCGGTTTGTATACCACAATTACGTAAAATAGCTTCCAGCGTAAAGTTAAACAATGTTGTAGATAGCGGGTCCCCTTGTCTCAGGCCTCTCGTTACGCCAAAAGCTCTAGATGTTTTCCCTTCCAATGTGACTTTGTTCATTGTCATTTTGACTAACCTTATCAGTTTACTTGGTAGTCCCAGCAGTCGCATAGCTTCATATAATTTTTCTCTGTCAATGGAATCATACGCTTGCTTGAAATCAATAAATAATGCATGTAAACCAAGATTTTGTTCATAGCTATTATAGAACAGCTGTTTCATTGTAAATATTTGGTCTATTGTGGACCTGCCCCTTCTAAAACCTCCTTGATATTCACCTATAACCTCATTTTCATATATGCTCAATCTGTCCCTTAGTTGAAATGCTAGTATCTTATATGCAGTGTCTAACAGGGCAATGCCTCTATAGTTTTCACATGAACTTTTATCACCTTTTTTGTGTATTGGGCAGATTACGGCGTTTTTCCATTCATCTGGTAGTTCCTCTTGATTCCATATATATCTGATCAGACTTCCAAGTCGCTTGTGTAAATCTTGTCCACCCGCTTTTATTATTTCTGCTGTGATTCCATTTTCTCCTGGACTCTTATTGTATTTTAATCTTCCTATTGTTTCCTCTATTTCCAGATCCGTTGGTTCGTGTATTTGTCCCTGATTGTCATCTTCGATTAGTGGTGCTGCTTCCGTGTTCCTTTCCTCTTCGTCTGATAGCTTTAACAGTTCCTCAAAATGTTTGGCCCACCTTTCTAATTTTCCTGGAATGTCACCAATTAACGACCCATCTTTGTCTTTATAGAAGCAAGAAGACCTTTGACTACCCGATTTGCTTCTTCTTACATCCTGATAAAAGTTCTTAATGTTTTTGTTGATCATGTGATTTTCTATCATTTTCAAGCCCATTTCCCAGTATTCACGCTTTTTCTTTCTACACATCTCTTTCACTTTTCGTTTGGCTTGCTCATATCTTTTCCTTGACTCTGTTGTTCTAGATACATCCATTTGTATTTTTGCTTTCTGTCTTTGTTCCAATTCCCGTTTACAGTCATCATCGAACCACTCTTTGTTTTTTCTAGTACTCGTTTTTCTCATCATCTGTTCTGCTACATTAGTGATTATTGCTTGGATATGATTCCATTCCTGATTAATATCCTGCACAACTGGTGTGTTTTGCAGTCCTGTCGCTATTGCTTGTTCAAGTTGCTGTCTAACTGACGTATCTTCTAGCGCTTTTGTTTCGTACCTTTTGATTGTCTTCTGTCTCTCTAACTGTTTCTTCGGGAGTTCTTGTTTTATAACAGCTACTACCATAAAGTGATCCGTATCACTATCTGCACCACGGTAACTTCTAACATTGTGTATATTGCAGGCATGCTTGTTTTCGATCAGTACGTGGTCAATTTGATTCGCAGTATTACCACCTGGTGAGATCCATGTTGTCTTGTGGATATCTTTCCTGTCAAAATAAGTGCTCATTATCTTGAAATTTCGTTCAATTGCAAAGTTAATCAGGAGTTTGCCATTTTCATTTGAGAGTTCATGTTTTCGTTTTGCATTGCAGTCTAGTAATATTATTTTGATATCGTATTTTGGTAGACTATTTATCACGTCATCTAACTGTTGATAAAAGTCTGTTTTGATATCCATATCCTTGTCTTCACTTGGGGCATGTACATTGATCATTGTTACTTTCCTGTACTTTCCTCTCAGGCGTAGATAACACAATCTTTCCGATATAGGTTTAAATTCTACTATCGTGTCTTTTAGCTTTGCATTTATTAGAAATCCTGTCCCAAAAAGTCTATTTGCACCACCGCTATTACAAAATACGAAATTTTCGCACTGGGATATTCCTGTTTCTTTAAGAGCTAGAACGTGTACTTTATATACGTTCACTATGTTTTTCAGTGCACCTGCTTCGTAGATACTTCTGACATTCCAAGTTGCAATTCTTATTTGCTCTTCTTTAAATTTATACGTACTTAACGTCTTATTTCTTTCGTTATTTTTATTCCTGTTCCCTACCTGTTCCATTGTCATAGCCACATTTTCTGTCGTCTCCAAGATATCCTTTTCTCTAAACTAGTTTTTTTGAATCAATGTATCTGGTTTCAACACCTGGTCTTTTTTATCCCATCTCCATTTTTCTCCACTGATCAGCAAGTTCATATAACCTATCTTGACTGTATTTCCTTTTGCTCTCTCCGTTTTAGCTCTGTCTCTTATATGCTTTTGAATCATCATCTCATTTTTTGTCAAATCACTGTTTATGTAGATTTTTTGCGTTTTCAAATATTGCACCTTACCTTTGGCTTTCATGATCTTCATTTTAGCATCAAAACTCTTCAACTCCGCAATATAGAGGTTCTCTTTTATTTTTTGGGCGGACTGAATATCTGCCTCTGGAGACAGTCTGGTTTTCAGAAAGTTTTCTACTGATTGCTTTAAATCCTCGTTACCTCCTGTGCCTAGGTTTAAACCCGAGATCACTATATTATTTTTTCTTCTACCTTTCCCTAGGAGCTCTATCCTTTGTTCTACTTCTTCCAACTGCTCAACCCTCTGTTTAAGCATACTGATTTCCTGCATCATGTCTTCGTTTCTTTGTTTAAGAATTGTATTTTGTTCTTTAAGTAACCTCATTTCCTCACGATTTTCCTCCCGAAACCCTCTAAACTCCTCCATAAGACTTTTCATCATGTCCTTAATTTCTTCCATCTCCTTGTTAGTAACTCTTTTATTTCTATCTTTTGTCGGGGTTCTTATTATCTTTTTACTTTTTTTAAAGGCTTCTGTCTCTTGCTCTTCAAACCTCTTTCTTTTGCTTCCCTCGTCTGTTGACTCTTCAGTTGCGCTGTCTTCACTCTGTCTAGAGCTGATACGGAATGCCGACATCTACACTCTATTATCTCCGCCTATGCTTTTAGTCTTCTATTGTGTATATATGGCTGTCTACGCTGATCCACGCGCCGCAGGTACCGATTTCCCGGGTCGACCCCTCGGAGGAAAGATGGTACCGATCAGCTGTTGGCGATTCGAGATTTCTTATTTCAAGTGCAATTGACACTTACACCGCAGATCTTCGCTTTTTGTTTATTTCAAAGTGTCTCAGTTTAACTAATTCACGCTTGACACTACTTTTCAATAAATAAAATGACTCGAAACTCTCCGTAATACGAATTTAATTTCGGAGCCCAGTTTTATATTGTTTATCACTCTCAGTGGCGTACTCGCTTCATACTAATTTATAAGATTTTATAAAATTAACGTCCTTTATACGTTAACCAAGTCATAAAACTTGAAAAATGGGCGTTTTATTTGATTTTTTTTTTTGGTTTTACGATAAAAATACTCTAAAACACGAAAATTGATACTCAAATATACATTATTGATTTTATCTCATGCAGTATGCTTGAAAATACAGCGGACGCTCGAAAATGTAAACTAATTTAATCCAAGTGTGGTTCACATTATCGAAATGTTTACATTAGCGAACGTGATTTATATAATATTTGATTTATTAAAAGAATCGTTTAATACATACTATTTATAACAAAATAAACAAATATTCTAACAGCGATAAGTATTTTTTTAATTAGAAGAAAAATAATTAACAATTTTTGTCTGCGTATATTTGCGCTTAGCATTGTCTTCCAATGCCTGCGCCCGTAATTTACGAAGAACTAAAATATCCGTGTATGAAACTTCTTTTCTTTCAGCCCAATCTAAAGCTTGGTTAAAAACTTGTATAGCTTGCGCGTCAGTCACTACACTTCTGACTTCAATGGGATCGTTCTCATCATCCTCACTGTCCATATCCTCCTCCTTATCAGCATCATTCGTGTGCTTATCTTCGTTCCATAAATTAATATCAGCAGGAGTACAAACAATGTTGGGATTCACTGTTTTCAATAAATCAACAACATCCAATGACACACTGATAACATTATCATTATTGGATCGCAAACGTTCTCTAATTACGCTTAAGGGGACATCGTCTTCTTCATCGTCTTCATTATTGGTACAAAAGAGATTGTTCCAACATTTTTGAATAGTTTGCTGGTTAAGTTCATTCCAGGCCATATGTAAATCTAAAACAGCTTCTCGTAATGTTACTTTTTTAAAGCCTCAGATAAGTTTTCAGGATTCTTTGATAAGACAGACGAAAGTAGAAACTTCCTACAGTATAGTTTGGTGAGTCTTATTATATTCTGGTCCATCGGTTGAATTAACGGTGTTACGTTGGGTACATGACGAAAATTGACCCATCCCTGCTCCTCAGTTGTTGCTCGGGAGGATGACTTGGTGCATAGTTTCTAGTCGTAAGTGCTCAAGTTTATCCAGGTTCTATCTGTTCCTGACCAGCATTTAATTGCATATAACCCGTTCATCGTGTCTATAACAAGGCAGGCTGGTAAGAAAAGTGAGGATGAATTGCACATGATAGTTAAGGAGTCAGTTACTAAACTGTGCACGTCTGAAGAGTTTATACGACAGTTAACTTCTTCAATTACAAAAGCTATTGGGCAGGAACTGAAAAATGACATAGATGTTCTAAAGGAACAGCACAAGGAAACAACGTCAAAACTGCAGGCTCATGATGAACAATTTGACACAATGCTCTCTGAACAGGATAAGCTGAACCAATACACTAGAAGAAATACATTGAGATTTTACGGTGTAAAGCAGGAAAATTGCATGGAAGAGATATTACAATTGGTGAAGGATAAACTGGACGTAGAAATTAATCCATCTTCTGTGGAAAGTTGTTTTAGACTAGGTAAACCTGATAGAAGCAAGTCGAGGCCTATCCTAGTTAAACTGGCTTCATCCTTCTACAAGAATCTCATATTTTATAAGAAAAAACTACTGAAGGCATCGTTATCAGGGAGGATCTGACGCCAAATCGATTTCAGCTTATGAAAGACGTCATTAACAAGGTGGGAAAACGTGGAAAAGTGTGGACTAACAATGGCACAATTTTCTGTAAGTTCGACGGTGAAATGAAATCTGTAAAAATTAACAAAGTCGCCGACTTACGCAATTTATAGTTATAGGGATTTAATTAGCAGTATGTAGTGCAAATGAGTCGCTGCCATACTATGTTCATTGTACCGGTTTTTGTTTGATTTTTTAGGATAGTTATTTTTGCAGGGAATATTATACTACTAGTAAGGTTATTTAATATTTTAGCTTCAGCTAGCTCATACACAAGGATCGAGTTATTTTAGTTACTCTTAGTTTTTTGCAGTATTACTGTTTTTGCCTTTTACATGAAATACATAAAAATCGGATGTTTAAATATTAGATCTATCGTACCATCTCTGAATGAATTGAAAATTATTCTTGGCAATGCAAAATTTGATATATTTTTTGTTTGTGAAACATGGCTGAGAAATAGTATTGATGACGCATCTATTAATTGCAGTGGTTTTAGTATTTTAAGGAAAGATCGGGGTACAAGAGGAGGTGGTCTGTTAGCTTATGTTAAGGAATGTTACACTTTCGGCTTAATAGATACAAGTGATTTATTTAGTGAACAGCTTTGGTTAAAAATTGTAATCAACGAAAAATCGTACGGTTTTGGTTTAATATACAGGCCTCCGAATATGTATGTTAATAGTTTTCTAGATGAATTTGAATGTGTTTTGAGTACGATTTATCCGACAGTTGATGAAGTCATATGCACTGGAGATTTTAATATTAACCTGATAAACGTCGATCAAGCGCATGTGGTAAGATTTTATTCTGTTCTAGACTCTTTCTCGATTAAGCAAATGATAGACTGTCCAACTAGAGTCTCTGGTGCATGTGCAAGTTTATTGGATCTTAAGGAATGTTACACTTTCGACTTAATAGATACAAGTGATTTATTTAGTGAACAGCTTTGGTTAAAAATTGTAATCAGCGAAAAATCGTACGGTTTTGGTTTAATATACAGGCCTCCGAATATGTATGTTAATAGTTTTCTAGATGAATTTGCTTGTGTTTTGAGTACGATTTATCCGACAGTTGATGAAGTCATATGCACTGGAGATTTTAATATTAACCTGATAAACGTCGATCAAGCACATGTAAGATTTTATTCTGTTCTAGACTCTTTCTCGATTAAGCAAATGATAGACTGTCCAACTAGAATCTCTGGTGCATGTGGATCTTATCATTTCTGGCGATGAGGTTGTATTTGATACAGGTGTCATGGATAGTGGTGGTATGTCGGATCATTTTATAATTTTTGGTAAGGTAAATGTTAGTGAAGTGAGAAATAAACCTAAAATCATTACTATTCGCTCATATAAAAACTTTAATGAAGACAGTTTTTGCAGGGATCTGTTTGACCAAGATAGCGCCGACTCTAAAGTTGCGTTTCTTACAAACCTGCTTACAAACCTTTTTGATAGGCATTTTCCTTTGGTATCAATGAGAGTTACTAAACCTAGAGCCCCACGGCTTACAGATGTCGTGAAGCGAATGCAGAATCTCGGGGACAGGGCGCTGCTTAGATTTAGAAGAACAGGACTGAATGCTCATTTGCGATATTATCAGGACTTGCGTAATTTACGCTATAGATTTATTTCAGTGCTACTTCACTAAGCGGAAACAAACAGTTGTTTTAAATGGAGTTCAGTCTTCATCTTTAAATTTGAAATCCGGCGTACCCCAAGGGTCCATACTTGGACCACTCCTATTTCTAATTTATACATCTAATTTCATGCACTTCCTCAGTCTATGTAATGTGCATTTTTACGCGGATGACACCCAAATCTATTGCAGCTTCCCCCCACAATTGATGGATCGTTTCTCGTTGATCATTAATAATGAGCTAAACTCCTTTGTAGAATGTGCCACACGCCGCTGTCTTTTAATAAATCCATCAAAGTCTCACGTAATTGTTTTCGGACCTAGACAAAATAAAAATGTTATAGAGAATCTTATTAAAATTGAGATAAATGGTGTAACTCTCAAAATAATGGACAATGTAAAAAATTTAGGTGTTGTGATTGATAGTAATCTTCGATTTGAGTATCACATCAACAAAATTATGCAGAGAGCATATTTGTCGTTGAAATTTATTTACGATAGCCGGAACTTAAGATCATGCTATGTGATACTTTAGTATTATCTTTATTCAACTACGCTGATGTGCTTTACGGCCCACACTTAACTAACCTGTTATCGTCGTAAAGTTCATCTGGTTCAAAACTCATGCTTGCGCCTTGCATTTGGTATACAGAGGAGACATAGAATATCTCACAAATTGAAAGATGCAGGTTGGTTAAATATGGAAAATCGTAGGCTCCTCCACTCTGCTGTTTTTTATCATAAATTAATTTTAGTCAGAACACCCCAATATCTTTATCAAAAAAATAACCTACCGGACTGACGTTCATAACATTAACGTAAGAAGTAAGGGTCTTATTTCGCCACCCAAGTTTAGAACGTCCATCTTCAAACGGAGCTTCACATACCAAATATATAAAGTCTACAACTCAGTCCGGAAGGAACTAAAATTTTCTAGAATAGATAACTTCAAAGCCATGTTTAAAAAGGAACTGCTGCAAAAACAGTAGCACCGCACGAACGAATGAATGATTGTTTTTTTTTTGTTAGCGTGTAGGTATGTCCCTCTTTTATAGTGAGTGACATGTATGTATTATCGGTTTATCGGATGTCATATGTCGTAGAGGATACTGGGCTAAGTGGAAGAGCAGGTTGTTGGTACTGTGTACTAATCAAACTGAACTTCGCCTTTTATTGACACTGGATGTACTTATGTTCACTTACCATTTTGTCAATGTCTTATGTCAATAATAAAGACGGTTATTATTATTATTATTAAAAGAGATTGTTCCAACATTTTTGAATAGTTTGCTGGTTAAGTTCATTCCAGGCCATATGTAAATCTAAAACAGCTTCTCGTAATGTTACTTTTTTTAAAGCCTCAGATAAGTTTTCAGGATTCTTTGATAAGACAGACGAAAGTAGAAACTTCCTATAGTATAGTTTGGTGAGTCTTATATTCTGGTCCATCGGTTTTTTTTTTTTTTTTTGTCGATCGGTTTGGCATTGGAAGTTATCCATTTGCCACAGATGTGTGTTACTATTGATCTAAAGTTTAATTGTGAGCTAAACGTTCATTTTGATTCTTTGGAAGAAGTTTACCAAGCAATCTAGGATTTGCTTGTCACCTATGCTTAAAAGGGAGCTTATATTGGTGGGGAGTTGATATTTGGATTTCAGTATATCAATAAGAACTATGCGTTCTTGATTGTATTTTCCGCAAGCAAAAATAATATGATTTAGATCTGCAATCGATGCACTATCGCAATCGCATACACAAGTATCCAGAATGCCTATTCTATTGAGATGAGCAGGAAATCTTCCATGGTTTAGCTTCAAACGAGTGATGGTGACTGAATAATGTCTATTTACATTATACTCAAAAATATGTGGTATTTTTTTAGGCAATGTAGGATGGATGAATGAATAATGGTTATTAGATAATTCAGCAAAATGATTCCAGTGCACTTCCCATTTTTTTCTTATTTCCTTCTTTCCAGCGTTGACTACATCATAGTATTCGAGTTTGTTATTGGTAAAATTTGTTAGATTGGTTGCCTGCTTTGCTAAGATGTCCACAGCCATGTTTCCGGTTATCCCAGCATGACCCTTTACCCATACAAAATGAATTATCTGACCTCTTGTGTTTAAGTCGTAGAGGAACTTTTTGATTTTACAGATGCTGATTGATTTTGAAAAGCTACGAAATGATAAATTGCTCACTGCCCTTAGAGCTGAGGACGAGTCAGACATTATTAAAGCATTATGCTGTTGCGGTTGTTCCATCAACCATTGCAACGCAGCTTCTATAGCGTAAACCTCTGCAGTGAATACGGAGCATAAATCGTTCAGTCTATACTGTAGATTTACATTGTTCTGGATATGAACTGCACATCCTGTTCCGTTTTTCGTTTTTGAACCATCAGTGTATATTTTTAGACAGCTGCCATATTGATCTAAAATTGAAAGAAGTGAGGCTCGATTAGATGAGGGGTTGTCGGAGTAGGCAGGAAAGAGCACAGTTGGTTTGAACACCATTGCTTGAAAATTTTGTTCGAAAATAGGTTCTCTATTGTGAGAAGTTATTTTACTTATCATTTCATTAAATGCGGAGTATGCCTCAACAAATGGGGGGTCATTCTTTTTTGACCAAAATTTATTAGTTAAATTTTCTATGAATAAAATAAAGATGTTTTTATTTAAAAAATGGTTGGAATGAAAATATTTTAACGAAATTATTTTCTTATAAGATAGATGCAGTCTTCTCAGTCTCAGGGGCGGTTCCTGTGCTTCTGCCAAAATTGCATCTGTGGGAGATGATTTCATAGCACCTATACATATTCTCACGGCACAATATTGTATCCTATCAATTTTTTTCAAATGTGAGTTTGCTGCTGAACTATATAACACAGAACCATAGTCAATGATTGAGCGTATATATGCCTTGTAGAATAGGAGCGAAGTTTGTGCATCTGCGCCCCACTTGGTTTTAGTGGTACACTTCAATACGTTAATTCCCCGTTCGCACTTTCTTTGGGTGTGGCTGATATGTTCGTTCCATAGAAGTCTGTTATCTAGGACTACACCTAGATATTTGTATGACTTCTTTATCGGTATATCAGTTCCACATAACATTATATTTGGAGGGGTTTGCAGTCTATGTCTTGTAAAAAACATGACTGCGGATTTTTCTGGGGATATTGTCATAGAGTGATCACTAAACCACATTTTAAGGCAATAGAGGATGTGTTTAAGCTCTTTGATGCATTGGCTATAGTTGTTTTGTATCGTATAGAAGCAGAAGTCGTCAACATATTGGATGCACTTTATATCTGGATTAAAAATATTGTGCACGTCATAGGTATAAGTGTTGAATAGGATAGGACTAAGAACCGCCCCTTGAGGAAGACCATTATTAATTTCCCGTGGGCCATGCAACATATTATTCGGGTCTCTAATGAATATTTTCCGATTCCTGAACAACTCCACAATGTTTTGGGCAATCAATGGATTAATATTAAGAGATACAATTTTTTCAACAAGTATGTTCAAATCAACTGTTTCATAAGCACTTTTTATGTCAATGAAAAGACATGCGACATATGCATTTTTCGAGAACGCACACTGTACGTCTGTGACTAATTGTGCTACTGCTTCAAGTGTTCCGACTCCTCGTCTCGCTCCATATTGTGTGATGGGCAGTTTATTATTATATTCAAGATACCATTCTAATCTGGCCTTGACCATTCTTTCGTATGATTTTATAATACATGACATTAATGAGATGGGTCTGTATGATGAGGGAAAATTTGGGTCTTTATGAGGTTTTAAAATTAAGGTAATTATAATTTCTTTGAGTTCGTTAGGAATACCACCACAATGCCACCATTTATTATATATATTTAACAAATATATTTTAGCGTTCAGAGGTAGGTTCTCTAGCATGTTATAAGTGACACTATCTATTCCTGGAGCTGTATTTTTATGTTTTTGTAGGGCTGCTTCAAATTCTGCTAATGAAAAGTCATTAACAGGAAAATTACTCATTAAGTTGGTGTTGCCTGCTGGAGGTGTAAAGTTCATTACTGTAGCAGGTGCAAAAAAGTTCAGTAAGCTATCTATCATTTCCTCAGTAAAATTATAACTTGAGTTGCAGTATTTTTTGTTGTTCATTTTTCTAACAAAATTCCAAATTTTTGTTATAGGTGTATTTTTATTTAGGGTATTTAAAAAAATTTTCCAGCTATCTCTGCATTTTTTTGGTAAAGAGTAACTTGGTTTGGGATTCGGCTTGTTTGTACTTTAAAAAATTTTCCCAATTTGACTGATTTTTGTACTGATAAAGAGCCGACTTTCTCTTAGCAACCATCTGAGAACAATCTGTATCCCACCATAAAGGTTTAGGAGTATTTATAATCAAGGGTTGGTTAACTTTTATCGAAGAATTGGCAGCGTTATTAAGGATAGTGATAAAATGTTTTATATTAATTTCTTCAACATTAGATTGGATATCAAAATCATTTTGTATTATCTGTGAAAACAGAGGCCAGTCAGCGCATTTGGTGTTCCATTTGGTGGAAGGTTGAAGGCGCTGCGGCACGTAATCACAGTTAAACGATATAAAAATTGGGAAGTGATCTGAACCCATACTGTCGCTAATCGTATTCCATCGTACTTTACCTACCAAATGGGGAGTTGTTAAGGAAAGGTCAACGGCTGATCTATTTTCGGAGGGTCTGCTTACTCTCGTGGGACAACCATCATTTAAAACTATTAAATTGTAAGTGTTGAGTGCTTGTATTAATTGCTTACCATTGTTTTGATCTTGTGCTGATCCCCATAAGGAGTGATGGCAATTAAAATCTCCGCAAAAGAGCGTACTGTTTGGAAACTGAGAGAAAATATTTTCCCAGTCATTTACGGAGACATTTTTGTTGGGTGGCTTATATAAGGAAACTATAGTTATGTTAATTTGTTCGACAAAAATAGCACATATTTCAATAGAGCAGTTGAAAGGTGGAGTAATATTGATAGGTCTAAAACGTAAACTTTTTGCAGTAAGGATAGCTACACCTCCTTTACCGTCCTGTCTATTTTTTTGTATGCAATTGAAACCTTTTAAATTGATAGCAGCGTTAGGCTTGATCCATGTTTCAGAAAGTACAGCAATATCGATTTTTTCTTTGGAAATAATATTAATAAGATCAGCTTTTCTTTTATTTAAGGAGAGGATATTCCATTGCAATATACATATATTCAATTTCTTAGTAGGTTGAGTCATTATCATTTTCATTGTCACTAATAATCATTACATCTGATGAATTTTCATTTTCAAAGATCGATTAAATTTGTTCTCTGATTTTTTGTTCTAAGGGTAAATTAGGTTCAGTGTCATACGTATTGAAAATGGATTTTACAAGGCTGGATATTTCATTTATAATTTTTTCTTTATAATCAATGAAATCTTGTCGATGTGGATTAGGGATGAGTGATGAGTTATTTTTTGGTTTGGGTGGTAACCGTATATATATATAGATATTAGATCTAATAAAGTGAGATGTGGATTAGCAAAATTACTTATCTGTTTAAGTCACTCTGTTCACTGGGGATCGATTTCGCGCACGAACCGTACACGTTAACGTACGTACCGTGATTGCTTTTTTTTTTTTTTTAGTAGTAATAACAACGTCCTTTTTCCATAAATATAAACAGTTTCACAAAATATACATAAATTTGATTGCAATACAATTTTACCTATATCTAAAAATAAGCTTTTCTATCAACCACAGAACAGACATGCATGTACAGAAATACAATAATATGTCTTTAGTACTCATAAAAGGGTTTAGATAGTCTAAAAGTCCTTTAGTTTTTTCATCAATAGTGTGTTCTATGTGCTCCTGAAATTTTGTTCTTTGATGGACCAAAAAATCCCACTCTGTGTCCTCAGATGATGATGTCTTTGGGGGAAGATAATCTAATTCTTCAATATCTAGATCATGTTTGTCTTTGATTATTGAGATGTTTTTTATGTTGCTCTCTTCCAATGAAAAGCAATTTTCTGTGGAATTTTCGGTTGTTATCACCTGACCATTCTTGTACATGAGATTTCCCATACAATTGGTGTGGAGAGGGAAAGAGGCCTTTTCAGTGCATGGGCATACTTGAAAAACTTCCTCGTTCAACCATGTTGTTTTGTATGATCCACCTAATATTGATGAGAGGAGATAAGGATTTGTTTTAGACAGCGAATTTATCATTTTTGTCAAGATGTCCATCATTTCATTTATTAGATTTCTATTTTCTATTACATTATATATCCCCTGCATCTGTGTCGTTTGGAGTCCATTTAGTGCTTCTGAGAGAGAGGATATTGATGCTGCTCTTTCTTGGATGTCAGTAGATATTTTGTAGCCATAGATGCTGTTTGCTTCATTTCTTGATATGTATGATATTGCTCCATTAACTATCGTTTTTATTTTACCCAGAACAGTGATGTAGAGATTTCTGTAAGTGCCACTTAGTGATTCTGAGTTGATATTTGTTGTTAGCTCTTTTCCATTTAATTTGAAAACACAGAATATTTTTCTTGATGCAGAACTGTAACATCTTGCTTTGGCAACAATTTCTGCAGGTCTTTCTCTGACATACAATGGTGAAAAATACCGAACTCCATTGTTAAATTCTGCCCCTACTTGGTAAAATTTGTCATCAAAAGTGATGGTATGCCTGTCAAACGCTTCAGTTTTTCTTGTAGGTTTCCCATCTTGGATTATTATTATGGGCTTGGTTTTAATCTTTTTGTTGTTACACCTCCATCTTGATGTACATGTGTGCCTAGCGAAATATCCATTTGTATATCGAGTAGTTTTGTACTCAGTAGGTCCTATTTCTATTGTTCTTCTGTCATCCAGACAACATGCTGCATCGGAACCATGACATTCATCCACCCCACACTCACATCCTGTATGGCATTTTCCTTCTTTTGAACTGGTACGGGCTTCTTCTATCGAGAATGGGACATTTTTGTCATTTACACTGCATCCTGTGTTAGGGTCTAACATAGTTCCCTGGTAGCAGTATGCTGTGAATCTTTGCCTGCTGGTGTATATGATCTCTTCTTCTTCTTTGTATTGGAGAATGTTTATCTGGGTCTCTTCTATTGTAATATCATTTGGTATTGGTGCTGGGGTGACTATTCTTGCTTCTTTTTGGCATTTTGTCATGTCGCATCTCTCATGCAATGTGTTTTTGCTATTAATTAGTGTTATATGTACAAGGAAAAGGATTATTTTGCATTGGAGAGACTTCATTTTTGATTTTGCTATGTCAAGTTTTAATGATGAAAGGACGTGTTCCTACTGAAACTGAAACTATATTCTGGTCCATCGGTTGAATTAACGGTGTTACGTTGATTTGAATTGACCCATCCCTGCTCCTCAGTTGTTGCTCGGGAGGATGACTTGGTGCATTATCCAATAGTAACAACGCTTTTATTGGAAGCTTCTGTTGTTTTAGGAAACCTTTTACCTACAAATTGAAAACACATCTTCAAATTATGAATAGAGCATTTGTGATAATTGATTGTCATACCTGAGGGACAAAGCACCTGTGGAACCATTTCAGGAATATACTGCTAGTCATCCAAGCGGTTTTTGATCAGTCATAATCAACAGGGATATTAACATTTTTAAATGAGCGCGGATTTTTTGCTTTCCCAATTACCAGTGGCTTTATTTTGTGTGAACCATTAGCATTAGTGCAGGCTAGAAACGTTATTCGTTGTTTCTCCGGCTTTCTTCCCGAGGCAGATTTTTCAAATGATGCAGCATAGGTTTTCTCTGGTAACATTTTCCAATAAAGGCCGCTTTCGTCTGCGTTGTAAATTTGTTCCATTCTTAAATCTAGCTCGGTAATTGTTTTCATCAATTTTTCTTTGAATGGTTGCACTAATTGTGGTTGTGCTGATCATTTTTCACCAGATATAGACAGCAGTCGAATTCCATATCTTGTTTCGAATCGTTGTAGGCAGCCATCACCAGCTACGAAATTTTCAGTTTCTTTCAGTTTTTCATTTAACAGTCTCGCTGTCTGTTTAAGTACTTCGCCACTAACTGGGACATGATTTTTCCGTTGTTTTAAAAACCACTTAAACAGGGAATTTTCCATTTTAATTTTACAGATTGTTGCTTTCTTTACTCCATATTTTTTTGCTAACTGTGTCACTCCCGCACCTAGTGCAACTTCGTCTATGATTTTCACTTTCTCACTCAACTTTAAACACTTTCTTTTATAGGATGTGGATGCCATAGTCGTAAAATATATTAACGCGTGCAATGTATTCACTTAAGTTCAAAAATGAAATACATACGTACGTATAAATGTATCTTAAACGATCATACGACTGTCCGAGTTTGTTGTATTTTATCGCAGAGTTGAATCTCCTACAGTCTACATCATAAATCGGGGACTCCCCGACGCCCGACATAAATCATCGAGGCTTCAGCATTTTACCGTCGCGCTGTTTCCGTGCGCCGAGCGTTGTTTACGTTATCGAGCGTACAAATTGTTTACGTTATCGCGCGTTCCGTTTGATCCTATGGAACGAAGTTTGTGTGTACATTAGCGCAAGTTTTCGTTATCCCGTGTTTACGCTATCGAGCGTCTGCTGTAGTTCGATTTTTTTTAAAAAAATCTTCGTTCATCTCAAAAGCTTCAGTTTACTAGAAAAAGTCGCATACAAATTTTTCGTACAAAATAATTAGGAAATATCTAATAATAATAATAATAATAATAATATTTATTCACTCAATGTACAAAGATAACAAACAATATGAGAAAATAAATATAAAATCAAAACAGGCCCAATAGAAGGCATCGCCTGTACATGGACCAATAAATTTAAGTTGAAACTGTAGAATGCAAATGACAAAAAAGGACAAAAATTAGCTACAGTAGATTATGTATTTAGTTGATGTTCGTATTTATGAGTTTATGAATTTCAGTCCTAGATATAGAATGTAGCCACTTTTTTAAATTTCTTTTGAAACAATTTCCGAAACGTAAATCTTTCAAGTCTTTAGGTATAATTTCATAAAATTTAGGCGCTAAATAGAGATATGATCGCTGCATTATAGATTTATGCGGTTGAGGAACTACTGTGCCACGAATTTTGTACCTGGTATAATGATTATGTTTAATTTTTTGGTCGGTGTTTACAAATTTATGGTAGTGAGTGATACTGTGTAAGAAATAAAGCTGTCTTATATCATACATTCGAACATCTGCGTATAATTTTTCAGTGGGATAAAGTTTCGGTTTTTTAAATATCATTTTTAGAATACTTTTTTGAAAAACATCTAAATTATAGATATGTGAGGAACATGCAGCTCCCCATGCTAATATACCATATGTGAGATGAGGCTCAATCAGTGCATGGTATAATGTTCGAAGATATTTTTCTGTCAATATATTCCCAAGGTATTCAATTTTGTAGGATACAAATCTAACTTTCTTTAAAATATAATTGACATGGATGTCCCATCGTAAGTGAGGATCCAAGACCACTCCAAGGTATTTTATGTTGGGCACTCTATTAATTTGCATTTTTTGATCATTTATATTGAAGGAGAAATTTGTGTAATTTGGCAGATGTCTAGCATAAGATCCAAATGGTAAAAAATGTGTTTTAGAGTAGTTAATGCTTAATTTTCTACTGTTAAACCACCGAATAATTTTGATAAAATCATTTTCAATTACATTTTTCAGATCAGACCAGTCAGTGCCTTCATATAATATTGCAGTATCATCTGCAAAACTAGTTATTTTGCCAACACAATTAATTTGGAAAATATCATTTAAATATATATTGAATAACAGCGGACCTAAGACAGTTCCTTGTGGGACACCACACTTAATATACATTTCTTTACTAAATGATCCTGATATCTGCACAGATTGTGGGCGATTTGACAAATAACTTTCGATCAGTGAGTACGCGTTTCCTCTGAAACCAATTCTCTCCAATGCTTCTAATAATAATTTGTGATTAACTGTGTCGAAAGCTTTCTTTAAATCAACAAAAATGCAGATTGAAGGGATTCTGTTATCAATATTTTGATGTATTTGATTTACAATTTTAGTTATTGCGTCCGATGTAGCCTTCCCTTCTGTAAATCCATATTGATTTTCACTTAAAATTTTGAATTTTGTGAGGTATCGAATCATTCTAGTAGATAAAACTTTTTCAAAAACCTTTGCTACACTGGATATTATTGATATTGGTCTATAGTTGTTAACATCTGTTTTTGTTCCTGATTTATGTATCGGTATTATATTACCTTTTTTTAAAATTGAGGGATATATGCCAGATTCAAAGCATTTGTTGATTAGGTAAGTGAGTGGTTCTGTTATGTCCTCGGCTATAATTTTCAAATGCTCGCTTTTAATACCATCGAACCCAGGACTTTTCCGATTTTTTAAGGACATAACAGTGGTGTATACTTCACATTGCTCGACATTTCATTACCTTTCAAATGAGGTATAAAAATCACATAACGATTAAGGATTGGCAAAAATATGACCATTATAAGAGGATGAAGGAAAAAGCGATAAAAATACTACACTTACAAAATCATACCTTAATACAGGATAATTTGTTTGAAACCACATTTTTTCATATTTATAATACATTTTCAATATGGTGCACACTCTACCGATCCATCGATTCGGAAACTGAGAGAGAGTAGAGGCGGACCAATCCCATGGCCAGCACGCGATCCCGATCTCACACCTATTTACTTTTTTGTGTGGGGTCGCATGCAAACTTTACTATACTCTGATCAAAATCCTGCACCCACAATAGAAGACCTCAGAAAAAAAATAAAAAATAAATATTGAAAATGTATTATAAAAATGAAAAAATGTAGTTTCAAACAAATTATCCTGTATTAAGGTATGATTTTGTAAGTGTATTTTTATTGCTTTTTCCTTCCTCCTTCGATTTGTGATTTTTATACCCCATTCGAAAGGTAATGAAACGTAGATGTTTCCTAATTATTTTGTAGCTTTTGAGATGAACGAAGATTTTTTTAATAAAAATCGAACTATTTTGAAGCTTACTGCATGAGATAATAATAATAATAATAATAGACGTCTTTATTTATCCACAATTACATTGTAGTATAGCCAAATGTCAGACTTGCATACTTTCTAAACGCAAATGCACCAAAAAATTATTAATCTGAATTAAAGATGGAATAAAAAAGAAATGAATGATTACGTAAATTATATGTTTGGAGGGTTGAGTAATAATGTTTTAACTTTTTGTCGAAAGACAGGTAATGAAAATTCTTTATATACTTTAGGATGGTCATTATAAATAATAACAACATTGTAAGAAAAACTGCGTTTAAAAAGTGTAGACGTACGCAGGGGTATTCTAATATTATTTTCTCTGAGAGTTCTACAGTGAACATCATTATTAAATGAAATTTTTTCCTTCAATTTTCCAGCAATTTGTGAACAAAAACTGAATAGTGATACTTGACCATGTCATTAATTTTTAACCAGTTTAGAACGGGATATGTATTTCGCCGATACATGATCAAATTTACGTAAACCAAAAATGAATCGTATACAATTGTTTTGAATAACTTGAATAACGTTTTTAGTGAAATTGTCTAAACAAGTATAGTATACGATATTACAATAATTTAGTATAGATATGACCAATGCTTCACATAGTTTTTTACGCATCTTAAAATTTAGTAAATACCTGTTTGCTATAAGAGTCCGCAGCCGTAGGTAGGTTTTCTGAGATAGACTTTTAACATGTTCAATAAACCTTAATTTTGCATCAAAAACAACACCAAGAATTTTTGCAGAATCAGGAAATTGCAAAATTTGGTTATTTATCTGAATGTTCAAGAGCTGTGTTACATTGTATGTTTTTCTTTGTGCGCAAAATAATAACATTTTAGATTTTTGTGGATTAATAAGTAGATTGTGATCTGAAGAGTATTTAATTAATTTATTAACATCGTTTTGTAAAATTTGAGTAGTGTCATTGACATTATCTGGGTTAAAATAATGGAGCAATTGCGTAAAAAACACACTGGGTTCTTTGATGAAGGTAACTGTCGAAAAATGAAAGGGATACACTGGTCAAGACCTATGTAATTTAATTTAGCAAGTAATAATTTATGATTGATGCTGTCAAAGGCTTTCGAATAGTCTATAGAGATTAAGACTAGTACCATTTTCTTATCTAAGGCACTTAAAATATTGTCTTGCAGATTAAGTAGGGCAGATGTTGTACTATAATTTTTTCTAAAACCGGATTGAGTGTCGGGAAGTATAAAGAATTTTTCTAGGTAAGCGGTCAATTGGAACTTTAAAATTTTTTCTAAAATTTTGGATAAAATTGGTAATAAACTGATAGGTCTGAGGTCATTATACTCAGTGGGTTTCATTTTTTTAGGAATTGGAATAATTAGAGCTTGTTTCCATGTGTTTGGAAAGTAGCCTTTTTCCAAACAGTCGTTAAAGATGTGGACGATGTGATGGAGAATAACTGGCAGGCAAAGCTGGATCATTGACATGGATATACCATCAATTCCCTTTGCATCAGATTGTAGGCTCCCTATTGCCTGTAATACGTCATTTGAACAATGAAAAAATATATTCAGAGCTTAATTTATTTTTGAAATAGTTTTCGCAAACTAGCGAATCAACAGGTTTGTAGCTATAAACAGACATAAAATAATCATTAATTTTGGTAGGGTCATTAAAACTTGCCGGAAGGGTTGGTCAATAATGTACATTTCAGTATCAATTTTCGTATTTTAGAATATTTTTATTGTAAAACAAAAGAAATCAAATGAAACACCCAATTTTCAAGTTTTATGACTTGGTTAACGTATAAAGGACGTTAATTTTATAAAATCTTAAAAATTAGTATAATTCGAAAACGGCTCCGTATCTATTTACATACATTAAAACTAAATATAAAAGATGCAACTTCAAATTTAGTTTAAACGTGTTTAGGCTCATATTTTTCAGGTCGTTTGGTAGGAAATTGTATAAGAAGACTGCATTAACTGTGAAATACCTTGTGAATATAGAATATATTTTGGGGCATACATCTGAAAAATGAATAATTCTGTTGGGATGGATTATATTGTGACGAGGAATGAATTTTCTGTAAAAGTACACTTGCGTATTTTATTGTGACACTTGTACGTCAAATTGTACTATTAATTATATACCTTTTGTTGGCAAATGCATCACATACATGATAGACCATAATTACAGTGTGGCGCATTCCTAAACCAAATTTAAGCGGAAGAGCATATAAAAATATGTGTCCTAAAAAGTGTCTGGTTTCCAAGATAAAGGGTTCAGAGTTGAAACGATTTTTTATTAATATTTCAACGATCGTTCTGCAGATTTTGTCGAACGTTGACAGTGCCAGTGACCAGACTTTTTAAGACACATGTAACACCCTGTTTAAATATAAAATCCTATAGTTTTCGCTGCTATGTTGTCAAAAAATATATCTGTCTTAGATGCAGTCTTAAATTTGAACCGAAACAGAGACATGACCTCATAGTGCAATTTTTTAGACATTTTAAAGTCGGTTTCATCTGTTTTCATCCTAGTTTTTCTAAATCGTCGGAAAATGAACATTTTTGTGAACATTTGTGTAAATGTGTACAAATGTGCATTGACAATATTTTCTGTACTACGTTGTGATGGTTGTTTTTTTATTTATTTTTTTTATTTGAACATATACCTTTGTATTTTGCTTCAATTCGATACAATAAACGTTTTATCAATTTGAAAGTGTGGTTGATTCCATTTGATTCCGGCAAGCGGTATCGATGCCATGGATTTGAATTTCATGCTTATCTAATAGCAAGAGCAGAGTGGTATTTGAAAACCTCCTCGCGTTTCTGTGATCCTGATAGCAGCTCGCCGTCCACCAATATTACGAGAAAAGTCTGGTAGACAGGGCGATTTTCGGAAGTCTATAGATCTGTATCAGGATCGCAGAAACGGCAAGAGGTATCAACGCCATGGATTTGAATTTCGTGCTTGTCTCATACAAAGAGCAGAATGGCGTTTGCATACCTCCTCGCCTTTCTGCAATCCTGATAACAATTCTCCAATGAATCATATAGATTTGTATTAGGATTGCAGAAATGACAAGGAGTATAGATGCCAAAGATCAAAAATTCGCGCCAACGTCACAGCTTTGGTATAGTACCATTCTCATACCTCCACGCATTTCTGTGATCCTGATAACAACTCGTCGTCCACCAACTTTACGACAAAAGTCTGGTAGACAGTGCGATCTTCGGAAGCCTACAGATCTGTATCAGGATCGCAGAAACTGCAAGGGGTATCGATGCCATGTACTTGAATTTCGTGCTTACCTAATAGCAAGAAGAGAGTGGCAAACCTCCTCGCGCTTCTGTGATCCTGATAGCAGCTCGTCGTCCACCAATTTTAGGAGAAAAGTCTGGTAGACAGTGCGATCTTCGGAAGCCTACAGATCTGTATCAGGATCGCAGAAACGGCAAGGGGTATCGATGCCATGTATTTGAATTTCGTGCTTACCTAATACCAAGAAGAGAGTGGCAAACCTCCTCGCGCTTCTGTGATCCTGATAGCAGCTCGCCGTCCACCAATATTACGAGAAAAGTCTGGTAGACAGTGCGATTTTCGGAAGTCTATAGATCTGTATCAGGATCGCAGAAACGGCAAGAGGTATCAACGCCATGGATTTGAGTTTCGTGCTTATCTCATACAAAGAGCAGAATGGCGTTTGCATACCTCCTCGACTTTCTGTAATCCTGATAACAATTCTCCAATGAATCATATAGATTTGTATAAGGATTGCAGAAATGACAAGGAGTATAGATGCCAAAGATCAAAATTTCGCACCAACGTCACAGCTTTGGTAGAGTACCATTCTCATACCTCCTCGCATTTCTGTGATCCTGATAACAACTCGTAGTCCACCAATTTTACGAGAAAAGTCTGGTAGACAGTGCGATTTTCGGAAGTCTATAGGCCTGTATCAGGATCGCAGAAACGGCAAGAGGTATCAACGCCATGGATTTGAATTTCGTGCTTACCTAATAGCAAGAAGAGAGTGGCAAACCTCCTCGCGCTTCTGTGATCCTGATAGCAGCTCGTCGTCCACCAATTTTAGGAGAAAAGTCTGGTAGACAGTGCGATTTTCGGAAGCCTACAGATCTGTATCAGGATCGCAGAAACGGCAAGGGGTATCGATGCCATGTATTTGAATTTCGTGCTTACCTAATACCAAGAAGAGAGTGGCAAACCTCCTCGCGCTTCTGTGATCCTGATAGCAGCTCGCCGTCCACCAATATTACGAGAAAAGTCTGGTAGACAGTGCGATTTTCGGAAGTCTATAGATCTGTATCAGGATCGCAGAAACGGCAAGAGGTATCAACGCCATGGATTTGAGTTTCGTGCTTATCTCATACAAAGAGCAGAATGGCGTTTGCATACCTCCTCGACTTTCTGTAATCCTGATAACAATTCTCCAATGAATCATATAGATTTGTATAAGGATTGCAGAAATGACAAGGAGTATAGATGCCAAAGATCAAAATTTCGCACCAACGTCACAGCTTTGGTAGAGTACCATTCTCATACCTCCTCGCATTTCTGTGATCCTGATAACAACTCGTCGTCCACCAATTTTACGAGAAAAGTCTGGTAGACAGTGCGATTTTCGGAAGTCTATAGGCCTGTATCAGGATCGCAGAAACGGCAAGAGGTATCAACGCCATGGATTTGAATTTCGTGCTTACCTAATAGCAAGAAGAGAGTGGCAAACCTCCTCGCGCTTCTGTGATCCTGATAGCAGCTCGTCGTCCACCAATTTTAGGAGAAAAGTCTGGTAGACAGTGCGATTTTCGGAAGCCTACAGATCTGTATCAGGATCGCAGAAACGGCAAGGGGTATCGATGCCATGTATTTGAATTTCGTGCTTACCTAATACCAAGAAGAGAGTGGCAAACCTCCTCGCGCTTCTGTGATCCTGATAGCAGCTCGCCGTCCACCAATATTACGAGAAAAGTCTGGTAGACAGTGCGATTTTCGGAAGTCTATAGATCTGTATCAGGATCGCAGAAACGGCAAGAGGTATCAACGCCATGGATTTGAGTTTCGTGCTTATCTCATACAAAGAGCAGAATGGCGTTTGCATACCTCCTCGACTTTCTGTAATCCTGATAACAATTCTCCAATGAATCATATAGATTTGTATAAGGATTGCAGAAATGACAAGGAGTATAGATGCCAAAGATCAAAATTTCGCACCAACGTCACAGCTTTGGTAGAGTACCATTCTCATACCTCCTCGCATTTCTGTGATCCTGATAACAACTCGTCGTCCACCAATTTTACGAGAAAAGTCTGGTAGACAGTGCGATTTTCGGAAGTCTATAGGCCTGTATCAGGATCGCAGAAACGGCAAGAGGTATCAACGCCATGGATTTGAATTTCGTGCTTACCTAATAGCAAGAAGAGAGAGGCAAACCTCCTCGCGCTTCTGTGATCCTGATAGCAGCTCGTCGTCCACCAATTTTAGGAGAAAAGTCTGGTAGACAGTGCGATTTTCGGAAGCCTATAGATCTGTATCAGGATCGCAGAAACGGCAAGAGGTATCAACGCCATGGATTTGAATTTCGTGCTTACCTAATACCAAGAAGAGAGTGGCAAACCTCCTCGCGCTTCTGTGATCCTGATAGCAGCTCGCCGTCCACCAATATTACGAGAAAAGTCTGGTAGACAGTGCGATTTTCGGAAGTCTATAGATCTGTATCAGGATCGCAGAAACTGCAAGGGGTATCGATGCCATGTACTTGAATTTCGTGCTTACCTAATAGCAAGAAGAGAGTGGCAAACCTCCTCGCGCTTCTGTGATCCTGATAGCAGCTCGTCGTCCACCAATTTTAGAAGAAAAGTCTGGTAGACAGTGCGATCTTCGGAAGCCTACAGATCTGTATCAGGATCGCAGAAACTGCAAGGGGTATCGATGCCATGTACTTGAATTTCGTGCTTACCTAATAGCAAGAAGAGAGTGGCAAACCTCCTCGCGCTTCTGTGATCCTGATAGCAGCTCGTCGTCCACCAATTTTAGGAGAAAAGTCTGGTAGACAGTGCGATCTTCGGAAGCCTACAGATCTGTATCAGGATCGCAGAAACGGCAAGGGGTATCGATGCCATGTATTTGAATTTCGTGCTTACCTAATACCAAGAAGAGAGTGGCAAACCTCCTCGCGCTTCTGTGATCCTGATAGCAGCTCGCCGTCCACCAATATTACGAGAAAAGTCTGGTAGACAGTGCGATTTTCGGAAGTCTATAGATCTGTATCAGGATCGCAGAAACGGCAAGAGGTATCAACGCCATGGATTTGAGTTTCGTGCTTATCTCATACAAAGAGCAGAATGGCGTTTGCATACCTCCGCGACTTTCTGTAATCCTGATAACAATTCTCCAATGAATCATATAGATTTGTATAAGGATTGCAGAAATGACAAGGAGTATAGATGCCAAAGATCAAAATTTCGCACCAACGTCACAGCTTTGGTAGAGTACCATTCTCATACCTCCTCGCATTTCTGTGATCCTGATAACAACTCGTCGTCCACCAATTTTACGAGAAAAGTCTGGTAGACAGTGCGATTTTCGGAAGTCTATAGGCCTGTATCAGGATCGCAGAAACGGCAAGAGGTATCAACGCCATGGATTTGAATTTCGTGCTTACCTAATAGCAAGAAGAGAGTGGCAAACCTCCTCGCGCTTCTGTGATCCTGATAGCAGCTCGTCGTCCACCAATTTTAGGAGAAAAGTCTGGTAGACAGTGCGATTTTCGGAAGCCTACAGATCTGTATCAGGATCGCAGAAACGGCAAGGGGTATCGATGCCATGTATTTGAATTTCGTGCTTACCTAATACCAAGAAGAGAGTGGCAAACCTCCTCGCGCTTCTGTGATCCTGATAGCAGCTCGCCGTCCACCAATATTACGAGAAAAGTCTGGTAGACAGTGCGATTTTCGGAAGTCTATAGATCTGTATCAGGATCGCAGAAACGGCAAGAGGTATCAACGCCATGGATTTGAATTTCGTGCTTGTCTCATACAAAGAGCAGAATGGCGTTTGCATACCTCCTCGCCTTTCTGCAATCCTGATAACAATTCTCCAATGAATCATATAGATTTGTATTAGGATTGCAGAAATGACAAGGAGTATAGATGCCAAAGATCAAAAATTCGCGCCAACGTCACAGCTTTGGTATAGTACCATTCTCATACCTCCACGCATTTCTGTGATCCTGATAACAACTCGTCGTCCACCAACTTTACGACAAAGTCTGGTAGACAGTGCGATCTTCGGAAGCCTACAGATCTGTATCAGGATCGCAGAAACTGCAAGGGGTATCGATGCCATGTACTTGAATTTCGTGCTTACCTAATAGCAAGAAGAGAGTGGAAAACCTCCTCGCGCTTCTGTGATCCTGATAGCAGCTCGTCGTCCACCAATTTTAGAAGAAAAGTCTGGTAGACAGTGCGATCTTCGGAAGCCTACAGATCTGTATCAGGATCGCAGAAACGGCAAGGGGTATCGATGCCATGTATTTGAATTTCGTGCTTACCTAATACCAAGAAGAGAGTGGCAAACCTCCTCGCGCTTCTGTGATCCTGATAGCTGCTCGTCGTCCACCAATTTTACGAGAAAAGTCTGGTCGATCGTGCGATTTTCGGAAGCCTATAGATCTGTATCAGGATTGCAGAAACGGCAAGAGGTATCGATGCCATGTATTTGAATTTCGTGCTTACCTAATAGCAAGACGAGAGTGGCAAACCTACTCGCGCTTCTGTGATCCTGATAGCAGCTCGTCGTCCACCAATTTTAGGAGAAAAGTCTGGTAGACAGTGCGATTTTCGGAAGTCTATAGATCTGTATCAGGATCGCAGAAACGGCAAGAGGTATCAACGCCATGGATTTGAGTTTCGTGCTTATCTCATACAAAGAGCAGAATGGCGTTTGCATACCTCCTCGACTTTCTGTAATCCTGATAACAATTCTCCAATGAATCATATAGATTTGTATAAGGATTGCAGAAATGACAAGGAGTATAGATGCCAAAGATCAAAATTTTGCACCAACGTCACAGCTTTGGTAGAGTACCATTCTCATACCTCCTCGCATTTCTGTGATCCTGATAACAACTCGTCGTCCACCAATTTTACGAGAAAAGTCTGGTAGACAGTGCGATTTTCGGAAGTCTATAGGCCTGTATCAGGATCGCAGAAACGGCAAGAGGTATCAACGCCATGGATTTGAATTTCGTGCTTACCTAATAGCAAGAAGAGAGTGGCAAACCTCCTCGCGCTTCTGTGATCCTGATAGCAGCTCGTCGTCCACCAATTTTAGGAGAAAAGTCTGGTAGACAGTGCGATTTTCGGAAGCCTATAGATCTGTATCAGGATCGCAGAAACGGCAAGAGGTATCGATGCCATGGATTTGAATTTCATGCTTATCTCATACAAAGAGCAGAATGGCGTTTGCATACCTCCTCGCCTTTCTGCAATCCTGATAACAATTCTCCAATGAATCATATAGATTTGTATTAGGATTGCAGAAATGACAAGGAGTATAGATGCCAAAGATCAAAATTTTGCACCAACGTCACAGCTTTGGTAGAGTACCATTCTCATACCTCCTCGCATTTCTGTGATCCTGATAACAACTCGTCGTCCACCAACTTTACGACAAAAGTCTGGTAGACAGTGCGATCTTCGGAAGCCTACAGATCTGTATCAGGATCGCAGAAACTGCAAGGGGTATCGATGCCATGTACTTGAATTTCGTGCTTACCTAATAGCAAGAAGAGAGTGGAAAACCTCCTCGCGCTTCTGTGATCCTGATAGCAGCTCGTCGTCCACCAATATTACGAGAAAAGTCTGGTAGACAGTGCGATCTTCGGAAGCCTACAGATCTGTATCAGGATCGCAGAAACGGCAAGGGGTATCGATGCCATGTATTTGAATTTCGTGCTTACCTAATACCAAGAAGAGAGTGGCAAACCTCCTCGCGCTTCTGTGATCCTGATAGCTGCTCGTCGTCCACCAATTTTACGAGAAAAGTCTGGTCGATCGTGCGATTTTCGGAAGCCTATAGATCTGTATCAGGATTGCAGAAACGGCAAGAGGTATCGATGCCATGTATTTGAATTTCGTGCTTACCTAATAGCAAGACGAGAGTGGCAAACCTACTCGCGCTTCTGTGATCCTGATAGCAGCTCGTCGTCCACCAATTTTAGGAGAAAAGTCTGGTAGACAGTGCGATTTTCGGAAGTCTATAGATCTGTATCAGGATCGCAGAAACGGCAAGAGGTATCGATGCCATATATTTGAATTTCGTGCTTACCTAATAGCATGAAGAGAGTGGCAAACCTCCTCGCGCTTCTGTGATCCTGATAGCAGCTCGCCGTCCACCAATTTTAGGAGAAAAGTCTGGTGGACAGTGCGATCTTCGGAAGCCTACAGATCTGTATCAGGATCGCAGAAGCGGCAAGAGGTATCGATGCCATGGATTTGATATTCGTGCTTATCTGATAGCAAGAGCAGAGTCGTATTTACAAACCTCCTCGCGCTTCTGTGATCCTGATAGCAGTTCGTCGTCCACCAATTTTAGGAGAAAAGTCTGGTAGACAGTGCGATTTTCGGAAGTCTATAGGCCTGTATCAGGATCGCAGAAACGGCAAGAGGTATCAACGCCATGGATTTGAATTTCGTGCTTACCTAATAGCAAGAAGAGAGTGGCAAACCTCCTCGCGCTTCTGTGATCCTGATAGCAGCTCGTCGTCCACCAATTTTAGGAGAAAAGTCTGGTAGACAGTGCGATTTTCGGAAGCCTACAGATCTGTATCAGGATCGCAGAAACGGCAAGGGGTATCGATGCCATGTATTTGAATTTCGTGCTTACCTAATACCAAGAAGAGAGTGGCAAACCTCCTCGCGCTTCTGTGATCCTGATAGCAGCTCGCCGTCCACCAATATTACGAGAAAAGTCTGGTAGACAGTGCGATTTTCGGAAGTCTATAGATCTGTATCAGGATCGCAGAAACGGCAAGAGGTATCAACGCCATGGATTTGAGTTTCGTGCTTATCTCATACAAAGAGCAGAATGGCGTTTGCATACCTCCTCGACTTTCTGTAATCCTGATAACAATTCTCCAATGAATCATATAGATTTGTATAAGGATTGCAGAAATGACAAGGAGTATAGATGCCAAAGATCAAAATTTCGCACCAACGTCACAGCTTTGGTAGAGTACCATTCTCATACCTCCTCGCATTTCTGTGATCCTGATAACAACTCGTCGTCCACCAATTTTACGAGAAAAGTCTGGTAGACAGTGCGATTTTCGGAAGTCTATAGGCCTGTATCAGGATCGCAGAAACGGCAAGAGGTATCAACGCCATGGATTTGAATTTCGTGCTTACCTAATAGCAAGAAGAGAGTGGCAAACCTCCTCGCGCTTCTGTGATCCTGATAGCAGCTCGTCGTCCACCAATTTTAGGAGAAAAGTCTGGTAGACAGTGCGATTTTCGGAAGCCTACAGATCTGTATCAGGATCGCAGAAACGGCAAGGGGTATCGATGCCATGTATTTGAATTTCGTGCTTACCTAATACCAAGAAGAGAGTGGCAAACCTCCTCGCGCTTCTGTGATCCTGATAGCAGCTCGCCGTCCACCAATATTACGAGAAAAGTCTGGTAGACAGTGCGATTTTCGGAAGTCTATAGATCTGTATCAGGATCGCAGAAACGGCAAGAGGTATCAACGCCATGGATTTGAGTTTCGTGCTTATCTCATACAAAGAGCAGAATGGCGTTTGCATACCTCCTCGACTTTCTGTAATCCTGATAACAATTCTCCAATGAATCATATAGATTTGTATAAGGATTGCAGAAATGACAAGGAGTATAGATGCCAAAGATCAAAATTTCGCACCAACGTCACAGCTTTGGTAGAGTACCATTCTCATACCTCCTCGCATTTCTGTGATCCTGATAACAACTCGTCGTCCACCAATTTTACGAGAAAAGTCTGGTAGACAGTGCGATTTTCGGAAGTCTATAGGCCTGTATCAGGATCGCAGAAACGGCAAGAGGTATCAACGCCATGGATTTGAATTTCGTGCTTACCTAATAGCAAGAAGAGAGAGGCAAACCTCCTCGCGCTTCTGTGATCCTGATAGCAGCTCGTCGTCCACCAATTTTAGGAGAAAAGTCTGGTAGACAGTGCGATTTTCGGAAGCCTATAGATCTGTATCAGGATCGCAGAAACGGCAAGAGGTATCAACGCCATGGATTTGAATTTCGTGCTTACCTAATACCAAGAAGAGAGTGGCAAACCTCCTCGCGCTTCTGTGATCCTGATAGCAGCTCGCCGTCCACCAATATTACGAGAAAAGTCTGGTAGACAGTGCGATTTTCGGAAGTCTATAGATCTGTATCAGGATCGCAGAAACGGCAAGAGGTATCAACGCCATGGATTTGAATTTCGTGCTTGTCTCATACAAAGACCAGAATGGCGTTTGCATACCTCCTCGCCTTTCTGCAATCCTGGTAACAATTCTCCAATGAATCATATAGATTTGTATTAGGATTGCAGAAATGACAAGGAGTATAGATGCCAAAGATCAAAAATTCGCGCCAACGTCACAGCTTTGGTATAGTACCATTCTCATACCTCCACGCATTTCTGTGATCCTGATAACAACTCGTCGTCCACCAACTTTACGACAAAAGTCTGGTAGACAGTGCGATCTTCGGAAGCCTACAGATCTGTATCAGGATCGCAGAAACTGCAAGGGGTATCGATGCCATGTACTTGAATTTCGTGCTTACCTAATAGCAAGAAGAGAGTGGCAAACCTCCTCGCGCTTCTGTGATCCTGATAGCAGCTCGTCGTCCACCAATTTTAGAAGAAAAGTCTGGTAGACAGTGCGATCTTCGGAAGCCTACAGATCTGTATCAGGATCGCAGAAACTGCAAGGGGTATCGATGCCATGTACTTGAATTTCGTGCTTACCTAATAGCAAGAAGAGAGTGGCAAACCTCCTCGCGCTTCTGTGATCCTGATAGCAGCTCGTCGTCCACCAATTTTAGGAGAAAAGTCTGGTAGACAGTGCGATCTTCGGAAGCCTACAGATCTGTATCAGGATCGCAGAAACGGCAAGGGGTATCGATGCCATGTATTTGAATTTCGTGCTTACCTAATACCAAGAAGAGAGTGGCAAACCTCCTCGCGCTTCTGTGATCCTGATAGCAGCTCGCCGTCCACCAATATTACGAGAAAAGTCTGGTAGACAGTGCGATTTTCGGAAGTCTATAGATCTGTATCAGGATCGCAGAAACGGCAAGAGGTATCAACGCCATGGATTTGAGTTTCGTGCTTATCTCATACAAAGAGCAGAATGGCGTTTGCATACCTCCGCGACTTTCTGTAATCCTGATAACAATTCTCCAATGAATCATATAGATTTGTATAAGGATTGCAGAAATGACAAGGAGTATAGATGCCAAAGATCAAAATTTCGCACCAACGTCACAGCTTTGGTAGAGTACCATTCTCATACCTCCTCGCATTTCTGTGATCCTGATAACAACTCGTCGTCCACCAATTTTACGAGAAAAGTCTGGTAGACAGTGCGATTTTCGGAAGTCTATAGGCCTGTATCAGGATCGCAGAAACGGCAAGAGGTATCAACGCCATGGATTTGAATTTCGTGCTTACCTAATAGCAAGAAGAGAGTGGCAAACCTCCTCGCGCTTCTGTGATCCTGATAGCAGCTCGTCGTCCACCAATTTTAGGAGAAAAGTCTGGTAGACAGTGCGATTTTCGGAAGCCTACAGATCTGTATCAGGATCGCAGAAACGGCAAGGGGTATCGATGCCATGTATTTGAATTTCGTGCTTACCTAATACCAAGAAGAGAGTGGCAAACCTCCTCGCGCTTCTGTGATCCTGATAGCAGCTCGCCGTCCACCAATATTACGAGAAAAGTCTGGTAGACAGTGCGATTTTCGGAAGTCTATAGATCTGTATCAGGATCGCAGAAACGGCAAGAGGTATCAACGCCATGGATTTGAATTTCGTGCTTGTCTCATACAAAGAGCAGAATGGCGTTTGCATACCTCCTCGCCTTTCTGCAATCCTGATAACAATTCTCCAATGAATCATATAGATTTGTATTAGGATTGCAGAAATGACAAGGAGTATAGATGCCAAAGATCAAAAATTCGCGCCAACGTCACAGCTTTGGTATAGTACCATTCTCATACCTCCACGCATTTCTGTGATCCTGATAACAACTCGTCGTCCACCAACTTTACGACAAAGTCTGGTAGACAGTGCGATCTTCGGAAGCCTACAGATCTGTATCAGGATCGCAGAAACTGCAAGGGGTATCGATGCCATGTACTTGAATTTCGTGCTTACCTAATAGCAAGAAGAGAGTGGAAAACCTCCTCGCGCTTCTGTGATCCTGATAGCAGCTCGTCGTCCACCAATTTTAGAAGAAAAGTCTGGTAGACAGTGCGATCTTCGGAAGCCTACAGATCTGTATCAGGATCGCAGAAACGGCAAGGGGTATCGATGCCATGTATTTGAATTTCGTGCTTACCTAATACCAAGAAGAGAGTGGCAAACCTCCTCGCGCTTCTGTGATCCTGATAGCTGCTCGTCGTCCACCAATTTTACGAGAAAAGTCTGGTCGATCGTGCGATTTTCGGAAGCCTATAGATCTGTATCAGGATTGCAGAAACGGCAAGAGGTATCGATGCCATGTATTTGAATTTCGTGCTTACCTAATAGCAAGACGAGAGTGGCAAACCTACTCGCGCTTCTGTGATCCTGATAGCAGCTCGTCGTCCACCAATTTTAGGAGAAAAGTCTGGTAGACAGTGCGATTTTCGGAAGTCTATAGATCTGTATCAGGATCGCAGAAACGGCAAGAGGTATCAACGCCATGGATTTGAGTTTCGTGCTTATCTCATACAAAGAGCAGAATGGCGTTTGCATACCTCCTCGACTTTCTGTAATCCTGATAACAATTCTCCAATGAATCATATAGATTTGTATAAGGATTGCAGAAATGACAAGGAGTATAGATGCCAAAGATCAAAATTTTGCACCAACGTCACAGCTTTGGTAGAGTACCATTCTCATACCTCCTCGCATTTCTGTGATCCTGATAACAACTCGTCGTCCACCAATTTTACGAGAAAAGTCTGGTAGACAGTGCGATTTTCGGAAGTCTATAGGCCTGTATCAGGATCGCAGAAACGGCAAGAGGTATCAACGCCATGGATTTGAATTTCGTGCTTACCTAATAGCAAGAAGAGAGTGGCAAACCTCCTCGCGCTTCTGTGATCCTGATAGCAGCTCGCCGTCCACCAATTTTAGGAGAAAATTCTGGTGGACAGTGCGATCTTCGGAAGCCTACAGATCTGTATCAGGATCGCAGAAGCGGCAAGAGGTATCGATGCCATGGATTTGATATTCGTGCTTATCTGATAGCAAGAGCAGAGTCGTATTTACAAACCTCCTCGCGCTTCTGTGATCCTGATAGCAGTTCGTCGTCCACCAATTTTAGGAGAAAAGTCTGGTAGACAGTGCGATTTTCGGAAGCCTATAGATGTGTATCAGGATCGCAGAAACGGCAAGAGGTATCGATGCCATGGATTTGAATTTCATGCTTACCTAATAGCAATAGCAGAGTGGTATTTGCAAACCTCCTCGCGTTTCTGTGATCCTGATAGCAGCTCGTCGTCCACCAATTTTAGGAGAAAAGTCTGGTAGGCAGTGCGATTTTCGGAAGTCTATAGATCTGTATCAGGATCGCAGAAACGGCAAGAGGTATCAACGCCATGGATTTGAGTTTCGTGCTTATCTCATACAAAGAGCAGAATGGCGTTTGCATACCTCCTCGCCTTTCTGTAATCCTGATAACAATTCTCCAATGAATCATATAGATTTGTATTAGGATTGCAGAAATGACAAGGAGTATAGATGCCAAAGATCAAAATTTCGCGCCAACGTCACAGCTTTGGTATAGTACCATTCTCATACCTCCACGCATTTCTGTGATCCTGATAACAACTCGTCGTCCACCAACTTTACGACAAAAGTCTGGTAGACAGTGCGATCTTCGGAAGCCTACAGATCTGTATCAGGATCGCAGAAACTGCAAGGGGTATCGATGCAATGTACTTGAATTTCGTGCTTACCTAATAGCAAGAAGAGAGTGGAAAACCTCCTCGCGCTTCTGTGATCCTGATAGCAGCTCGTCGTCCACCAATTTTAGAAGAAAAGTCTGGTAGACAGTGCGATCTTCGGAAGCCTACAGATCTGTATCAGGATCGCAGATACGGCAAGGGGTATCGATGCCATGTATTTGAATTTCGTGCTTACCTAATACCAAGAAGAGAGTGGCAAACCTCCTCGCGCTTCTGTGATCCTGATAGCTGCTCGTCGTCCACCAATTTTACGAGAAAAGTCTGGTCGATCGTGCGATTTTCGGAAGCCTATAGATCTGTATCAGGATTGCAGAAACGGCAAGATGTATCGATGCCATGTATTTGAATTTCGTGCTTACCTAATAGCAAGACGAGAGTGGCAAACCTACTCGCGCTTCTGTGATCCTGATAGCAGCTCGTCGTCCACCAATTTTAGGAGAAAAGTCTGGTAGACAGTGCGATTTTCGGAAGTCTATAGATCTGTATCAGGATCGCAGAAACGGCAAGAGGTATCAACGCCATGGATTTGAGTTTCGTGCTTATCTCATACAAAGAGCAGAATGGCGTTTGCATACCTCCTCGACTTTCTGTAATCCTGATAACAATTCTCCAATGAATCATATAGATTTGTATAAGGATTGCAGAAATGACAAGGAGTATAGATGCCAAAGATCAAAATTTTGCACCAACGTCACAGCTTTGGTAGAGTACCATTCTCATACCTCCTCGCATTTCTGTGATCCTGATAACAACTCGTCGTCCACCAATTTTACGAGAAAAGTCTGGTAGACAGTGCGATTTTCGGAAGTCTATAGGCCTGTATCAGGATCGCAGAAACGGCAAGAGGTATCAACGCCATGGATTTGAATTTCGTGCTTACCTAATAGCAAGAAGAGAGTGGCAAACCTCCTCGCGCTTCTGTGATCCTGATAGCAGCTCGTCGTCCACCAATTTTAGGAGAAAAGTCTGGTAGACAGTGCGATTTTCGGAAGCCTATAGATCTGTATCAGGATCGCAGAAACGGCAAGAGGTATCGATGCCATGGATTTGAATTTCATGCTTATCTCATACAAAGAGCAGAATGGCGTTTGCATACCTCCTCGCCTTTCTGCAATCCTGATAACAATTCTCCAATGAATCATATAGATTTGTATTAGGATTGCAGAAATGACAAGGAGTATAGATGCCAAAGATCAAAATTTTGCACCAACGTCACAGCTTTGGTAGAGTACCATTCTCATACCTCCTCGCATTTCTGTGATCCTGATAACAACTCGTCGTCCACCAACTTTACGACAAAAGTCTGGTAGACAGTGCGATCTTCGGAAGCCTACAGATCTGTATCAGGATCGCAGAAACTGCAAGGGGTATCGTTGCCATGTACTTGAATTTCGTGCTTACCTAATAGCAAGAAGAGAGTGGAAAACCTCCTCGCGCTTCTGTGATCCTGATAGCAGCTCGTCGTCCACCAATTTTAGAAGAAAAGTCTGGTAGACAGTGCGATCTTCGGAAGCCTACAGATCTGTATCAGGATCGCAGAAACGGCAAGGGGTATCGATGCCATGTATTTGAATTTCGTGCTTACCTAATACCAAGAAGAGAGTGGCAAACCTCCTCGCGCTTCTGTGATCCTGATAGCTGCTCGTCGTCCACCAATTTTACGAGAAAAGTCTGGTCGATCGTGCGATTTTCGGAAGCCTATAGATCTGTATCAGGATTGCAGAAACGGCAAGAGGTATCGATGCCATGTATTTGAATTTCGTGCTTACCTAATAGCAAGACGAGAGTGGCAAACCTACTCGCGCTTCTGTGATCCTGATAGCAGCTCGTCGTCCACCAATTTTAGGAGAAAAGTCTGGTAGACAGTGCGATTTTCGGAAGTCTATAGATCTGTATCAGGATCGCAGAAACGGCAAGAGGTATCGATGCCATATATTTGAATTTCGTGCTTACCTAATAGCATGAAGAGAGTGGCAAACCTCCTCGCGCTTCTGTGATCCTGATAGCAGCTCGCCGTCCACCAATTTTAGGAGAAAAGTCTGGTGGACAGTGCGATCTTCGGAAGCCTACAGATCTGTATCAGGATCGCAGAAGCGGCAAGAGGTATCGATGCCATGGATTTGATATTCGTGCTTATCTGATAGCAAGAGCAGAGTCGTATTTACAAACCTCCTCGCGCTTCTGTGATCCTGATAGCAGTTCGTCGTCCACCAATTTTAGGAGAAAAGTCTGGTAGACAGTGCGATTTTCGGAAGCCTATAGATGTGTATCAGGATCGCAGAAACGGCAAGAGGTATCGATGCCATGGATTTGAATTTCATGCTTACCTAATAGCAATAGCAGCGTCGTATTTGCAAACCTCCTCGCGTTTCTGTGATCCTGATAGCAGCTCGCCGTCCACCAATTTTACGAGAAAAGTCTGGTAGACAGTGCGATTTTCGGAAGTCTATAGGCCTGTATCAGGATTGCAGAAACGGCAAGAGGTATCGATGCCATATATTTGAATTTCGTGCTTACCTAATAGCATGAAGAGAGTGGCAAACCTCCTCGCGCTTCTGTGATCCTGATAGCAGCTCGCCGTCCACCAATTTTAGGAGAAAAGTCTGGTGGACAGTGCGATCTTCGGAAGCCTACAGATCTGTATCAGGATCGCAGAAGCGGCAAGAGGTATCGATGCCATGGATTTGATATTCGTGCTTATCTGATAGCAAGAGCAGAGTCGTATTTACAAACCTCCTCGCGCTTCTGTGATCCTGATAGCAGTTCGTCGTCCACCAATTTTAGGAGAAAAGTCTGGTAGACAGTGCGATTTTCGGAAGCCTATAGATGTGTATCAGGATCGCAGAAACGGCAAGAGGTATCGATGCCATGGATTTGAATTTCATGCTTACCTAATAGCAATAGCAGAGTGGTATTTGCAAACCTCCTCGCGTTTCTGTGATCCTGATAGCAGCTCGTCGTCCACCAATTTTAGGAGAAAAGTCTGGTAGGCAGTGCGATTTTCGGAAGTCTATAGATCTGTATCAGGATCGCAGAAACGGCAAGAGGTATCAACGCCATGGATTTGAGTTTCGTGCTTATCTCATACAAAGAGCAGAATGGCGTTTGCATACCTCCTCGCCTTTCTGTAATCCTGATAACAATTCTCCAATGAATCATATAGATTTGTATTAGGATTGCAGAAATGACAAGGAGTATAGATGCCAAAGATCAAAATTTCGCGCCAACGTCACAGCTTTGGTAGAGTACCATTCTCATACCTCCTCGCGTTTCTGTGATCCTGATAACAACTCATCGTCCACCAACTTTACGACAAAAGTCTGGTCGACCGTGCGATTTTCGGAAGCCCATAGATCTGTATGAGGATTGCAGAAACGGCAAGAGGTATCGATGCCATATATTTGAATTTCGTGCTTACCTAATAGCATGAAGAGAGTGGCAAACCTCCTCGCGCTTCTGTGATCCTGATAGCAGCTCGCCGTCCACCAATTTTAGGAGAAAAGTCTGGTGGACAGTGCGATCTTCGGAAGCCTACAGATCTGTATCAGGATCGCAGAAGCGGCAAGAGGTATCGATGCCATGGATTTGATATTCGTGCTTATCTGATAGCAAGAGCAGAGTCGTATTTACAAACCTCCTCGCGCTTCTGTGATCCTGATAGCAGCTCGTCGTCCACCAATTTTAGGAGAAATGTCTGGTAGGCAGTGCGATTTTCGGAAGTCTATAGATCTGTATCAGGATTGCAGAAACCGCAAGAGGTATCAATGCCATGTATTTGAATTTCGTGCTTACCTAATAATAAGAAGCGAGTGGCAAACCTCCTCGCTCTTCTGTGAAAAAGAGAAGAGAAATTAGTATCAGGATCGCAGAAGCGACGAGAGGTCATTATTAGAATTCAAGTTTCCCGCGAATTTTATATCAGGAGCGGACTGCAGATCCAATACCTCTTCGCATTTCTGCTATCCGGATAGCAAACCCCAGTTCCTACAATCAGAGTGCTTCAGCCAGTAATATCTGATGGCCGATGTGGTGTTTCTAGAAATTAGTATCAGGATTGCAGAAGCGACGAGAGGTCATTATTAGAATTCAAGTTTCCGCGAATTTTATATTAGGAGCGGACTGCAGATCCAATACCTCTTCGCATTTCTGTTACCCGGATAGCAAACCCCAGTTCCTACAATCAGAGTGCTTCAGCCAGTAATATCTGATGGCCGATGTGGTGTTTCTAAAAATTTGTATCAGGATCGCAGAAGCTACGAGAGGTCATTATTAGAATTCAAGTTTCCCGCGAATTTTATATCAGTAGCGGACTGCAGATCCAATACCTCTTCGCATTTCTGTTATCCGGATAGCAAACCCCAGTTCCTACAATTAGAGTGCTTCAGCCAGTAATATATGATGGTCGATGTGGTGTTTATAGACATTAGTATCAGGATCGCAGAAGCGACGAGAGGTCATTATAAGAATTCAAGTTTCCCGCGAATTTTATATTAGGAGCGGGCTGCAGATCCAATACCTCTTCGCATTTCTGTTAGCCGGATAGCAAACCCCAGTTCCTACAATTAGAGTGATTCAGCCAGTAATATCTGATGGTCGATGTGGTGTTTCTAGAAATTAGTATCAGGATCGCAGAAGCGACGAGAGGTCATTATTGGAATTCAAGTTTCCCGCGAATTTTATATTAGAAGCAGACTGCAGGTCATTACTAGAAGAATTCAAATTTCCCGCGAGTATTATATCAGGAGCGGACTGCAGATCCAATACCTCTTCGCATTTCTGCTATCCGGATAGCAAACCCCAGTTCCTACAATTAGAGTGATTCAGCCAGTAATATCTGATGGCCGATGTGGTGTTTCTAGAAATTAGTATCAGGATCGCAGAAGCGACGAGAGCTCATTATTAGAATTCAGGTTTCCCGCGAATTTTATATCAGGAGCGGACTGCAGATCCAATACCTCTTCGCATTTCTGCTATCCGGATAGCAAACCCCAGTTCCTACAATTAGAGTGATTCAGCCAGTAATATCTGATGGCCGATGTGGTGTTTATAGACATTAGTATCAGGATCGCAGAAGCGACGAGAGGTCATTATAAGAATTCAAGTTTCCCGCGAATTTTATATTAGGAGCGGGCTGCAGATCCAATACCTCTTCGCATTTCTGTTAGCCGGATAGCAAACCCCAGTTCCTACAATTAGAGTGATTCAGCCAGTAATATCTGATGGTCGATGTGGTGTTTCTAGAAATTAGTATCAGGATCGCAGAAGCGACGAGAGGTCATTATTGGAATTCAAGTTTCCCGCGAATTTTATATTAGAAGCAGACTGCAGGTCATTACTAGAAGAATTCAAATTTCCCGCGAGTATTATATCAGGAGCGGACTGCAGATCCAATACCTCTTCGCATTTCTGCTATCCGGATAGCAAACCCCAGTTCCTACAATTAGAGTGATTCAGCCAGTAATATCTGATGGCCGATGTGGTGTTTATAGACATTAGTATCAGGATCGCAGAAGCGACGAGAGGTCATTATAAGAATTCAAGTTTCCCGCGAATTTTATATTAGGAGCGGGCTGCAGATCCAATACCTCTTCGCATTTCTGTTAGCCGGATAGCAAACCCCAGTTCCTACAATTAGAGTGATTCAGCCAGTAATATCTGATGGTCGATGTGGTGTTTCTAGAAATTAGTATCAGGATCGCAGAAGCGACGAGAGGTCATTATTGGAATTCAAGTTTCCCGCGAATTTTATATTAGAAGCAGACTGCAGGTCATTACTAGAAGAATTCAAATTTCCCGCGAGTATTATATCAGGAGCGGACTGCAGATCCAATACCTCTTCGCATTTCTGCTATCCGGATAGCAAACCCCAGTTCCTACAATTAGAGTGATTCAGCCAGTAATATCTGATGGCCGATGTGGTGTTTCTAGAAATTAGTATCAGGATCGCAGAAGCGACGAGAGCTCATTATTAGAATTCAGGTTTCCCGCGAATTTTATATCAGGAGCGGACTGCAGATCCAATACCTCTTCGCATTTCTGCTATCCGGATAGCAAACCCCAGTTCCTACAATCAGAGTGCTTCAGCCAGTAATATCTGATGGCCGATGTGGTGTTTCTAGAAATTAGTATCAGGATTGCAGAAGCGACGAGAGGTCATTATTAGAATTCAAGTTTCCGCGAATTTTATATTAGGAGCGGACTGCAGATCCAATACCTCTTCGCATTTCTGTTACCCGGATAGCAAACCCCAGTTCCTACAATCAGAGTGCTTCAGCTAGTAATATCTGATGGCCGATGTGGTGTTTCTAGAAATTAGTATCAGGATCGCAGAAGCGACGAGAGGTCATTATTAGAATTCAAGTTTCCCGCGAATTTTATATTAGAAGCAGACTGCAGGTCATTACTAGAAGAATTCAAATTTCCCGCGAATATTATATCAGGAGCGGACTGCAGATCCAATACCTCTTCGCATTTCTGCTATCCGGATAGCAAACCCCACTTCCTACAATTAGAGTGAGTCAGCTAGTAATATCTGATGGTCGATGTGGTGTTTCTAAAAATTCTTATCAGGATCGCAGAAGCGACGAGAGGTCATTATAAGAATTCAAGTTTCCCGCGAATTTTATATTAGGAGCGGACTGCAGATCCAATACCTCTTCGCATTTCTGTTATCCGGATAGCAAACCCCAGTTCCTACAATTAGAGTGATTCAGCCAGTAATATCTGATGGTCGATGTGGTGTTTCTAGAAATTAGTATCAGGATCGCAGAAGCGACGAGAGGTCATTATTAGAATTCAAGTTTCCCGCGAATTTTATATCAGGAGCGGACTGCAGATCCAATACCTCTTCGCATTTCTGTTACCCGGATAGCAAACCCCAGTTCCTACAATCAGAGTGCTTCAGCCAGTAATATCTGATGGCCGATGTGGTGTTTCTAGAAATTAGTATCAGGATCGCAGAAGCGACGAGAGGTCATTATTAGAATTCAAGTTTCCCGCGAATTTTATATTAGAAGCAGACTGCAGGTCATTACTAGAAGAATTCAAATTTCCCGCGAATATTATATCAGGAGCGGACTGCAGATCCAATACCTCTTCGCATTTCTGCTATCCGGATAGCAAACCCCAGTTCCTACAATTAGAGTGATTCAGCCAGTAATATCTGATGGTCGATGTGGTGCTTCTAAAAATTAGTATCAGGATCGCAGAAGCTACGAGAGGTCATTATTAGAATTCAAGTTTCCCGCGAATTTTATATCAGGAGCGGACTGCAGATCCAATACCTCTTCGCATTTCTGTTATCCGGATAGCAAACCCCAGTTCCTACAATTAGAGTGCTTCAGCCAGTAATATATGATGGTCGATGTGGTGTTTATAGACATTAGTATCAGGATCGCAGAAGCGACGAGAGGTCATTATAAGAATTCAAGTTTCCCGCGAATTTTATATTAGGAGCGGGCTGCAGATCCAATACCTCTTCGCATTTCTGTTAGCCGGATAGCAAACCCCAGTTCCTACAATTAGAGTGATTCAGCCAGTAATATCTGATGGTCGATGTGGTGTTTCTAAAAATTAGTATTAGGATCGCAGAAGCTACGAGAGGTCATTATTAGAATTCAAGTTTCCCGCGAATTTTATATCAGGAGCGGACTGCAGATCCAATACCTCTTCGCATTTCTGTTATCCGGATAGCAAACCCCAGTTCCTACAATTAGAGTGATTCAGCCAGTAATATCTGATGGTCGATGTGGTGTTTCTAGAAATTAGTATCAGGATCGCAGAAGCGACGAGAGGTCATTATTAGAATTCAAGTTTCCCGCGAATTTTATATCAGGAGCGGACTGCAGATCCAATACCTCTTCGCATTTCTGTTACCCGGATAGCAAACCCCAGTTCCTACAATCAGAGTGCTTCAGCCAGTAATATCTGATGGCCGATGTGGTGTTTCTAGAAATTAGTATCAGGATCGCAGAAGCGACGAGAGGTCATTATTAGAATTCAAGTTTCCCGCGAATTTTATATTAGAAGCAGACTGCAGGTCATTACTAGAAGAATTCAAATTTCCCGCGAATATTATATCAGGAGCGGACTGCAGATCCAATACCTCTTCGCATTTCTGCTATCCGGATAGCAAACCCCAGTTCCTACAATTAGAGTGATTCAGCCAGTAATATCTGATGGTCGATGTGGTGCTTCTAAAAATTAGTATCAGGATCGCAGAAGCTACGAGAGGTCATTATTAGAATTCAAGTTTCCCGCGAATTTTATATCAGGAGCGGACTGCAGATCCAATACCTCTTCGCATTTCTGTTATCCGGATAGCAAACCCCAGTTCCTACAATTAGAGTGCTTCAGCCAGTAATATATGATGGTCGATGTGGTGTTTATAGACATTAGTATCAGGATCGCAGAAGCGACGAGAGGTCATTATAAGAATTCAAGTTTCCCGCGAATTTTATATTAGGAGCGGGCTGCAGATCCAATACCTCTTCGCATTTCTGTTATCCGGATAGCAAACCCCAGTTCCTACAATCAGAGTGCTTCAGCCAGTAATATCTGATGGCCGATGTGGTGTTTCTAGAAATTAGTATCAGGATCGCAGAAGCGACGAGAGGTCATTATTAGAATTCAAGTTTCCCGCGAATTTTATATTAGAAGCAGACTGCAGGTCATTACTAGAAGAATTCAAATTTCCCGCGAATATTATATCAGGAGCGGACTGCAGATCCAATACCTCTTCGCATTTCTGCTATCCGGATAGCAAACCCCAGTTCCTACAATTAGAGTGATTCAGCCAGTAATATCTGATGGTCGATGTGGTGCTTCTAAAAATTAGTATCAGGATCGCAGAAGCTACGAGAGGTCATTATTAGAATTCAAGTTTCCCGCGAATTTTATATCAGGAGCGGACTGCAGATCCAATACCTCTTCGCATTTCTGTTATCCGGATAGCAAACCCCAGTTCCTACAATTAGAGTGCTTCAGCCAGTAATATATGATGGTCGATGTGGTGTTTATAGACATTAGTATCAGGATCGCAGAAGCGACGAGAGGTCATTATAAGAATTCAAGTTTCCCGCGAATTTTATATTAGGAGCGGGCTGCAGATCCAATACCTCTTCGCATTTCTGTTAGCCGGATAGCAAACCCCAGTTCCTACAATTAGAGTGATTCAGCCAGTAATATCTGATGGTCGATGTGGTGTTTCTAAAAATTAGTATTAGGATCGCAGAAGCTACGAGAGGTCATTATTAGAATTCAAGTTTCCCGCGAATTTTATATCAGGAGCGGACTGCAGATCCAATACTTCTTCGCATTTCTGTTATCCGGATAGCAAACCCCAGTTCCTACAATTAGAGTGATTCAGCCAGTAATATCTGATGGTCGATACGGGGTTTCTAAAAATTAGTATCAGGATCGCAGAAGCGACGAGAGGTCATTATTAGAATTCAAATTTCCCGCGAATATTATATCAGGAGCGGACTGCAGATCCAATACCTCTTCGCATTTCTGCTATCCGGATAGCAAACCCCAGTTCCTACAATTAGAGTGACTCAGCCAGTAATATCTGATGGTCGATGTGGTGTTTCTAAAAATTAGTATCAGGATCGCAGGAGCGATGAGAGGTCATTATTAGAATTCAAGTTTCCCCTGAATTTTATATCAGGAGCGGACTGCAGATCCAATACCTCTTCGCATTTCTGTTATCCGGATAGCAAACCCCAGTTCCTACAATTAGAGTGATTCAGCCAGTAATATCTGATGGTCGATGTGGTGTTTCTAGAAATTAGTATCAGGATCGCAGAAGCGACGAGAGGTCATTATAAGAATTCAAGTTTCCCGCGAATTTTATATTAGGAGCGGACTGCAGATCCAATACCTCTTCGCATTTCTGTTATCCGGATAGCAAACCCCAGTTCCTACAATTAGAGTGATTCAGCCAGTAATATCTGATGGTCGATGTGGTGTTTCTAGAAATTAGTATCAGGATCGCAGAAGCGACGAGAGGTCATTATAAGAATTCAAGTTTCCCGCGAATTTTATATTAGGAGCGGACTGCAGATCCAATACCTCTTCGCATTTCTGTTATCCGGATAGCAAACCCCAGTTCCTACAATTAGAGTGATTCAGCCAGTAATATCTGATGGTCCATGTGGTGTTTCTAGAAATTAGTATCAGGATCGCAGAAGCGACGAGAGGTCATTATTAGAATTCAAGTTTCCCGCGAATTTTATATCAGGAGCGGACTGCAGATCCAATACCTCTTCGCATTTCTGTTACCCGGATAGCAAACCCCAGTTCCTACAATCAGAGTGCTTCAGCCAGTAATATCTGATGGCCGATGTGGTGTTTCTAGAAATTAGTATCAGGATCGCAGAAGCGACGAGAGGTCATTATTAGAATTCAAGTTTCCCGCGAATTTTATATTAGAAGCAGACTGCAGGTCATTACTAGAAGAATTCAAATTTCCCGCGAATATTATATCAGGAGCGGACTGCAGATCCAATACCTCTTCGCATTTCTGCTATCCGGATAGCAAACCCCAGTTCCTACAATCAGAGTGCTTCAGCCAGTAATACCTGATGGTTGATGTGGTGTTTCTAAAAATTAGTATCAGGATCGCAGAAGCGACGAGAGGTCATTATTAGAATTCAAGTTTCCCGCGAATTTTATATCAGGAGCGGACTGCAGATCCAATACGTCTTCGCATTTCTGTTATCCGGATAGCAAACCCCAGTTCCTACAATTAGAGTGCTTCAGCCAGTAATATATGATGGTCGATGTGGTGTTTCTAGAAATTAGTATCAGGATTGCAGAAGCGACGAGAGGTCATTATAGGAATTCAAGTTTCCCGCGAATTTTATATTAGGAGCGGACTGCAGATCCAATACCTCTTCGCATTTCTGTTACCCGGATAGCAAACCCCAGTTCCTACAATCAGAGTGCTTCAGCCAGTAATATCTGATGGCCGATGTGGTGTTTCTAGAAATTAGTATCAGGATCGCAGAAGCGACGAGAGGTCATTATTAGAATTCAAGTTTCCCGCGAATTTTATATTAGAAGCAGACAGCAGGTCATTACTAGAAGAATTCAAATTTCCCGCGAATATTATATCAGGAGCGGACTGCAGATCCAATACCTCTTCGCATTTCTGCTATCCGGATAGCAAACCCCAGTTCCTACAATTAGAGTGCTTCAGCCAGTAATATATGATGGTCGATGTGGTGTTTCTAGAAATTAGTATCAGGATCGCAGAAGCGACGAGAGGTCATTATTAGAATTCAAGTTTCCCGCGAATATTATATCAGGAGCGGACTGCAGATTCAATACCTCTTCGCATTTCTGCTATCCGGATAGCAAACCCCAGTTCCTAAAATCAGAGTGATTCAGCCAGTAATATCTGATGGTCGATGTGGTGTTTCTAGAAATTAGTATCAGGATCGCAGAAGCGACGAGAGGTCATTATTAGAATTCAAGTTTCCCGCGAATTTTATATCAGGAGCGGACTGCAGATCCAATACCTCTTCGCATTTCTGTTACCCGGATAGCAAACCCCAGTTCCTACAATCAGAGTGCTTCAGCCAGTAATATCTGATGGCCGATGTGGTGTTTCTAGAAATTAGTACCCGGATCGCAGAAGCGACGAGAGGTCATTATTAGAATTCAAGTTTCCCGCGAATTTTATATTAGAAGCAGACTGCAGGTCATTACTAGAAGAATTCAAATTTCCCGCGAATATTATATCAGGAGCGGACTGCAGATCCAATACCTCTTCGCATTTCTGCTATCCGGATAGCAAACCCCAGTTCCTACAATTAGAGTGATTCAGCCAGTAATATCTGATGGTCGATGTGGTGTTTCTATAAATTAGTATCAGGATCGCAGAAGCGACGAGAGGTCATTATTAGAATTCAAGTTTCCCGCGAATTTTATATTAGAAGCAGACTGCAGGTCATTACTAGAAGAATTCAAATTTCCCGCGAATATTATATCAGGAGCGGACTGCAGATCCAATACCTCTTCGCATTTCTGCTATCCGGATAGCAAACCCCAGTCCCTACAATTAGAGTGATTCAGCCAGTAATATGTGATGGTCGATGCGGTGTTTCTAAAAACTAGTATCAGGATCGCAGAAGCGACGAGAGGTCATTATAAGAATTCAAGTTTCCCGCGAATTTTATATTAGGAGCGGACTGCAGATCCTATACCTCTTCGCATTTCTGTTATCCGGATAGCAAACCCCAGTCCCTACAATTAGAGTGATTCAGCCAGTAATATGTGATGGTCGATGTGGTGTTTCTAAAAATTAGTATCAGGATCGCAGAAGCGACGAGAGGTCATTATAAGAATTCAAGTTTCCCGCGAATTTTATATTAGGAGCGGACTGCAGATCCTATACCTCTTCGCATTTCTGTTATCCGGATAGCAAACCCCAGTTCCTACAATTAGAGTGATTCAGCCAGTAATATCTGATGGTCGATGTGGTGATTCTAGAAATTAGTATCATGATCGCAGAAGCGACGAGAGGTCATTATTAGAATTCAAGTTTCCCGCGAATTTTATATGAGGAGCGGACTGCAGATCCAATACCTCTTCGCATTTCTGTTACCCGGATAGCAAACCCCAGTTCCTACAATCAGAGTGCTTCAGCCAGTAATATCTGATGGCCGATGTGTTGTTTCTAGAAATTAGTATCAGGATTGCAGAAGCGACGAGAGGTCATTATTAGAATTCAAGTTTCCCGCAAATTTTATATTAGAAGCAGACTGCAGGTCATTACTAGGAGAATTCAAATTTCCCGCGAATATTATATCAGGAGCGGACTGCAGATCCAATACCTCTTCGCATTTCTGCTATCCGGATAGCAAACCCCAGTTCCTACAATTAGAGTGATTCAGCCAGTAATATCTGATGGTCGATGTGGTGTTTCTATAAATTAGTATCAGGATCGCAGAAGCGACGAGAGGTCATTATTAGAATTCAAGTTTCCCGCGAATTTTATATTAGAAGCAGACTGCAGGTCATTACTAGAAGAATTCAAATTTCCCGCGAATATTATATCAGGAGCGGACTGCAGATCCAATACCTCTTCGCATTTCTGCTATCCGGATAGCAAACCCCAGTCCCTACAATTAGAGTGATTCAGCCAGTAATATGTGATGGTCGATGCGGTGTTTCTAAAAACTAGTATCAGGATCGCAGAAGCGACGAGAGGTCATTATTAGAATTCAAGTTTCCCGCGAATTTTATATCAGGAGCGGACTGCAGATCCAATACGTCTTCGCATTTCTGTTATCCGGATAGCAAACCCCAGTTCCTACAATTAGAGTGCTTCAGCCAGTAATATATGATGGTCGATGTGGTGTTTCTAGAAATTAGTATCAGGATCGCAGAAGCGACGAGAGGTCATTATAGGAATTCAAGTTTCCCGCGAATTTTATATTAGGAGCGGACTGCAGATCCAATACCTCTTCGCATTTCTGTTACCCGGATAGCAAACCCCAGTTCCTACAATCAGAGTGCTTCAGCCAGTAATATCTGATGGCCGATGTGGTGTTCCTAGAAATTAGTATCAGGATCGCAGAAGCGACGAGAGGTCATTATTAGAATTCAAGTTTCCTGCGAATTTTATATCAGGAGCGGACTGCAGATCCAATACCTCTTCGCATTTCTGCTATCCGGATAGCAAACCCCAGTTCCTACAATTAGAGTGCTTCAGCCAGTAATATATGATGGTCGATGTGGTGTTTCTAGAAATTAGTATCAGGATCTCAGAAGCGACGAGAGGTCATTATAAGAATTCAAGTTTCCCGCGAATTTTATATTAGGAGCGGACTGCAGATCCAATACCTCTTCGCATTTCTGTTATCCGGATAGCAAACCCCAGTTCCTACAATTAGAGCGATTCAGCCAGTAATATCTGATGGTCGATGTGGTGTTTCTAGAAATTAGTATCAGGATCGCAGAAGCGACGAGAGGTCATTATTAGAATTCAAGTTTCCCGCGAATATTATATCAGGAGCCGACTGCAGATCCAATACCTCTTCGCATTTCTGCTATCCGGATAGCAAACCCCAGTTCCTACAATCAGAGTGCTTCAGCCAGTAATATATGATGGTCGATGTGGTGTTTTTAGAAGTTAGTATCAGGATCGCAGATGCGACGAGAGGTCATTATTAGAATTCAAGTTTCCCGCGAATTTTATATCAGGAGTGGACTGCAGATCCAATACCTCTTCGCATTTCTGTTACCCGGACAGCAAACCCCAGTTCCTACAATCAGAGTGCTTCAGCCAGTAATATCTGATGGCCGATGTGGTGTTTCTAGAAATTAGTATCAGGATCGCAGAAGCGACGAGAGGTCATTGTTGGAATTCAAGTTTCCTCCGAATTTTATATCAGGAGCGGACTGCAGATCCAATACCTCTTCGCATTTCTGTTACCCGGAGAGCAAACCCCAGTTCCTACAGTCAGAGTGCTTCAGCCAGTAATATCTGATGGCCGATGTGGTGTTTCTAGAAATTAGTATCAGGATTGCAGAAGCGACGAGAAGTCATTATTAGAATTCAAGTTTCCTGCGAATTTTATATTAGAAGCAGACTGCAGGTCATTACTAGAAGAATTCAAATTTCCCGCGAATATTATATCAGGAGCGGAATGCAGATCCAATACCTCTTCGCATTTCTGCTATCCGGATAGCAAACCCCAGTTCCTACAATTAGAGTGATTCAGCCAGTAATATCTGATGGTCGATGCGGTGTTTCTAGAAATTAGTATCAGGATCGCAGAAGCGACGAGAGGTCATTATTAGAATTCAAGTTTCCCGCGAATTTTATATTAGGAGCGGACTGCAGATCCAATACCTCTTCCCATTTCTGTTATCCGGATAGCAAACCCCAGTTCCTACAATTAGAGTGATTCAGCCAGTAATATCTGATGGTCGATGTGGTGTTTCTAGAAATTAGTATCAGGATCACAGAAGCGACGAGAGGTCATTATTAGAATTCAAGTTTCCCGCGAATTTTATATCAGGAGCGGACTGCAGATCCAATACCTCTTCGCATTTCTGTTACCCGGATAGCAAACCCCAGTTCCTACAATCAGAGTGCTTCAGCCAGTAATATCTGATGGCCGATGTGGTGTTTCTAGAAATTAGTATCAGGATCGCAGAAGCGACGAGAGGTCATTATTAGAATTCAAGTTTCCCGCGAATTTTATATTAGAAGCAGACTGCAGGTCATTACTAGAAGAATTCAAATTTCCCGCGAATATTATATCAGGAGCGGACTGCAGATCCAATACCTCTTCGCATTTCTGCTATCCGGATAGCAAACCCCAGTTCCTACAATTAGAGTGATTCAGCCAGTAATATCTGATGGCCGATGTGGTGTTTCTAGAAATTTGTATCAGGATTGCAGAAGCGACGAGAGGTCATTATTAGAATTCAAGTTTCCCGCGAATTTTATATTAGAAGCAGACTGCAGGTCATTACTAGGAGAATTCAAATTTCCCGCGAATATTATATCAGGAGCGGACTGCAGATCCAATACCTCTTCGCATTTCTGCTATCCGGATAGCAAACCCCAGTTCCTACAATTAGAGTGATTCAGCCAGTAATATCTGATGGTCGATGTGGTGTTTCTAAAAATTAGTATCAGGATCGCAGAAGCGACGAGAGGTCATTATTAGAATTCAAGTTTCCCGCGAATTTTATATCAGGAGCGGACTGCAGATCCAATACCTCTTCGCATTTCTGTTATCCGGATAGCAAACCCCAGTTCCTACAATTAGAGTGATTCAGCCAGTAATATCTGATGGTCGATGCGGTGTTTCTAAAAATTAGTATCATGATCGCAGAAGCGACGAGAGGTCATTATTAGAATTCAAGTTTCCCGCGAATTTTATATCAGGAGCGGATTGCAGATCCAATACCTCTTCGCATTTCTGTTATCCGGATAGCAAACCCCAGTTCCTACAATTAGAGTGATTCAGCCAGTAATATCTGATGGTCGATGTGGTGTTTCTAGAAATTAGTATCAGGATCGCAGAAGTGACGAGAGGTCATTCTTAGAATTCAAGTTTCCCGCGAATTTTATATCAGGAGCGGACTGCAGATCCAATACCTCTTCGCATTTCTGTTACCCGGATAGCAAACCCCAGTTCCTACAATCAGAGTGCTTCAGCCAGTAATATCTGATGGCCGATGTGGTGTTTCTAAAAATTAGTATCAGGATCGCAGAAGCGACGAGAGGCCATTATAAGAATTCAAGTTTCCCGCGAATTTTATATTAGGAGCGGACTGCAGATCCTATACCTCTTCGCACTTCTGTTATCCGGATAGCAAACCCCAGTTCCAACAATTAGAGTGATTCAGCCAGTAATATCTGATGGTCGATGTGGTGTTTCTAGAAATTAGTATCAGGATCGCAGAAGCGACGAGAGGTCATTATTAGAATTCAAGTTTCCCGCGAATTTTATATCAGGAGCGGACTGCAGATCCAATACCTCTTCGCACTTCTGTTATCCGGATAGCAAACCCCAGTTCCTACAATTAGAGTGATTCAGCCAGTAATATCTGATGGCCGATGTGGTGTTTCTAGAAATTAGTATCAGGATTGCAGAAGCGACGAGAGGTCATTATTAGAATTCAACTTTCCCGCGAATTTTATATTAGAAGCAGACTGCAGGTCATTACTAGGAGAATTCAAATTTCCCGCGAATATTATATCAGGAGCGGACTGCAGATCCAATACCTCTTCGCATTTCTGCTATCCGGATAGCAAACCCCAGTTCCTACAATTAGAGTGATTCAGCCAGTAATATCTGATGGTCGATGTGGTGTTTCTAAAAATTAGTATCAGGATCGCAGAAGCGACGAGAGGTCATTATTAGAATTCAAGTTTCCCGCGAATTTTATATCAGGAGCGGACTGCAGATCCAATACCTCTTCGCATTTCTGTTATCCGGATAGCATACCCCAGTTCCTACAATTAGAGTGATTCAGCCAGTAATATCTGATGGGCGATGCGGTGTTTCTAAAAATTAGTATCAGGATCGCAGAAGCGACGAGAGGTCATTATTAGAATTCAAGTTTCCCGCGAATTTTATATTAGAAGCAGACTGCAGGTCATTACTAGAAGAATTCAAATTTCCCGCGAATATTATATCAGGAGCGGACTGCAGATCCAATACCTCTTCACATTTCTGCTATCCGGATAGCAAACTCCAGTTCCTACAATTAGAGTGCTTCAGCCAGTAATATATGATGGTCGATGTGGTGTTTCTAGAAATTAGTATCAGGATCGCAGAAGCGACGAGAGGTCATTATAAGAATTCAAGTTTCCCGCGAATTTTATATTAGGAGCGGACTGCAGATCCAATGCCTCTTCGCATTTCTGTTACCCGGATAGCAAACCCCAGTTCCTACAATCAGAGTGCTTCAGCCAGTAATATCTGATGGCCGATGTGGTGTTTCTAGAAATTAGTATCAGGATCGCAGAAGCGATGAGAGGTCATTATAAGAATTCAAGTTTCCCGCGAATTTTATATTAGAAGCAGACTGCAGGTCATTACTAGAAGAATTCAAATTTCCCGCGAATTTTATATCAGGAGCGGACTGCAGATCCAATACCTCTTCGCATTTCTGTTATCCGGATAGCAAACCCCAGTTCCTACAATTAGAGTGCTTCAGCCAGTAACGTCTGATGGCCGATGTGGTGTTTCTAGAAATTAGTATCAGGATCGCAGAAGCGACGAGAGGTCGTCATTAGAATTCAAGTTTCCCGCGAATTTTATATTAGAAGCAGACTGCAGGTCATTACTAGAAGAATTCAAATTTCCCGCGAATATTATATCAGGAGCGGGCTGCAGATCCAATACCTCTTCGCATTTCTGCTATCCGGATAGCAAACCCCAGTTCCTACAATTAAAGTGCTTCAGCCAGTAATATCTGATGGCCGATGTGGTGTTTCTAGAAATTAGTATCAGGATCGCAGAAGCGACGAGAGGTCATTATTAGAATTCAAGTTTCCCGCGAATTTTATATTAGAAGCAGACTGCAGGTCATTACTAGAAGAATTCAAATTTCCCGCGAATATTATATCAGGAGCGGACTGCAGATCCAATACCTCTTAGCATTTCTGCTATCCGGATAGCAAACCCCAGTTCCTACAATTAGAGTGATTCAGCCAGTAATATCTGATGGTCGATGTGGTGTTTCTAAAAATTAGTATCAGGATCGCAGAAGCGACGAGAGGTCATTATTAGAATTCAAGTTTCCCGCGAATTTTATATCAGGAGCGGACTGCAGATCCAATACCTCTTCGCATTTCTGCTATCCGGATAGCAAACCCCAGTTCCTACAATTAGAGTGATTCAGCCAGTAATATCTGATGGTCTCTGCGGTGTTTCTAAAAATTGGTATCAGGATCGCAGAAGCGACGAGAGGTCATTATTAGAATTCAAGTTTCCCGCGAATTTTATATCAGGAGCGGACTGCAGATCCAATACCTCTTCGCATTTCTGTTATCCGGATAGCAAACCCCAGTTCCTACAATTAGAGTGCTTCAGCCAGTAATATATGATGGTCGATGTGGTGTTTCTAGAAATTAGTATCAGGATCGCAGAAGCGACGAGAGGTCATTTAAGAATTCAAGTTTCCCGCGAATTTTATATTAGGAGCGTACTGCAGATCCAATACCTCTTCGCATTTCTGTTATCCGGATAGCAAACCCCAGTTCCTACAATTAGAGTGATTCAGCCAGTACTATCTGATGGTCGATGTGGTGTTTCTAGAAATTAGTATCAGGATCGCAGAAGCGACGAGAGGTCATTATTAGAATTCAAGTTTCCCGCGAATATTATATCAGGAGCGGACTGCAGATCCAATACCTCTTCGCATTTCTGCTATCCGGATAGCAAACCCCAGTTCCTACAATTAAAGTGCTTCAGCCAGTAATATCTGATGGCCGATGTGGTGTTTCTAGAAATTAGTATCAGGATCGCAGAAGCGACGAGAGGTCATTACTAGAAGAATTCAAATTTTCCGCGAATATTATATCAGGAGCGGACTGCAGATCCAATACCTCTTCGCATTTCTGCTATCCGGATAGCAAACCCCAGTTCCTACAATTAGAGTGATTCAGCCAGTAATATCTGATGGTCGATGTGGTGTTTCTAAAAATTAGTATCAGGATCGCAGAAGCGACGAGAGGTCATTATTAGAATTCAAGTTTCCCGCGAATTTTATATCAGGAGCGGACTGCAGATCCAATACCTCTTTGCATTTCTGTTACCCGGATAGCAAACCCCAGTTCCTACAATCAGAGTGCTTCAGCCAGTAATATCTGATGGCCGATGTGGTGTTTCTAGAAATTAGTATCAGGATCGCAGAAGCGACGAGAGGTCATTATTAGAATTCAAGTTTCCCGCGAATTTTATATTAGAAGCAGACTGCAGGTCATTACTAGAAGAATTCAAATTTCCCGCGAATATTATATCAGGAGCGGACTGCAGATCCAATACCTCTTCGCATTTCTGCTATCCGGATAGCAAACCCCAGTTCCTACAATTAGAGTGATTCAGCCAGTAATATCTGATGGCCGATGTGGTGTTTCTAGAAATTAGTATCAGGATCGCAGAAGCGACGAGAGGTCATTATTAGAATTCAAGTTTCCCGCGAATTTTATATCAGGAGCGGACTGCAGATCCAATACCTCTTCGCATTTCTGTTTTCCGGATAGCAAACCCCAGTTCCTACAATTAGAGTGATTCAGCCACTAATATCTGATGGTCGATGTGGTGTTTCTAGAAATTAGTATCAGGATCGCAGAAGCGACGAGAGGTCATTATTAGAATTCAAGTTTCCCGCGAATTTTATATTAGAAGCAGACTGCAGGTCATTACTAGAAGAATTCAAATTTCCCGCGAATATTATATCAGGAGCGGACTGCAGATCCAATACCTCTTCGCATTTCTGTTATCCGGATAGCAAACCCCAGTTCCTACAATTAGAGTGCTTCAGCCAGTAATATATGATGGTCGATGTGGTGTTTCTAGAAATTAGTATCAGGATCGCAGAAGCGACGAGAGGTCATTATTAGAATTCAAGTTTCCCGCGAATTTTATATTAGAAGCAGACTGCAGGTCATTACTAGAAGAATTCAAATTTCCCGCGAATATTATATCAGGAGCGGACTGCAGATCCAATACCTCTTCGCATTTCTGCTATCCGGATAGCAAACCCCAGTTCCTACAATTAGAGTGATTCAGCCACTAATATCTGATGGTCGATGTGGTGTTTCTAGAAATTAGTATCAGGATCGCAGAAGCGACGAGAGGTCATTATTAGAATTCAAGTTTCCCGCGAATTTTATATTAGAAGCAGACTGCAGGTCATTACTAGAAGAATTCAAATTTCCCGCGAATATTATATCAGGAGCGGACTGCAGATCCAATACCTCTTCGCATTTCTGCTATCCGGATAGCAAACCCCAGTTCCTACAATTAGAGTGATTCAGCCAGTAATATCTGATGGTCGATGTGGTGTTTCTAGAAATTAGTATCAGGATCGCAGAAGCGACGAGAGGTCATTATTAGAATTCAAGTTTCCCGCGAATTTTATATCAGGAGCGGACTGCAGATCCAATACCTCTTCGCATTTCTGATACCCGGATAGCAAACCCCAGTTCCTACAATCAGAGTGCTTCAGCCAGTAATATCTGATGGACGATGTGGTGTTTCTAGAAATTAGTATCAGCATCGCAGAAGCGACGAGAGGTCATTATTAGAATTCAAGTTTCCTGCGAATTTTATATTAGAAGCAGACTGCAGGTCATTACTAGAAGAATTCAAATCTCCCGCGAGTATTATATCAGGAGCGGACTGCAGATCCAATACCTCTTCGCATTTCTGTTATCCGGATAGCAAACCCCAGTTCCTACAATCAGAGTGCTTCAGCCAGTAATATCTGATGGTCGATGTGGTGTTTCTAGAAATTAGTATCAGGATCGCAGAAGCGACGAGAGGTCATTATTAGAATTCAAGTTTCCCGCGAATTTTATATTAGAAGCAGACTGCAGGTCATTACTAGAAGAATTCAAATTTCCCGCGAATATTATATCAGGAGCGGACTGCAGATCCAATACCTCTTCGCATTTCTGTTACCCGGATAGCAAACCCCAGTTCCTACAATCAGAGTGCTTCAGCCAGTAATATCTGATGGCCGATGTGGTGTTTCTAGAAATTAGTATCAGGATCGCAGAAGCGACGAGAGGTCATTATTAGAATTCAAGTTTCCCGCGAATTTTATATTAGAAGCAGACTGCAGGTCATTACTAGAAGAATTCAAATTTCCCGCGAATATTATATCAGGAGCGGACTGCAGATCCAATACCTCTTCGCATTTCTGCTATCCGGATAGCAAACCCCAGTTCCTACAATTAGAGTGATTCAGCCACTAATATCTGATGGTCGATGTGGTGTTTCTAGAAATTAGTATCAGGATCGCAGAAGCGACGAGAGGTCATTATTAGAATTCAAGTTTCCCGCGAATTTTATATTAGAAGCAGACTGCAGGTCATTACTAGAAGAATTCAAATTTCCCGCGAATATTATATCAGGAGCGGACTGCAGATCCAATACCTCTTCGCATTTCTGCTATCCGGATAGCAAACCCCAGTTCCTACAATTAGAGTGATTCAGCCAGTAATATCTGATGGTCGATGTGGTGTTTCTAGAAATTAGTATCAGGATCGCAGAAGCGACGAGAGGTCATTATTAGAATTCAAGTTTCCCGCGAATTTTATATCAGGAGCGGACTGCAGATCCAATACCTCTTCGCATTTCTGATACCCGGATAGCAAACCCCAGTTCCTACAATCAGAGTGCTTCAGCCAGTAATATCTGATGGCCGATGTGGTGTTTCTAGAAATTAGTATCAGGATCGCAGAAGCGACGAGAGGTCATTATTAGAATTCAAGTTTCCTGCGAATTTTATATTAGAAGCAGACTGCAGGTCATTACTAGAAGAATTCAAATCTCCCGCGAGTATTATATCAGGAGCGGACTGCAGATCCAATACCTCTTCGCATTTCTGTTATCCGGATAGCAAACCCCAGTTCCTACAATCAGAGTGCTTCAGCCAGTAATATCTGATGGTCGATGTGGTGTTTCTAGAAATTAGTATCAGGATCGCAGAAGCGACGAGAGGTCATTATTAGAATTCAAGTTTCCCGCGAATTTTATATTAGAAGCAGACTGCAGGTCATTACTAGAAGAATTCAAATTTCCCGCGAATATTATATCAGGAGCGGACTGCAGATCCAATACCTCTTCGCATTTCTGTTACCCGGATAGCAAACCCCAGTTCCTACAATCAGAGTGCTTCAGCCAGTAATATCTGATGGCCGATGTGGTGTTTCTAGAAATTAGTATCAGGATCGCAGAAGCGACGAGAGGTCATTATTAGAATTCAAGTTTCCCGCGAATTTTATATCAGGAACGGACTGCAGATCCAATACCTCTTCGCACTTCTGTTATCCGGATAGCAAACCCCAGTTCCTACAATTAGAGTGATTCAGCCAGTAATATCTGATGGTCGATGCGGTGTTTCTAAAAATTAGTATCAGGATCGCAGAAGCGACGAGAGATCATTATTAGAATTCAAGTTTCCCGCGAATTTTATATCAGGAGCGGACTGCAGATCCAATACCTCTTCGTATTTCTGTTATCCGGATAGCAAACCCCAGTTCCTACAATTAGAGTGATTCAGCCAGTAATATCTGACGGTCGATGTGGTGTGTCTAAAAATTAGTATCAGGATCGCAGAAGCGACGAGAGGTCATTATTAGAATTCAAGTTTCCCGCGAATTTTATATTAGAAGCAGACTGCAGGTCATTACTAGAAGAATTCAAGTTTCCCGCGAATTTTATATCAGGAGCGGACTGCAGATCCAATACCTCTTCGCATTTCTGTTACCCGGATAGCAAACCCCAGTTCCTACAATCAGAGTGCTTCAGCCAGTAGTATCTGATGGCCGATGTGGTGTTTCTAGAAATTAGTATCAGGATCGCAGAAGCGACGAGAGGTCATTATTAGAATTCAAGTTTCCCGCGAATTTTATATTAGAAGCAGACTGCAGGTCATTACTAGAAGAATTCAAATTTCCCGCGAATATTATATCAGGAGCGGACTGCAGATCCAATACCTCTTCGCATTTCTGCTATCCGGATACCAAACCCCAGTTCCTACAATTAGAGTGATTCAGCCAGTAATATCTGATGGTCGATGTGGTGTTTCTAAAAATTAGTATCAGGATCGCAGAAGCGACGAGAGGTCATTATTAGAATTCAAGTTTCCCGCGAATTTTATATCAGGAGCGGACTGCAGATCCAATACCTCTTTGCATTTCTGTTACCCGGATAGCAAACCCCAGTTCCTACAATCAGAGTGCTTCAGCCAGTAATATCTGATGGCCGATGTGGTGTTTCTAGAAATTAGTATCAGGATCGCAGAAGCGACGAGAGGTCATTATTAGAATTCAAGTTTCCCGCGAATTTTATATTAGAAGCAGACTGCAGGTCATTACTAGAAGAATTCAAATTTCCCGCGAATATTATATCAGGAGCGGACTGCAGATCCAACACCTCTTCGCATTTCTGCTATCCGGATAGCAAACCCCAGTTCCTACAATTAGAGTGATTCAGCCAGTAATATCTGATGGCCGATGTGGTGTTTCTAGAAATTAGTATCAGGATCGCAGAAGCGACGAGAGGTCATTATTAGAATTCAAGTTTCCCGCGAATTTTATATCAGGAGCGGACTGCAGATCCAATACCTCTTTGCATTTCTGTTACCCGGATAGCAAACCCCAGTTCCTACAATCAGAGTGCTTCAGCCAGTAATATCTGATGGCCGATGTGGTGTTTCTAGAAATTAGTATCAGGATCGCAGAAGCGACGAGAGGTCATTATTAGAATTCAAGTTTCCCGCGAATTTTATATTAGAAGCAGACTGCAGGTCATTACTAGAAGAATTCAAATTTCCCGCGAATATTATATCAGGAGCGGACTGCAGATCCAATACCTCTTCGCATTTCTGCTATCCGGATAGCAAACCCCAGTTCCTACAATTAGAGTGATTCAGCCAGTAATATCTGATGGCCGATGTGGTGTTTCTAGAAATTAGTATCAGGATCGCAGAAGCGACGAGAGGTCATTATTAGAATTCAAGTTTCCCGCGAATTTTGTATCAGGAGCGGACTGCAGATCCAATACCTCTTCGCATTTCTGTTTTCCGGATAGCAAACCCCAGTTCCTACAATTAGAGTGATTCAGCCACTAATATCTGATGGTCGATGTGGTGTTTCTAGAAATTAGTATCAGGATCGCAGAAGCGACGAGAGGTCATTATTAGAATTCAAGTTTCCCGCGAATTTTATATTAGAAGCAGACTGCAGGTCATTACTAGAAGAATTCAAATTTCCCGCGAATATTATATCAGGAGCGGACTGCAGATCCAATACCTCTTCGCATTTCTGTTATCCGGATAGCAAACCCCAGTTCCTACAATTAGAGTGCTTCAGCCAGTAATATATGATGGTCGATGTGGTGTTTCTAGAAATTAGTATCAGGATCGCAGAAGCGACGAGAGGTCATTATTAGAATTCAAGTTTCCCGCGAATTTTATATTAGAAGCAGACTGCAGGTCATTACTAGAAGAATTCAAATTTCCCGCGAATATTATATCAGGAGCGGACTGCAGATCCAATACCTCTTCGCATTTCTGCTATCCGGATAGCAAACCCCAGTTCCTACAATTAGAGTGATTCAGCCACTAATATCTGATGGTCGATGTGGTGTTTCTAGAAATTAGTATCAGGATCGCAGAAGCGACGAGAGGTCATTATTAGAATTCAAGTTTCCCGCGAATTTTATATTAGAAGCAGACTGCAGGTCATTACTAGAAGAATTCAAATTTCCCGCGAATATTATATCAGGAGCGGACTGCAGATCCAATACCTCTTCGCATTTCTGCTATCCGGATAGCAAACCCCAGTTCCTACAATTAGAGTGATTCAGCCAGTAATATCTGATGGTCGATGTGGTGTTTCTAGAAATTAGTATCAGGATCGCAGAAGCGACGAGAGGTCATTATTAGAATTCAAGTTTCCCGCGAATTTTATATCAGGAGCGGACTGCAGATCCAATACCTCTTCGCATTTCTGATACCCGGATAGCAAACCCCAGTTCCTACAATCAGAGTGCTTCAGCCAGTAATATCTGATGGCCGATGTGGTGTTTCTAGAAATTAGTATCAGCATCGCAGAAGCGACGAGAGGTCATTATTAGAATTCAAGTTTCCTGCGAATTTTATATTAGAAGCAGACTGCAGGTCATTACTAGAAGAATTCAAATCTCCCGCGAGTATTATATCAGGAGCGGACTGCAGATCCAATACCTCTTCGCATTTCTGTTATCCGGATAGCAAACCCCAGTTCCTACAATCAGAGTGCTTCAGCCAGTAATATCTGATGGTCGATGTGGTGTTTCTAGAAATTAGTATCAGGATCGCAGAAGCGACGAGAGGTCATTATTAGAATTCAAGTTTCCCGCGAATTTTATATTAGAAGCAGACTGCAGGTCATTACTAGAAGAATTCAAATTTCCCGCGAATATTATATCAGGAGCGGACTGCAGATCCAATACCTCTTCGCATTTCTGCTATCCGGATAGCAAACCCCAGTTCCTACAATTAGAGTGATTCAGCCAGTAATATCTGATGGTCGATGTGGTGTTTCTAGAAATTAGTATCAGGATCGCAGAAGCGACGAGAGGTCATTATTAGAATTCAAGTTTCCCGCGAATTTTATATTAGAAGCAGACTGCAGGTCATTACTAGAAGAATTCAAATTTCCCGCGAATATTATATCAGGAGCGGACTGCAGATCCAATACCTCTTCGCATTTCTGATACCCGGATAGCAAACCCCAGTTCCTACAATCAGAGTGCTTCAGCCAGTAATATCTGATGGCCGATGTGGTGTTTCTAGAAATTAGTATCAGGATCGCAGAAGCGACGAGAGGTCATTATTAGAATTCAAGTTTCCCGCGAATTTTATATTAGAAGCAGACTGCAGGTCATTACTAGAAGAATTCAAATTTCCCGCGAATATTATATCAGGAGCGGACTGCAGATCCAATACCTCTTCGCATTTCTGATACCCGGATAGCAAACCCCAGTTCCTACAATCAGAGTGCTTCAGCCAGTAATATCTGATGGCCGATGTGGTGTTTCTAGAAATTAGTATCAGGATCGCAGAAGCGACGAGAGGTCATTATTAGAATTCAAATTTCCCGCGAATATTATATCAGGAGCGGACTGCAGATCCAATACCTCTTCGCATTTCTGTTACCCGGATAGCAAACCCCAGTTCCTACAATTAGAGTGATTCAGCCAGTAATATCTGATGGCCGATGTGGTGTTTCTAGAAATTAGTATCAGGATCGCAGAAGCGACGAGAGGTCATTATTAGAATTCAAATTTCCCGCGAATATTATATCAGGAGCGGACTGCAGATCCAATACCTCTTCGCATTTCTGTTACCCGGATAGCAAACCCCAGTTCCTACAATCAGAGTGCTTCAGCCAGTAATATCTGATGGCCGATGTGGTGTTTCTAGAAATTAGTATCAGGATCGCAGAAGCGACGAGAGGTCATTATTAGAATTCAAGTTTCCCGCGAATTTTATATCAGGAACGGACTGCAGATCCAATACCTCTTCGCACTTCTGTTATCCGGATAGCAAACCCCAGTTCCTACAATTAGAGTGATTCAGCCAGTAATATCTGATGGTCGATGCGGTGTTTCTAAAAATTAGTATCAGGATCGCAGAAGCGACGAGAGATCATTATTAGAATTCAAGTTTCCCGCGAATTTTATATCAGGAGCGGACTGCAGATCCAATACCTCCTCGTATTTCTGTTATCCGGATAGCAAACCCCAGTTCCTACAATTAGAGTGATTCAGCCAGTAATATCTGACGGTCGATGTGGTGTTTCTAAAAATTAGTATCAGGATCGCAGAAGCGACGAGAGGTCATTATTAGAATTCAAGTTTCCCGCGAATTTTATATTAGAAGCAGACTGCAGGTCATTACTAGAAGAATTCAAGTTTCCCGCGAATTTTATATCAGGAGCGGACTGCAGATCCAATACCTCTTCGCATTTCTGCTATCCGGATACCAAACCCCAGTTCCTACAATTAGAGTGATTCAGCCAGTAATATCTGATGGTCGATGTGGTGTTTCTAAAAATTAGTATCAGGATCGCAGAAGCGACGAGAGATCATTATTAGAATTCAAGTTTACCCCGCGAATTTTATATCAGGAGCGGACTGCAGATCCAATACCTCTTCGTATTTCTGCTATCCGGATAGCAACCCCCAGTTCCTACAATTAGAGTGATTCAGCCAGTAATATCTGATGGTCGATGTGGTGTTTCTAGAAATTAGTATCAGGATCGCAGAAGCGACGAGAGTTCATTATTAGAATTCAAGTTTCCCGCGAATTTTATATCAGGAGCGGACTGCAGATCCAATACCTCTTCGCATTTCTGTTACCCGGATAGCAAACCCCAGTTCCTACAATCAGAGTGCTTCAGCCAGTAATATCTGATGGCCGATGTGGTGTTTCTAGAAATTAGTATCAGGATCGCAGAAGCGGCGAGAGGTCATTATTAGAATTCAAGTTTCCCGCGAATTTTATATCAGGAACGGACTGCAGATCCAATACCTCTTCGCATTTCTGTTATCCGGATAGCAAACCCCAGTTCCTACAATTAGAGTGATTCAGCCAGTAATATCTGACGGTCGATGTGGTGTTTCTAAAAATTAGTATCAGGATCGCAGAAGCGACGAGGGGTCATTATTAGAATTCAAGTTTCCCGCGAATTTTATATTAGAAGCAGACTGCAGGTCATTACTAGAAGAATTCAAGTTTCCCGCGAATTTTATATCAGGAGCGGACTGCAGATCCAATACCTCTTCGCATTTCTGTTACCCGGATAGCAAACCCCAGTTCCTACAATCAGAGTGCTTCAGCCAGTAATATCTGATGGCCGATGTGGTGTTTCTAGAAATTAGTATCAGGATCGCAGAAGCGACGAGAGGTCATTATTACAATTCAAGTTTCCCGCGAATTTTATATCAGGAACGGACTGCAGATCCAATACCTCTTCGCATTTCTGCTATCCGGATAGCAAACCCCAGTTCCTACAATTAGAGTGATTCAGCCAGTAATATCTGATGGTCGATGTGGTGTTTCTAGAAATTAGTATCAGGATCGCAGAAGCGACGAGAGGTCATTATTAGAATTCAAGTTTCCCGCGAATTTTATATCAGGAGCGGACTGCAGATCCAATACCTCTTCGCATTTCTGATACCCGGATAGCAAACCCCAGTTCCTACAATCAGAGTGCTTCAGCCAGTAATATCTGATGGCCGATGTGGTGTTTCTAGAAATTAGTATCAGGATCGCAGAAGCGACGAGAGGTCATTATTAGAATTCAAGTTTCCTGCGAATTTTATATTAGAAGCAGACTGCAGGTCATTACTAGAAGAATTCAAATTTCCCGCGAATATTATATCAGGAGCGGACTGCAGATCCAATACCTCTTCGCATTTCTGCTATCCGGATAGCAAACCCCAGTTCCTACAATTAGAGTGATTCAGCCAGTAATATCTGATGGTCGATGTGGTGTTTCTAGAAATTAGTATCAGGATCGCAGAAGCGACGAGAGGTCATTATTAGAATTCAAGTTTCCCGCGAATTTTATATCAGGAGCGGACTGCAGATCCAATACCTCTTCGCATTTCTGATACCCGGATAGCAAACCCCAGTTCCTACAATCAGAGTGCTTCAGCCAGTAATATCTGATGGCCGATGTGGTGTTTCTAGAAATTAGTATCAGGATCGCAGAAGCGACGAGAGGTCATTATTAGAATTCAAGTTTCCTGCGAATTTTATATTAGAAGCAGACTGCAGGTCATTACTAGAAGAATTCAAATCTCCCGCGAGTATTATATCAGGAGCGGACTGCAGATCCAATACCTCTTCGCATTTCTGCTATCCGGATAGCAAACCCCAGTTCCTACAATTAGAGTGATTCAGCCAGTTATATCTGATGGCCGATGTGGTGTTTCTAGAAATTAGTATCAGGATCGCAGAAGCGACGAGAGGTCATTATTAGAATTCAAGTTTCCCGCGAATTTTATATCAGGAGCGGACTGCAGATCCAATACCTCTTCGCATTTCTGTTTTCCGGATAGCAAACCCCAGTTCCTACAATTAGAGTGATTCAGCCACTAATATCTGATGGTCGATGTGGTGTTTCTAGAAATTAGTATCAGGATCGCAGAAGCGACGAGAGGTCATTATTAGAATTCAAGTTTCCCGCGAATTTTATATTAGAAGCAGACTGCAGGTCATTACTAGAAGAATTCAAATTTCCCGCGAATATTATATCAGGAGCGGACTGCAGATCCAATACCTCTTCGCATTTCTGCTATCCGGATAGCAAACCCCAGTTCCTACAATTAGAGTGATTCAGCCAGTAATATCTGATGGTCGATGTGGTGTTTCTAGAAATTAGTATCAGGATCGCAGAAACGACGAGAGGTCATTATTAGAATTCAAGTTTCCCGCGAATTTTATATCAGGAGCGGACTGCAGATCCAATACCTCTTCGCATTTCTGATACCCGGATAGCAAACCCCAGTTCCTACAATCAGAGTGCTTCAGCCAGTAATATCTGATGGCCGATGTGGTGTTTCTAGAAATTAGTATCAGCATCGCAGAAGCGACGAGAGGTCATTATTAGAATTCAAGTTTCCTGCGAATTTTATATTAGAAGCAGACTGCAGGTCATTACTAGAAGAATTCAAATCTCCCGCGAGTATTATATCAGGAGCGGACTGCAGATCCAATACCTCTTCGCATTTCTGTTATCCGGATAGCAAACCCCAGTTCCTACAATCAGAGTGCTTCAGCCAGTAATATCTGATGGTCGATGTGGTGTTTCTAGAAATTAGTATCAGGATCGCAGAAGCGACGAGAGGTCATTATTAGAATTCAAGTTTCCCGCGAATTTTATATTAGAAGCAGACTGCAGGTCATTACTAGAAGAATTCAAATTTCCCGCGAATATTATATCAGGAGCGGACTGCAGATCCAATACCTCTTCGCATTTCTGTTACCCGGATAGCAAACCCCAGTTCCTACAATCAGAGTGCTTCAGCCAGTAATATCTGATGGCCGATGTGGTGTTTCTAGAAATTAGTATCAGGATCGCAGAAGCGACGAGAGGTCATTATTAGAATTCAAGTTTCCCGCGAATTTTATATTAGAAGCAGACTGCAGGTCATTACTAGAAGAATTCAAATTTCCCGCGAATATTATATCAGGAGCGGACTGCAGATCCAATACCTCTTCGCATTTCTGCTATCCGGATAGCAAACCCCAGTTCCTACAATTAGAGTGATTCAGCCACTAATATCTGATGGTCGATGTGGTGTTTCTAGAAATTAGTATCAGGATCGCAGAAGCGACGAGAGGTCATTATTAGAATTCAAGTTTCCCGCGAATTTTATATTAGAAGCAGACTGCAGGTCATTACTAGAAGAATTCAAATTTCCCGCGAATATTATATCAGGAGCGGACTGCAGATCCAATACCTCTTCGCATTTCTGCTATCCGGATAGCAAACCCCAGTTCCTACAATTAGAGTGATTCAGCCAGTAATATCTGATGGTCGATGTGGTGTTTCTAGAAATTAGTATCAGGATCGCAGAAGCGACGAGAGGTCATTATTAGAATTCAAGTTTCCCGCGAATTTTATATCAGGAGCGGACTGCAGATCCAATACCTCTTCGCATTTCTGATACCCGGATAGCAAACCCCAGTTCCTACAATCAGAGTGCTTCAGCCAGTAATATCTGATGGCCGATGTGGTGTTTCTAGAAATTAGTATCAGGATCGCAGAAGCGACGAGAGGTCATTATTAGAATTCAAGTTTCCCGCGAATTTTATATCAGGAGCGGACTGCAGATCCAATACCTCTTCGCATTTCTGTTTTCCGGATAGCAAACCCCAGTTCCTACAATTAGAGTGATTCAGCCACTAATATCTGATGGTCGATGTGGTGTTTCTAGAAATTAGTATCAGGATCGCAGAAGCGACGAGAGGTCATTATTAGAATTCAAGTTTCCCGCGAATTTTATATTAGAAGCAGACTGCAGGTCATTACTATAAGAATTCAAATTTCCCGCGAATATTATATCAGGAGCGGACTGCAGATCCAATACCTCTTCGCATTTCTGCTATCCGGATAGCAAACCCCAGTTCCTACAATTAGAGTGATTCAGCCAGTAATATCTGATGGTCGATGTGGTGTTTCTAGAAATTAGTATCAGGATCGCAGAAACGACGAGAGGTCATTATTAGAATTCAAGTTTCCCGCGAATTTTATATCAGGAGCGGACTGCAGATCCAATACCTCTTCGCATTTCTGATACCCGGATAGCAAACCCCAGTTCCTACAATCAGAGTGCTTCAGCCAGTAATATCTGATGGCCGATGTGGTGTTTCTAGAAATTAGTATCAGCATCGCAGAAGCGACGAGAGGTCATTATTAGAATTCAAGTTTCCTGCGAATTTTATATTAGAAGCAGACTGCAGGTCATTACTAGAAGAATTCAAATATCCCGCGAGTATTATATCAGGAGCGGACTGCAGATCCAATACCTCTTCGCATTTCTGTTATCCGGATAGCAAACCCCAGTTCCTACAATCAGAGTGCTTCAGCCAGTAATATCTGATGGTCGATGTGGTGTTTCTAGAAATTAGTATCAGGATCGCAGAAGCGACGAGAGGTCATTATTAGAATTCAAGTTTCCCGCGAATTTTATATTAGAAGCAGACTGCAGGTCATTACTAGAAGAATTCAAATTTCCCGCGAATATTATATCAGGAGCGGACTGCAGATCCAATACCTCTTCGCATTTCTGTTACCCGGATAGCAAACCCCAGTTCCTACAATCAGAGTGCTTCAGCCAGTAATATCTGATGGCCGATGTGGTGTTTCTAGAAATTAGTATCAGGATCGCAGAAGCGACGAGAGGTCATTATTAGAATTCAAGTTTCCCGCGAATTTTATATTAGAAGCAGACTGCAGGTCATTACTAGAAGAATTCAAATTTCCCGCGAATATTATATCAGGAGCGGACTGCAGATCCAATACCTCGTCGCATTTCTGCTATCCGGATAGCAAACCCCAGTTCCTACAATTAGAGTGATTCAGCCACTAATATCTGATGGTCGATGTGGTGTTTCTAGAAATTAGTATCAGGATCGCAGAAGCGACGAGAGGTCATTATTAGAATTCAAGTTTCCCGCGAATTTTATATTAGAAGCAGACTGCAGGTCATTACTAGAAGAATTCAAATTTCCCGCGAATATTATATCAGGAGCGGACTGCAGATCCAATACCTCTTCGCATTTCTGCTATCCGGATAGCAAACCCCAGTTCCTACAATTAGAGTGATTCAGCCAGTATTATCTGATGGTCGATGTGGTGTTTCTAGAAATTAGTATCAGGATCGCAGAAGCGACGAGAGGTCATTATTAGAATTCAAGTTTCCCGCGAATTTTATATCAGGAGCGGACTGCAGATCCAATACCTCTTCGCATTTCTGATACCCGGATAGCAAACCCCAGTTCCTACAATCAGAGTGCTTCAGCCAGTAATATCTGATGGCCGATGTGGTGTTTCTAGAAATTAGTATCAGGATCGCAGAAGCGACGAGAGGTCATTATTAGAATTCAAGTTTCCTGCGAATTTTATATTAGAAGCAGACTGCAGGTCATTACTAGAAGAATTCAAATCTCCCGCGAGTATTATATCAGGAGCGGACTGCAGATCCAATACCTCTTCGCATTTCTGTTATCCGGATAGCAAACCCCAGTTCCTACAATCAGAGTGCTTCAGCCAGTAATATCTGATGGTCGATATGGTGTTTCTAGAAATTAGTATCAGGATCGCAGAAGCGACGAGAGGTCATTATTAGAATTCAAGTTTCCCGCGAATTTTATATTAGAAGCAGACTGCAGGTCATTATTAGAAGAATTCAAATTTCCCGCGAATATTATATCAGGAGCGGACTGCAGATCCAATACCTCTTCGCATTTCTGTTACCCGGATAGCAAACCCCAGTTCCTACAATCAGAGTGCTTCAGCCAGTAATATCTGATGGCCGATGTGGTGTTTCTAGAAATTAGTATCAGGATCGCAGAAGCGACGAGAGGTCATTATTAGAATTCAAGTTTCCCGCGAATTTTATATCAGGAACGGACTGCAGATCCAATACCTCTTCGCACTTCTGTTATCCGGATAGCAAACCCCAGTTCCTACAATTAGAGTGATTCAGCCAGTAATATCTGATGGTCGATGCGGTGTTTCTAAAAATTAGTATCAGGATCGCAGAAGCGACGAGAGATCATTATTAGAATTCAAGTTTCCCGCGAATTTTATATCAGGAGCGGACTGCAGATCCAATACCTCTTCGTATTTCTGTTTTGCGGATAGCAAACCCCAGTTCCTACAATTAGAGTGCTTCAGCCAGTAATATATGATGGTCGATGTGGTGTTTCTAGAAATTAGTATCAGGATCGCAGAAGCGACGAGAGGTCATTATTAGAATTCAAGTTTCCCGCGAATTTTATATTAGAAGCAGACTGCAGGTCATTACTAGAAGAATTCAAGTTTCCCGCGAATTTTATATCAGGAACGGACTGCAGATCCAATACCTCTTCGCACTTCTGTTATCCGGATAGCAAACCCCAGTTCCTACAATTAGAGTGATTCAGCCAGTAATATCTGATGGTCGATGCGGTGTTTCTAAAAATTAGTATCAGGATCGCAGAAGCGACGAGAGATCATTATTAGAATTCAAGTTTCCCGCGAATTTTATATCAGGAGCGGACTGCAGATCCAATACCTCTTCGTATTTCTGTTATCCGGATAGCAAACCCCAGTTCCTACAATTAGAGTGATTCAGCCAGTAATATCTGACGGTCGATGTGGTGTTTCTAAAAATTAGTATCAGGATCGCAGAAGCGACGAGAGGTCATTATTAGAATTCAAGTTTCCCGCGAATTTTATATTAGAAGCAGACTGCAGGTCATTACTAGAAGAATTCAAGTTTCCCGCGAATTTTATATCAGGAGCGGACTGCAGATCCAATACCTCTTCGCATTTCTGTTACCCGGATAGCAAACCCCAGTTCCTACAATCAGAGTGCTTCAGCCAGTAATATCTGATGGCCGATGTGGTGTTTCTAGAAATTAGTATCAGGATCGCAGAAGCGACGAGAGGTCATTATTAGAATTCAAGTTTCCCGCGAATTTTATATTAGAAGCAGACTGCAGGTCATTACTAGAAGAATTCAAATTTCCCGCGAATATTATATCAGGAGCGGACTGCAGATCCAATACCTCTTCGCATTTCTGCTATCCGGATACCAAACCCCAGTTCCTACAATTAGAGTGATTCAGCCAGTAATATCTGATGGTCGATGTGGTGTTTCTAAAAATTAGTATCAGGATCGCAGAAGCGACGAGAGATCATTATTAGAATTCAAGTTTACCCCGCGAATTTTATATCAGGAGCGGACTGCAGATCCAATACCTCTTCGTATTTCTGCTATCCGGATAGCAACCCCCAGTTCCTACAATTAGAGTGATTCAGCCAGTAATATCTGATGGTCGATGTGGTGTTTCTAGAAATTAGTATCAGGATCGCAGAAGCGACGAGAGTTCATTATTAGAATTCAAGTTTCCCGCGAATTTTATATCAGGAGCGGACTGCAGATCCAATACCTCTTCGCATTTCTGTTACCCGGATAGCAAACCCCAGTTCCTACAATCAGAGTGCTTCAGCCAGTAATATCTGATGGCCGATGTGGTGTTTCTAGAAATTAGTATCAGGATCGCAGAAGCGGCGAGAGGTCATTATTAGAATTCAAGTTTCCCGCGAATTTTATATCAGGAACGGACTGCAGATCCAATACCTCTTCGCATTTCTGTTATCCGGATAGCAAACCCCAGTTCCTACAATTAGAGTGATTCAGCCAGTAATATCTGACGGTCGATGTGGTGTTTCTAAAAATTAGTATCAGGATCGCAGAAGCGACGAGGGGTCATTATTAGAATTCAAGTTTCCCGCGAATTTTATATTAGAAGCAGACTGCAGGTCATTACTAGAAGAATTCAAGTTTCCCGCGAATTTTATATCAGGAGCGGACTGCAGATCCAATACCTCTTCGCATTTCTGTTACCCGGATAGCAAACCCCAGTTCCTACAATCAGAGTGCTTCAGCCAGTAATATCTGATGGCCGATGTGGTGTTTCTAGAAATTAGTATCAGGATCGCAGAAGCGACGAGAGGTCATTATTACAATTCAAGTTTCCCGCGAATTTTATATCAGGAACGGACTGCAGATCCAATACCTCTTCGCATTTCTGCTATCCGGATAGCAAACCCCAGTTCCTACAATTAGAGTGATTCAGCCAGTAATATCTGATGGTCGATGTGGTGTTTCTAGAAATTAGTATCAGGATCGCAGAAGCGACGAGAGGTCATTATTAGAATTCAAGTTTCCCGCGAATTTTATATCAGGAGCGGACTGCAGATCCAATACCTCTTCGCATTTCTGATACCCGGATAGCAAACCCCAGTTCCTACAATCAGAGTGCTTCAGCCAGTAATATCTGATGGCCGATGTGGTGTTTCTAGAAATTAGTATCAGGATCGCAGAAGCGACGAGAGGTCATTATTAGAATTCAAGTTTCCTGCGAATTTTATATTAGAAGCAGACTGCAGGTCATTACTAGAAGAATTCAAATTTCCCGCGAATATTATATCAGGAGCGGACTGCAGATCCAATACCTCTTCGCATTTCTGCTATCCGGATAGCAAACCCCAGTTCCTACAATTAGAGTGATTCAGCCAGTAATATCTGATGGTCGATGTGGTGTTTCTAGAAATTAGTATCAGGATCGCAGAAGCGACGAGAGGTTATTATTAGAATTCAAGTTTCCCGCGAATTTTATATCAGGAGCGGACTGCAGATCCAATACCTCTTCGCATTTCTGATACCCGGATAGCAAACCCAGTTCCTACAATCAGAGTGCTTCAGCCAGTAATATCTGATGGCCGATGTGGTGTTTCTAGAAATTAGTATCAGGATCGCAGAAGCGACGAGAGGTCATTATTAGAATTCAAGTTTCCTGCGAATTTTATATTAGAAGCAGACTGCAGGTCATTACTAGAAGAATTCAAATCTCCCGCGAGTATTATATCAGGAGCGGACTGCAGATCCAATACCTCTTCGCATTTCTGCTATCCGGATAGCAAACCCCAGTTCCTACAATTAGAGTGATTCAGCCAGTAATATCTGATGGCCGATGTGGTGTTTCTAGAAATTAGTATCAGGATCGCAGAAGCGACGAGAGGTCATTATTAGAATTCAAGTTTCCCGCGAATTTTATATCAGGAGCGGACTGCAGATCCAATACCTCTTCGCATTTCTGTTTTCCGGATAGCAACCCCAGTTCCTACAATTAGAGTGATTCAGCCACTAATATCTGATGGTCGATGTGGTGTTTCTAGAAATTAGTATCAGGATCGCAGAAGCGACGAGAGGTCATTATTAGAATTCAAGTTTCCCGCGAATTTTATATTAGAAGCAGACTGCAGGTCATTACTAGAAGAATTCAAATTTCCCGCGAATATTATATCAGGAGCGGACTGCAGATCCAATACCTCTTCGCATTTCTGTTATCCGGATAGCAAACCCCAGTTCCTACAATTAGAGTGCTTCAGCCAGTAATATATGATGGTCGATGTGGTGTTTCTAGAAATTAGTATCAGGATCGCAGAAGCGACGAGAGGTCATTATTAGAATTCAAGTTTCCCGCGAATTTTATATTAGAAGCAGACTGCAGGTCATTACTAGAAGAATTCAAATTTCCCGCGAATATTATATCAGGAGCGGACTGCAGATCCAATACCTCTTCGCATTTCTGCTATCCGGATAGCAAACCCCAGTTCCTACAATTAGAGTGATTCAGCCACTAATATCTGATGGTCGATGTGGTGTTTCTAGAAATTAGTATCAGGATCGCAGAAGCGACGAGAGGTCATTATTAGAATTCAAGTTTCCCGCGAATTTTATATTAGAAGCAGACTGCAGGTCATTACTAGAAGAATTCAAATTTCCCGCGAATATTATATCAGGAGCGGACTGCAGATCCAATACCTCTTCGCATTTCTGCTATCCGGATAGCAAACCCCAGTTCCTACAATTAGAGTGATTCAGCCAGTAATATCTGATGGTCGATGTGGTGTTTCTAGAAATTAGTATCAGGATCGCAGAAGCGACGAGAGGTCATTATTAGAATTCAAGTTTCCCGCGAATTTTATATCAGGAGCGGACTGCAGATCCAATACCTCTTCGCATTTCTGATACCCGGATAGCAAACCCCAGTTCCTACAATCAGAGTGCTTCAGCCAGTAATATCTGATGGCCGATGTGGTGTTTCTAGAAATTAGTATCAGCATCGCAGAAGCGACGAGAGGTCATTATTAGAATTCAAGTTTCCTGCGAATTTTATATTAGAAGCAGACTGCAGGTCATTACTAGAAGAATTCAAATCTCCCGCGAGTATTATATCAGGAGCGGACTGCAGATCCAATACCTCTTCGCATTTCTGTTACCCGGATAGCAAACCCCAGTTCCTACAATCAGAGTGCTTCAGCCAGTAATATCTGATGGCCGATGTGGTGTTTCTAGAAATTAGTATCAGGATCGCAGAAGCGGCGAGAGGTCATTATTAGAATTCAAGTTTCCCGCGAATTTTATATCAGGAACGGACTGCAGATCCAATACCTCTTCGCATTTCTGTTATCCGGATAGCAAACCCCAGTTCCTACAATTAGAGTGATTCAGCCAGTAATATCTGACGGTCGATGTGGTGTTTCTAAAAATTAGTATCAGGATCGCAGAAGCGAAGAGGGGTCATTATTAGAATTCAAGTTTCCCGCGAATTTTATATTAGAAGCAGACTGCAGGTCATTACTAGAAGAATTCAAGTTTCCCGCGAATTTTATATCAGGAGCGGACTGCAGATCCAATACCTCTTCGCATTTCTGTTACCCGGATAGCAAACCCCAGTTCCTACAATCAGAGTGCTTCAGCCAGTAATATCTGACGGTCGATGTGGTGTTTCTAAAAATTAGTATCAGGATCGCAGAAGCGACGAGGGGTCATTATTAGAATTCAAGTTTCCCGCGAATTTTATATTAGAAGCAGACTGCAGGTCATTACTAGAAGAATTCAAGTTTCCCGCGAATTTTATATCAGGAGCGGACTGCAGATCCAATACCTCTTCGCATTTCTGTTATCCGGATAGCAAACCCCAGTTCCTACAATTAGAGTGATTCAGCCAGTAATATCTGACGGTCGATGTGGTGTTTCTAAAAATTAGTATCAGGATCGCAGAAGCGACGAGGGGTCATTATTAGAATTCAAGTTTCCCGCGAATTTTATATTAGAAGCAGACTGCAGGTCATTACTAGAAGAATTCAAGTTTCCCGCGAATTTTATATCAGGAACGGACTGCAGATCCAATACCTCTTCGCATTTCTGTTATCCGGATAGCAAACCCCAGTTCCTACAATTAGAGTTATTCAGCCAGTAATATCTGACGGTCGATGTTCTGTTTCTAAAAATTAGTATCAGGATCGCAGAAGCGACGAGAGGTCATTATTAGAATTCAAGTTTCACGCGAATTTTATATCAGGAGCGGACTGCAGATCCAATACCTCTTCGCATTTCTGCTATCCGGATAGCAAACCCCAGTTCCTACAATTAGAGTTATTCAGCCAGTAATATCTGACGGTCGATGTTCTGTTTCTAAAAATTAGTATCAGGATCGCAGAAGCGACGAGAGGTCATTATTAGAATTCAAGTTTCCCGCGAATTTTATATCAGGAGCGGACTGCAGATCCAATACCTCTTCGCATTTCTGCTATCCGGATAGCAAACCCCAGTTCCTACAATTAGAGTGCTTCAGCCAGTAATATATGATGGTCGATGTGGTGTTCCTAGAAATTAGTATCAGGATCGCAGAAGCGACGAGAGGTCATTATTAGAATTCAAGTTTCCCGCGAATTTTATATTAGAAGCAGACTGCAGGTCATTACTAGAAGAATTCAAATTTCCCGCGAATATTATATCAGGAGCGGACTGCAGATCCAATACCTCTTCGCATTTCTGCTATCCGGATAGCAAACCCCAGTTCCTACAATTAGAGTGATTCAGCCAGTAATATCTGATGGTCGATGTGGTGTTTCTAGAAATTAGTATCAGGATCGCAGAAGCGACGAGAGGTCATTATTAGAATTCAAGTTTCCCGCGAATTTTATATCAGGAGCGGACTGCAGATCCAATACCTCTTCGCATTTCTGATACCCGGATAGCAAACCCCAGTTCCTACAATCAGAGTGCTTCAGCCAGTAATATCTGATGGCCGATGTGGTGTTTCTAGAAATTAGTATCAGGATCGCAGAAGCGACGAGAGGTCATTATTAGAATTCAAGTTTCCTGCGAATTTTATATTAGAAGCAGACTGCAGGTCATTACTAGAAGAATTCAAATCTCCCGCGAGTATTATATCAGGAGCGGACTGCAGATCCAATACCTCTTCGCATTTCTGTTATCCGGATAGCAAACCCCAGTTCCTACAATCAGAGTGCTTCAGCCAGTAATATCTGATGGCCGATGTGGTGTTTCTAGAAATTAGTATCAGGATCGCAGAAGCGACGAGAGGTCATTATTAGAATTCAAGTTTCCCGCGAATTTTATATTAGAAGCAGACTGCAGGTCATTACTAGAAGAATTCAAATTTTCCGCGAATATTATATCAGGAGCGGACTGCAGATCCAATACCTCTTCGCATTTCTGCTATCCGGATACCAAACCCCAGTTCCTACAATTAGAGTGATTCAGCCAGTAATATCTGATGGTCGATGTGGTGTTTCTGAAAATTAGTATCAGGATCGCAGAAGCGACGAGAGATCATTATTAGAATTCAAGTTTCCCGCGAATTTTATATCAGGAGCGGACTGCAGATCCAATACCTCTTCGCATTTCTGTTATCCGGATAGCAAACCCCAGTTCCTACAATTAGAGTGATTCAGCCAGTAATATCTGATGGTCGATGTGGTGTTTCTAGAAATTAGTATCAGGATCGCAGAAGCGACGAGAGTTCATTATTAGAATTCAAGTTTCCCGCGAATTTTATATCAGGAGCGGACTGCAGATCCAATACCTCTTCGCATTTCTGTTACCCGGATAGCAAACCCCAGTTAATACAATCAGAGTGCTTCAGCCAGTAATATCTGATGGCCGATGTGGTGTTTCTAGAAATTAGTATCAGGATCGCAGAAGCGACGAGAGGTCATTATTAGAATTCAAGTTTCCCGCGAATTTTATATCAGGAACGGACTGCAGATCCAATACCTCTTCGCATTTCTGTTATCCGGATAGCAAACCCCAGTTCCTACAATTAGAGTGATTCAGCCAGTAATATCTGATGGTCGATGCGGTGTTTCTAAAAATTAGTATCAGGATCGCAGAAGCGACGAGAGGTCATTATTAGAATTCAAGTTTCCCGCGAATTTTATATCAGGAGCGGACTGCAGATCCAATACCTCTTCGCATTTCTGTTATCCGGATAGCAAACCCCAGTTCCTACAATTAGAGTGATTCAGCCAGTAATATCTGACGGTCGATGTGGTGTTTCTAAAAATTAGTATCAGGATCGCAGAAGCGACGAGAGGTCATTATTAGAATTCAAGTTTCCCGCGAATTTTATATTAGAAGCAGACTGCAGATCCAATACCTCTTCGCATTTCTGTTACCCGGATAGCAAACCCCAGTTCCTACAATCAGAGTGCTTCAGCCAGTAATATCTGATGGCCGATGTGGTGTTTCTAGAAATTAGTATCAGGATCGCAGAAGCGACGAGAGGTCATTATTAGAATTCAAGTTTCCCGCGAATTTTATATCAGGAACGGACTGCAGATCCAATACCTCTTCGCATTTCTGTTATCCGGATAGCAAACCCCAGTTCCTACAATTAGAGTGATTCAGCCAGTAATATCTGACAGTCGATGTGGCGTTTCTAAAAATTAGTATCAGGATCGCAGAAGAGACGAGAAGTCATTATTAGAATTCAAGTTTCCCGCGAATTTTATATCAGGAGCGGACTGCAGATCCAATACCTCTTCGTATTTCTGCTATCCGGATAGCAAACCCCAGTTCCTACAATCAGAGTGCTTCAGCCAGTAATATCTGATGGCCGATGTGGTGTTCCTAGAAATTAGTATCAGGATCGCAGAAGCGACGAGAGGTCATTATTAGAATTCAAATTTCCCGCGAATATTATATCGGGAGCGGACTGCAGATCCAATACCTCTTCGCATTTCTGCTATCCGGATAGCAAACCCCAGTTCCTACAATTAGAGTGATTCAGCCAGTAATATCTGATGGTCGATGTGGTGTTTCTAGAAATTAGTATCAGGATCGCAGAAGCGACGAGAGTTCATTATTAGAATTCAAGTTTCCCGCGAATTTTATATCAGGAGCGGACTGCAGATCCAATACCTCTTCGCATTTCTGTTACCCGGATAGCAAACCCCAGTTCCTACAATCAGAGTCCTTCAGCCAGTAATATCTGATGGCCGATGTGGTGTTTCTAGAAATTAGTATCAGGATCGCAGAAGCGACGAGAGGTCATTATTAGAATTCAAGTTTCCCGCGAATTTTATATCAGGAACGGACTGCAGATCCAATACCTCTTCGTATTTCTGCTATCCGGATAGCAAACCCCAGGTCCTACAATTAGAGTGATTCAGCCAGTAATATCTGATGGTCGATGTGGTGTTTCTAAAAATTAGTATCAGGATCGCAGAAGCGACGAGAGGTCATTATAAGAATTCAAGTTTCCCGCGAATTTTATATTAGGAGCGGACTGCAGATCCAATACCTCTTCGCATTTCTGTTATCCGGATAGCAAACCCCAGTTCCTACAATTAGAGTGATTCAGCCAGTAATATCTGATGGTCGATGTGGTGTTTCTAGAAATTAGTATCAGGATCGCAGAAGCGACGAGAGGTCATTATTAGAATTCAAGTTTCCCGCGAATTTTATATCACGAGCGGACTGCAGATCCAATACCTCTTCGCATTTCTGTTACCCGGATAGCAAACCCCAGTTCCTAGAATCAGAGTGCTTCAGCCAGTAATATCTGATGGCCGATGTGGTGTTTTTAGAAATTAGTATCAGGATCGCAGAAGCGACGAGAGGTCATTATTAGAATTCAAGTTTCCCGCGAATTTTATATTAGAAGCAGACTGCAGGTCATTACAAGAAGAATTCAAATTTCCCGCGAATATTATATCAGGAGCGGACTGCAGATCCAATACCTCTTCGCATTTCTGTTATCCGGATAGCAAACCCCAGGTCCTACAATTAGAGTGATTCAGCCAGTAATATCTGATGGTCGATGTGGTGTTTCTAAAAATTAGTATCAGGATCGCAGAAGCGACGAGAGGTCATTATAAGAATTCAAGTTTCCCGCGAATTTTATATTAGGAGCGGACTGCAGATCCAATACCTCTTCGCATTTCTGTTATCCGGATAGCAAACCCCAGATCCTACAATTAGAGTGATTCAGCCAGTAATATCTGATGGTCGATGTGGTGTTTCTAAAAATTAGTATCAGGATCGCAGAAGCGACGAGAGGTCATTATTAGAATTCAAGTTTCCCGCGAAATTTATATTAGAAGCAGACTGCAGGTCATTACAAGAAGAATTCAAATTTCCCGCGAATATTATATCAGGAGCGGACTGCAGATCCAATACCTCTTCGCATTTCTGTTATCCGGATAGCAAACCCCAGGTCCTACAATTAGAGTGATTCAGCCAGTAATATCTGATGGTCGATGTGGTGTTTCTAAAAATTAGTATCAGGATCGCAGATGCGACGAGAGGTCATTATAAGAATTCAAGTTTCCCGCGAATTTTATATTAGGAGCGGACTGCAGATCCAATACCTCTTCGCATTTCCGTTATCCGGATAGCAAACCCCAGTTCCTACAATTAGAGTGATTCAGCCAGTAATATCTGATGGTCGATGTGGTGTTTCTAGAAATTAGTATCAGGATCGCAGAAGCGACGAGAGGTCATTATTAGAATTCAAGTTTCCCGCGAATTTTATATTAGAAGCAGACTGCAGGTCATTACTAGAAGAATTCAAATTTCCCGCGAATATTATATCAGGAGCGGACTGCAGATCCAATACCTCTTCGCATTTCTGCTATCCGGATAGCAAACACCAGTTCCTACAATTAAAGTGCTTCAGCCAGTAATATCTGATGGCCGATGTGGTGTTTCTAGAAATTAGTATCAGGATCGCAGAAGCGACGAGAGGTCATTATTAGAATTCAAGTTTCCCGCGAATTTTATATTAGAAGCAGACTGCAGGTCATTACTAGAAGAATTCAAATTTCCCGCGAATATTATATCAGGAGCGGACTGCAGATCCAATACCTCTTCGCATTTCTGCTATCCGGATAGCAAACCCCAGTTCCTACAATTAGAGTGACTCAGCCAGTAATATCTGATGGTCGATATGGTGTTTGTAGAAACTAGCATCAGGATCGCAGAAGCGACGAGAGGTCATTATTAGAATTCAAGTTTCCCGCGAATTTTATGTCAGGAGCGGACTGCAGATCCAATACCTCTTCGCATTTCTGCTATCCGGATATCAAACCCCAGGTCCTACAATTAGAGTGATTCAGCCAGTAATATCTGATGGTCGATGTGGTGTTTCTAAAAATTAGTATCAGGATCGCAGAAGCGACGAGAGGTCATTATAAGAATTCAAGTTTCCCGCGAATTTTATATTAGGAGCGGACTGCAGATCCAATACCTCTTCGCATTTCTGTTATCCGGATAGCAAACCCCAGTTCCTACAATTAGAGTGATTCAGCCAGTAATATCTGATTGTCGATGTGGTGTTTCTAGAAATTAGTATCAGGATCGCAGAAGCGACGAGAGGTCATTATTAGAATTCAGGTTTCCCGCGAATTTTATATTAGAAGCAGACTGCAGGTCATTACTAGAAGAATTCAAATTTCCCGCGAATATTATATCAGGAGCGGACTGCAGATCCAATACCTCTTCGCATTTCTGTTATCCGGATAGCAAACCCCAGTTCCTACAATTAGAGTGATTCAGCCAGTAATATCTGATGGTCGATGCGGTGTTTCTAAAAATTGGTATCAGGATCGCAGAAGCGACGAGAGGTCATTATTAGAGTTCAAGTTTCCCGCGAATTTTATATCAGGAACGGACTGCAGATCCAATACCTCTTCGCATTTCTGTTATCCGGATAGCAAACCCCAGTTCCTACAATTAGAGTGCTTCAGCCAGTAATATATGATGGTCGATGTGGTGTGTCTAGAAATTAGTATCAGGATCGCAGAAGCGACGAGAGGTCATTATAAGAATTCAAGTTTCCCGCGAATTTATATTAGGAGCGGACTGCAGATCCAATACCTCTTCGCATTTCCGTTATCCGGATAGCAAACCCCAGTTCCTACAATTAGAGTGATTCAGCCAGTAATATCTGATGGTCGATGTGGTGTTTCTAGAAATTAGTATCAGGATCGCAGAAGCGACGAGAGGTCATTATTAGAATTCAAGTTTCCCGCGAATTTTATATTAGAAGCAGACTGCAGGTCATTACTAGAAGAATTCAAATTTCCCGCGAATATTATATCAGGAGCGGACTGCAGATCCAATACCTCTTCGCATTTCTGCTATCCGGATAGCAAACACCAGTTCCTACAATTAAAGTGCTTCAGCCAGTAATATCTGATGGCCGATGTGGTGTTTCTAGAAATTAGTATCAGGATCGCAGAAGCGACGAGAGGTCATTATTAGAATTCAAGTTTCCCGCGAATTTTATATTAGAAGCAGACTGCAGGTCATTACTAGAAGAATTCAAATTTCCCGCGAATATTATATCAGGAGCGGACTGCAGATCCAATACCTCTTCGCATTTCTGCTATCCGGATAGCAAACCCCAGTTCCTACAATTAGAGTGATTCAGCCAGTAATATCTGATGGTCGATGTGGTGTTTCTAAAAATTAGTATCAGGATCGCAGAAGCGACGAGAGATCATTATTAGAATTCAAGTTTACCCCGCGAATTTTATATCAGGAGCGGACTGCAGATCCAATACCTCTTCGTATTTCTGCTATCCGGATAGCAACCCCCAGTTCCTACAATTAGAGTGATTCAGCCAGTAATATCTGATGGTCGATGTGGTGTTTCTAGAAATTAGTATCAGGATCGCAGAAGCGACGAGAGTTCATTATTAGAATTCAAGTTTCCCGCGAATTTTATATCAGGAGCGGACTGCAGATCCAATACCTCTTCGCATTTCTGTTACCCGGATAGCAAACCCCAGTTCCTACAATCAGAGTGCTTCAGCCAGTAATATCTGATGGCCGATGTGGTGTTTCTAGAAATTAGTATCAGGATCGCAGAAGCGGCGAGAGGTCATTATTAGAATTCAAGTTTCCCGCGAATTTTATATCAGGAACGGACTGCAGATCCAATACCTCTTCGCATTTCTGTTATCCGGATAGCAACCCCAGTTCCTACAATTAGAGTGATTCAGCCAGTAATATCTGACGGTCGATGTGGTGTTTCTAAAAATTAGTATCAGGATCGCAGAAGCGACGAGGGGTCATTATTAGAATTCAAGTTCCCGCGAATTTTATATTAGAAGCAGACTGCAGGTCATTACTAGAAGAATTCAAGTTTCCCGCGAATTTTATATCAGGAGCGGACTGCAGATCCAATACCTCTTCGCATTTCTGTTACCCGGATAGCAAACCCCAGTTCCTACAATCAGAGTGCTTCAGCCAGTAATATCTGATGGCCGATGTGGTGTTTCTAGAAATTAGTATCAGGATCGCAGAAGCGACGAGAGTCATTATTACAATTCAAGTTTCCCGCGAATTTTATATCAGGAACGGACTGCAGATCCAATACCTCTTCGCATTTCTGCTATCCGGATAGCAAACACCAGTTCCTACAATTAGAGTGATTCAGCCAGTAATATCTGATGGTCGATGTGGTGTTCTAGAAATTAGTATCAGGATCGCAGAAGCGACGAGAGGTCATTATAGAATTCAAGTTTCCCGCGAATTTTATATCAGGAGCGGACTGCAGATCCAATACCTCTTCGCATTTCTGATACCCGGATAGCAAACCCAGTTCCTACAATCAGAGTGCTTCAGCCAGTAATATCTGATGGCCGATGTGGTGTTTCTAGAATTAGTATCAGGATCGCAGAAGCGACGAGAGGTCATTATTAGAATTCAAGTTTCCTGCGAATTTTATATTAGAAGCAGACTGCAGGTCATTACTAGAAGAATTCAAATTTCCCGCGAATATTATATCAGGAGCGGACTGCAGATCCAATACCTCTTCGCATTTCTGCTATCCGGATAGCAAACCCCAGTTCCTACAATTAGAGTGATTCAGCCAGTAATATCTGATGGTCGATGTGGTGTTTCTAGAAATTAGTATCAGGATCGCAGAAGCGACGAGAGGTTATTATTAGAATTCAAGTTTCCCGCGAATTTTATATCAGGAGCGGACTGCAGATCCAATACCTCTTCGCATTTCTGATACCCGGATAGCAAACCCAGTTCCTACAATCAGAGTGCTTCAGCCAGTAATATCTGATGGCCGATGTGGTTGTTTCTAGAAATTAGTATCAGGATCGCAGAAGCGACGAGAGGTCATTATTAGAATTCAAGTTTCCTGCGAATTTTATATTAGAAGCAGACTCAGGTCATTACTAGAAGAATTCAAATCTCCCGCGAGTATTATATCAGGAGCGGACTGCAGATCCAATACCTCTTCGCATTTCTGCTATCCGGATAGCAAACCCCAGTTCCTACAATTAGAGTGATTCAGCCAGTAATATCTGATGGCCCGATGTGGTGTTTCTAGAAATTAGTATCAGGATCGCAGAAGCGACGAGAGGTCATTATTAGAATTCAAGTTTCCCGCGAATTTTATATCAGGAGCGGACTGCAGATCCAATACCTCTTCGCATTTCTGTTTTCCGGATAGCAACCCCAGTTCCTACAATTAGAGTGATTCAGCCACTAATATCTGATGGTCGATGTGGTGTTTCCTAGAAATTAGTATCAGGATCGCAGAAGCGACGAGAGGTCATTATTAGAATTCAAGTTCCCGCGAATTTTATATTAGAAGCAGACTGCAGGTCATTACTAGAAGAATTCAAATTCCCGCGAATATTATATCAGGAGCGGACTGCAGATCCAATACCTCTTCGCATTTCTGTTATCCGGATAGCAACCCCAGTTCCTACAATTAGAGTGCTTCAGCCAGTAATATATGATGGTCGATGTGGTGTTTCTAGAAATTAGTATCAGGATCGCAGAAGCGACGAGAGGTCATTATTAGAATTCAAGTTTCCCGCGAATTTTATATTAGAAGCAGACTGCAGGTCATTACTAGAAGAATTCAAATTTCCCGCGAATATTATATCAGGAGCGGACTGCAGATCCAATACCTCTTCGCATTTCTGCTATCCGGATAGCAAACCCCAGTTCCTACAATTAGAGTGATTCAGCCACTAATATCTGATGGTCGATGTGGTGTTTCTAGAAATTAGTATCAGGATCGCAGAAGCGACGAGAGGTCATTATTAGAATTCAAGTTTCCCGCGAATTTTATATTAGAAGCAGACTGCAGGTCATTACTAGAAGAATTCAAATTCCCGCGAATATTATATCAGGAGCGGACTGCAGATCCAATACCTCTTCGCATTTCTGCTATCCGGATAGCAAACCCCAGTTCCTACAATTAGAGTGATTCAGCCAGTAATATCTGATGGTCGATGTGGTGTTTCTAGAAATTAGTATCAGGATCGCAGAAGCGACGAGAGGTCATTATTAGAATTCAAGTTTCCCGCGAATTTTATATCAGGAGCGGACTGCAGATCCAATACCTCTTCGCATTTCTGATACCCGGATAGCAAACCCCAGTTCCTACAATCAGAGTGCTTCAGCCAGTAATATCTGATGGCCGATGTGGTGTTTCTAGAAATTAGTATCAGCATCGCAGAAGCGACGAGAGGTCATTATTAGAATTCAAGTTTCCTGCGAATTTTATATTAGAAGCAGACTGCAGGTCATTACTAGAAGAATTCAAATCTCCCGCGAGTATTATATCAGGAGCGGACTGCAGATCCAATACCTCTTCGCATTTCTGTTACCCGGATAGCAAACCCCAGTTCCTACAATCAGAGTGCTTCAGCCAGTAATATCTGATGGCCGATGTGGTGTTTCTAGAAATTAGTATCAGGATCGCAGAAGCGGCGAGAGGTCATTATTAGAATTCAAGTTTCCCGCGAATTTTATATCAGGAACGGACTGCAGATCCAATACCTCTTCGCATTTCTGTTATCCGGATAGCAAACCCCAGTTCCTACAATTAGAGTGATTCAGCCAGTAATATCTGACGGTCGATGTGGTGTTCTAAAAATTAGTATCAGGATCGCAGAGCGAAGAGGGGTCATTATTAGAATTCAAGTTTCCCGCGAATTTATATTAGAAGCAGACTGCAGGTCATTACTAGAAGAATTCAAGTTTCCCGCGAATTTTATATCAGGAGCGGACTGCAGATCCAATACCTCTTCGCATTTCTGTTACCCGGATAGCAAACCCCAGTTCCTACAATCAGAGTGCTTCAGCCAGTAATATCTGACGGTCGATGTGGTGTTTCTAAAAATTAGTATCAGGATCGCAGAAGCGACGAGGGGTCATTATTAGAATTCAAGTTTCCCGCGAATTTTATATTAGAAGCAGACTGCAGGTCATTACTAGAAGAATTCAAGTTTCCCGCGAATTTTATATCAGGAGCGGACTGCAGATCCAATACCTCTTCGCATTTCTGTTATCCGGATAGCAAACCCCAGTTCCTACAATTAGAGTGATTCAGCCAGTAATATCTGACGGTCGATGTGGTGTTTCTAAAAATTAGTATCAGGATCGCAGAAGCGACGAGGGGTCATTATTAGAATTCAAGTTTCCCGCGAATTTTATATTAGAAGCAGACTGCAGGTCATTACTAGAAGAATTCAAGTTTCCCGCGAATTTTATATCAGGAACGGACTGCAGATCCAATACCTCTTCGCATTTCTGTTATCCGGATAGCAAACCCCAGTTCCTACAATTAGAGTTATTCAGCCAGTAATATCTGACGGTCGATGTTCTGTTTCTAAAAATTAGTATCAGGATCGCAGAAGCGACGAGAGGTCATTATTAGAATTCAAGTTTCACGCGAATTTTATATCAGGAGCGGACTGCAGATCCAATACCTCTTCGCATTTCTGCTATCCGGATAGCAAACCCCAGTTCCTACAATTAGAGTTATTCAGCCAGTAATATCTGACGGTCGATGTTCTGTTTCTAAAAATTAGTATCAGGATCGCAGAAGCGACGAGAGGTCATTATTAGAATTCAAGTTTCCCGCGAATTTTATATCAGGAGCGGACTGCAGATCCAATACCTCTTCGCATTTCTGCTATCGGATAGCAAACCCCAGTTCCTACAATTAGAGTGCTTCAGCCAGTAATATATGATGGTCGATGTGGTGTTCCTAGAAATTAGTATCAGGATCGCAGAAGCGACGAGAGGTCATTATTAGAATTCAAGTTTCCCGCGAATTTTATATTAGAAGCAGACTGCAGGTCATTACTAGAAGAATTCAAATTTCCCGCGAATATTATATCAGGAGCGGACTGCAGATCCAATACCTCTTCGCATTTCTGCTATCCGGATAGCAAACCCCAGTTCCTACAATTAGAGTGATTCAGCCAGTAATATCTGATGGTCGATGTGGTGTTTCTAGAAATTAGTATCAGGATCGCAGAAGCGACGAGAGGTCATTATTAGAATTCAAGTTTCCCGCGAATTTTATATCAGGAGCGGACTGCAGATCCAATACCTCTTCGCATTTCTGATACCCGGATAGCAAACCCCCAGTTCCTACAATCAGAGTGCTTCAGCCAGTAATATCTGATGGCCGATGTGGTGTTTCTAGAAATTAGTATCAGGATCGCAGAAGAAGCGACGAGGGTCATTATTAGAATTCAAGTTTCCTGCGAATTTTATATTAGAAGCAGACTGCAGGTCATTACTAGAAGAATTCAAATCTCCCGCGAGTATTATATCAGGAGCGGACTGCAGATCCAATACCTCTTCGCATTTCTGTTATCCGGATAGCAAACCCCAGTCATACAATCAGAGTGCTTCAGCCAGTAATATCTGATGGCCGATGTGGTGTTTCTAGAAATTAGTATCAGGATCGCAGAAGCGACGAGAGGTCATTATTAGAATCAAGTTTCCCGCGAATTTTATATTAGAAGCAGACTGCAGGTCATTACTAGAAGAATTCAAATTTTCCGCGAATATTTATATCAGGAGCGGACTGCAGATCCAATACCTCTTCGCATTTCTGCTATCCGGATACCAAACCCCAGTTCCTACAATTAGAGTGATTCAGCCAGTAATATCTGATGGTCGATGTGGTGTTTCTGAAAATTAGTATCAGGATCGCAGAAGCGACGAGAGATCATTATTAGAATTCAAGTTTCCCGCGAATTTTATATCAGGAGCGGACTGCAGATCCAAATACCTCTTCGCATTTCTGTTATCCGGATAGCAAACCCCAGTTCCTACAATTAGAGTGATTCAGCCAGTAATATCTGATGGTCGATGTGGTGTTTCTAGAAATAGTATCAGGATCGCAGAAGCGACGAGAGTCATTATTAGAATTCAAGTTTCCCGCGAATTTTATATCAGGAGCGGACTGCAGATCCAATACCTCTTCGCATTTCTGTTACCCGGATAGCAAACCCCAGTTAATACAATCAGAGTGCTTCAGCCAGTAATATCTGATGGCCGATGTGTGTTTCTAGAAATTAGTATCAGGATCGCAGAAGCGACGAGAGGTCATTATTAGAATTCAAGTTTCCCGCGAATTTTATATCAGGAACGGACTGCAGATCCAATACCTCTTCGCATTTCTGTTATCCGGATAGCAAACCCCAGTTCCTACAATTAGAGTGATTCAGCCAGTAAATATCTGATGGTCGATGCGGTGTTTCTAAAAATTAGTATCAGGATCGCAGAAGCGACGAGAGGTCATTATTAGAATTCAAGTTTCCCGCGAATTTTATATCAGGAGCGGACTGCAGATCCAATACCTCTTCGCATTTCTGTATCCGGATAGCAAACCCCAGTTCCTACAATTAGAGTGATTCAGCCAGTAATATCTGACGGTCGATGTGGTGTTTCTAAAAATTAGTATCAGGATCGCAGAAGCGACGAGAGGTCATTATTAGAATTCAAGTTTCCCGCGAATTTTATATTAGAAGCAGACTGCAGATCCAATACCTCTTCGCATTTCTGTTACCCGATAGCAAACCCCAGTTCCTACAATCAGAGTGCTTCAGCCAGTAATATCTGATGGCCGATGTGGTGTTTCTAGAAATTAGTATCAGGATCGCAGAAGCGACGAGAGGTCATTATTAGAATTCAAGTTTCCCGCGAATTTTATATCAGGAACGGACTGCAGATCCAATACCTCTTCGCATTTCTGTTATCCGGATAGCAAACCCCAGTTCCTACAATTAGAGTGATTCAGCCAGTAATATCTGACAGTCGATGTGGCGTTTCTAAAAATTAGTATCAGGATCGCAGAAGAGACGAGAAGTCATTATTAGAATTCAAGTTTCCCGCGAATTTTATATCAGGAGCGGACTGCAGATCCAATACCTCTTCGTATTTCTTGCTATCCGGATAGCAAACCCCAGTTCCTACAATCAGAGTGCTTCAGCCAGTAATATCTGATGGCCGATGTGGTGTTCCTAGAAATTAGTATCAGGATCGCAGAAGCGACGAGAGGTCATTATTAGAATTCAAATTTCCCGCGAATATTATATCGGGAGCGGACTGCAGATCCAATACCTCTTCGCATTTCTGCTATCCGGATAGCAAACCCCAGTTCCTACAATTAGAGTGATTCAGCCAGTAATATCTGATGGTCGATGTGGTGTTTCTAGAAATTAGTATCAGGATCGCAGAAGCGACGAGAGTTCATTATTAGAATTCAAGTTTCCCGCGAATTTATATCAGGAGCGGACTGCAGATCCAATACCTCTTCGCATTTCTGTTACCCGGATAGCAAACCCCAGTTCCTACAATCAGAGTCCTTCAGCCAGTAATATCTGATGGCCGATGTGGTGTTTCTAGAAATTAGTATCAGGATCGCAGAAGCGACGAGAGGTCATTATTAGAATTCAAGTTTCCCGCGAATTTTATATCAGGAACGGACTGCAGATCCAATACCTCTTCGTATTTCTGCTATCCGGATAGCAAACCCCAGGTCCTACAATTAGAGTGATTCAGCCAGTAATATCTGATGGTCGATGTGGTGTTTCTAAAAAATTAGTATCAGGATCGCAGAAGCGACGAGAGGTCATTATAAGAATTCAAGTTTCCCGCGAATTTTATATTAGGAGCGGACTGCAGATCCAATACCTCTTCGCATTTCTGTTATCCGGATAGCAAACCCCAGTTCCTACAATTAGAGTGATTCAGCCAGTAATATCTGATGGTCGATGTGGTGTTTCTAGAAATTAGTATCAGGATCGCAGAAGCGACAGAGGTCATTATTAGAATTCAAGTTTCCCGCGAATTTTATATCACGAGCGGACTGCAGATCCAATACCTCTTCGCATTTCTGTTACCCGGATAGCAAACCCCAGTTCCTAGAATCAGAGTGCTTCAGCCAGTAATATCTGATGGCCGATGTGGTGTTTTTAGAAATTAGTATCAGGATCGCAGAAGCGACGAGAGGTCATTATTAGAATTCAAGTTTCCCGCGAATTTTATATTAGAAGCAGACTGCAGGTCATTACAAGAAGAATTCAAATTTCCCGCGAATATTATATCAGGAGCGGACTGCAGATCCAATACCTCTTCGCATTTCTGTTATCCGGATAGCAAACCCCAGGTCCTACAATTAGAGTGATTCAGCCAGTAATATCTGATGGTCGATGTGGTGTTTCTAAAAATTAGTATCAGGATCGCAGAAGCGACGAGAGGTCATTATAAGAATTCAAGTTTCCCGCGAATTTTATATTAGGAGCGGACTGCAGATCCAATACCTCTTCGCATTTCTGTTATCCGGATAGCAAACCCCAGATCCTACAATTAGAGTGATTCAGCCAGTAATATCTGATGGTCGATGTGGTGTTTCTAAAAATTAGTATCAGGATCGCAGAAGCGACGAGAGGTCATTATTAGAATTCAAGTTTCCCGCGAAATTTATATTAGAAGCAGACTGCAGGTCATTACAAGAAGAATTCAAATTTCCCGCGAATATTATATCAGGAGCGGACTGCAGATCCAATACCTCTTCGCATTTCTGTTATCCGGATAGCAAACCCCAGGTCCTACAATTAGAGTGATTCAGCCAGTAATATCTGATGGTCGATGTGGTGTTTCTAAAAATTAGTATCAGGATCGCAGATGCGACGAGAGGTCATTATAAGAATTCAAGTTTCCCGCGAATTTATATTAGGAGCGGACTGCAGATCCAATACCTCTTCGCATTTCCGTTATCCGGATAGCAAACCCCAGTTCCTACAATTAGAGTGATTCAGCCAGTAATATCTGATGGTCGATGTGGTGTTTCTAGAAATTAGTATCAGGATCGCAGAAGCGACGAGAGGTCATTATTAGAATTCAAGTTTCCCGCGAATTTTATATTAGAAGCAGACTGCAGGTCATTACTAGAAGAATTCAAATTTCCCGCGAATATTATATCAGGAGCGGACTGCAGATCCAATTACCTCTTCGCATTTCTGCTATCCGGATAGCAAACACCAGTTCCTACAATTAAAGTGCTTCAGCCAGTAATATCTGATGGCCGATGTGGTGTTTCTAGAAATTAGTATCAGGATCGCAGAAGCGACGAGAGGTCATTATTAGAATTCAAGTTTCCCGCGAATTTTATATTAGAAGCAGACTGCAGGTCATTACTAGAAGAATTCAAATTTCCCGCGAATATTATATCAGGAGCGGACTGCAGATCCAATACCTCTTCGCATTTCTGCTATCCGGATAGCAAACCCCAGTTCCTACAATTAGAGTGACTCAGCCAGTAATATCTGATGGTCGATATGGTGTTTGTAGAAACTAGCATCAGGATCGCAGAAGCGACGAGAGGTCATATTAGAATTCAAGTTTCCCGCGAATTTTATGTCAGGAGCGGACTGCAGATCCAATACCTCTTCGCATTTCTGCTATCCGGATATCAACCCCAGGTCCTACAATTAGAGTGATTCAGCCAGTAATATCTGATGGTCGATGTGGTGTTTCTAAAAATTAGTATCAGGATCGCAGAAGCGACGAGAGGTCATTATAAGAATTCAAGTTTCCCGCGAATTTTATATTAGGAGCGGACTGCAGATCCAATACCTCTTCGCATTTCTGTTATCCGGATAGCAAACCCCAGTTCCTACAATTAGAGTGATTCAGCCAGTAATATCTGATTGTCGATGTGGTGTTTCTAGAAATTAGTATCAGGATCGCAGAAGCGACGAGAGGTCATTATTAGAATTCAGGTTTCCCGCGAATTTTATATTAGAAGCAGACTGCAGGTCATTACTAGAAGAATTCAAATTTCCCGCGAATATTATATCAGGAGCGGACTGCAGATCCAATACCTCTTCGCATTTCTGTTATCCGGATAGCAAACCCCAGTTCCTACAATTAGAGTGATTCAGCCAGTAATATCTGATGGTCGATGCGGTGTTTCTAAAAATTGGTATCAGGATCGCAGAAGCGACGAGAGGTCATTATTAGAGTTCAAGTTTCCCGCGAATTTTATATCAGGAACGGACTGCAGATCCAATACCTCTTCGCATTTCTGTTATCCGGATAGCAAACCCCAGTTCCTACAATTAGAGTGCTTCAGCCAGTAATATATGATGGTCGATGTGGTGTGTCTAGAAATTAGTATCAGGATCGCAGAAGCGACGAGAGGTCATTATAAGAATTCAAGTTTCCCGCGAATTTTATATTAGGAGCGGACTGCAGATCCAATACCTCTTCGCATTTCCGTTATCCGGATAGCAAACCCCAGTTCCTACAATTAGAGTGATTCAGCCAGTAATATCTGATGGTCGATGTGGTGTTTCTAGAAATTAGTATCAGGATCGCAGAAGCGACGAGAGGTCATTATTAGAATTCAAGTTTCCCGCGAATTTATATTAGAAGCAGACTGCAGGTCATTACTAGAAGAATTCAAATTTCCCGCGAATATTATATCAGGAGCGGACTGCAGATCCAATACCTCTTCGCATTTCTGCTATCCGGATAGCAAACACCAGTTCCTACAATTAAAGTGCTTCAGCCAGTAATATCTGATGGCCGATGTGGTGTTTCTAGAAATTAGTATCAGGATCGCAGAAGCGACGAGAGGTCATTATTAGAATTCAAGTTTCCCGCGAATTTATATTAGAAGCAGACTGCAGGTCATTACTAGAAGAATTCAAATTTCCCGCGAATATTATATCAGGAGCGGACTGCAGATCCAATACCTCTTCGCATTTCTGCTATCCGGATAGCAAACCCCAGTTCCTACAATTAGAGTGATTCAGCCAGTAATATCTGATGGTCGATGTGGTGTTTCTAAAAATTAGTATCAGGATCGCAGAAGCGACGAGAGATCATTATAGAATTCAAGTTTACCCCGCGAATTTTATATCAGGAGCGGACTGCAGATCCAATACCTCTTCGTATTTCTGCTATCCGGATAGCAACCCCCAGTTCCTACAATTAGAGTGATTCAGCCAGTAATATCTGATGGTCGATGTGGTGTTTCTAGAAAATTAGTATCAGGATCGCAGAAGCGACGAGAGTTCATTATTAGAATTCAAGTTTCCCGCGAATTTTATATCAGGAGCGGACTGCAGATCCAATACCTCTTCGCATTTCTGTTACCCGGATAGCAAACCCCAGTTCCTACAATCAGAGTGCTTCAGCCAGTAATATCTGATGGCCGATGTGGTGTTTCTAGAAATTAGTATCAGGATCGCAGAGAAGCGGCGAGAGGTCATTATTAGAATTCAAGTTTCCCGCGAATTTTATATCAGGAACGGACTGCAGATCCAATACCTCTTCGCATTTCTGTTATCCGGATAGCAAACCCCAGTTCCTACAATTAGAGTGATTCAGCCAGTAATATCTGGACGGTCGATGTGGTGTTTCTAAAAATTAGTATCAGGATCGCAGAAGCGACGAGGGGTCATTATTAGAATTCAAGTTTCCCGCGAATTTTATATTAGAAGCAGACTGCAGGTCATTACTAGAAGAATTCAAGTTTCCCGCGAATTTTATATCAGGAGCGGACTGCAGATCCAATACCTCTTCGCATTTCTGTTACCCGGATAGCAAACCCCAGTTCCTACAATCAGAGTGCTTCAGCCAGTAATATCTGATGGCCGATGTGGTGTTTCTAGAAATTAGTATCAGGATCGCAGAAGCGACGAGAGGTCATTATTACAATTCAAGTTTCCCGCGAATTTTATATCAGGAACGGACTGCAGATCCAATACCTCTTCGCATTTCTGCTATCCGGATAGCAAACCCCAGTTCCTACAATTAGAGTGATTCAGCCAGTAATATCTGATGGTCGATGTGGTGTTTCTAGAAATTAGTATCAGGATCGCAGAAGCGACGAGAGGTTCATTATTAGAATTCAAGTTTCCCGCGAATTTTATATCAGGAGCGGACTGCAGATCCAATACCTCTTCGCATTTCTGATACCCGGATAGCAAACCCCAGTTCCTACAATCAGAGTGCTTCAGCCAGTAATATCTGATGGCCGATGTGGTGTTTCTAGAAATTAGTATCAGGATCGCAGAAGCGACGAGAGGTCATTATTAGAATTCAAGTTTCCTGCGAATTTTATATTAGAAGCAGACTGCAGGTCATTACTAGAAGAATTCAAATTTCCCGCGAATATTATATCAGGAGCGGACTGCAGATCCAATACCTCTTCGCATTTCTGCTATCCGGATAGCAAACCCCAGTTCCTACAATTAGAGTGATTCAGCCAGTAATATCTGATGGTCGATGTGGTGTTTCTAGAAATTAGTATCAGGATCGCAGAAGCGACGAGAGGTTATTATTAGAATTCAAGTTTCCCGCGAATTTTATATCAGGAGCGGACTGCAGATCCAATACCTCTTCGCATTTCTGATACCCGGATAGCAAACCAGTTCCTACAATCAGAGTGCTTCAGCCAGTAATATCTGATGGCCGATGTGGTGTTTCTAGAAATTAGTATCAGGATCGCAGAAGCGACGAGAGGTCATTATTAGAATTCAAGTTTCCTGCGAATTTTATATTAGAAGCAGACTGCAGGTCATTACTAGAAGAATTCAAATCTCCCGCGAGTATTATATCAGGAGCGGACTGCAGATCCAATACCTCTTCGCATTTCTGCTATCCGGATAGCAAACCCCAGTTCCTACAATTAGAGTGATTCAGCCAGTAATATCTGATGGCCGATGTGGTGTTTCTAGAATTAGTATCAGGATCGCAGAAGCGACGAGAGGTCATTATTAGAATTCAAGTTTCCCGCGAATTTTATATCAGGAGCGGACTGCAGATCCAATACCTCTTCGCATTTCTGTTTTCCGGATAGCAACCCCAGTTCCTACAATTAGAGTGATTCAGCCACTAATATCTGATGGTCGATGTGGTGTTTCTAGAAATTAGTATCAGGATCGCAGAAGCGACGAGAGGTCATTATTAGAATTCAAGTTTCCCGCGAATTTTATATTAGAAGCAGACTGCAGGTCATTACTAGAAGAATTCAAATTTCCCGCGAATATTATATCAGGAGCGGACTGCAGATCCAATACCTCTTCGCATTTCTGTTATCCGGATAGCAAACCCCAGTTCCTACAATTAGAGTGCTTCAGCCAGTAATATATGATGGTCGATGTGGTGTTTCTAGAAATTAGTATCAGGATCGCAGAAGCGACGAGAGGTCATTATTAGAATTCAAGTTTCCCGCGAATTTTATATTAGAAGCAGACTGCAGGTCATTACTAGAAGAATTCAAATTTCCCGCGAATATTATATCAGGAGCGGACTGCAGATCCAATACCTCTTCGCATTTCTGCTATCCGGATAGCAAACCCCAGTTCCTACAATTAGAGTGATTCAGCCACTAATATCTGATGGTCGATGTGGTGTTCTAGAAATTAGTATCAGGATCGCAGAAGCGACGAGAGGTCATTATTAGAATTCAAGTTTCCCGCGAATTTTATATTAGAAGCAGACTGCAGGTCATTACTAGAAGAATTCAAATTTCCCGCGAATATTATATCAGGAGCGGACTGCAGATCCAATACCTCTTCGCATTTCTGCTATCCGGATAGCAAACCCCAGTTCCTACAATTAGAGTGATTCAGCCAGTAATATCTGATGGTCGATGTGGTGTTTCTAGAAATTAGTATCAGGATCGCAGAAGCGACGAGAGGTCATTATTAGAATTCAAGTTTCCCGCGAATTTTATATCAGGAGCGGACTGCAGATCCAATACCTCTTCGCATTTCTGATACCCGGATAGCAAACCCCAGTTCCTACAATCAGAGTGCTTCAGCCAGTAATATCTGATGGCCGATGTGGTGTTTCTAGAAATTAGTATCAGCATCGCAGAAGCGACGAGAGGTCATTATTAGAATTCAAGTTTCCTGCGAATTTTATATTAGAAGCAGACTGCAGGTCATTACTAGAAGAATTCAAATCTCCCGCGAGTATTATATCAGGAGCGGACTGCAGATCCAATACCTCTTCGCATTTCTGTTACCCGGATAGCAAACCCCAGTTCCTACAATCAGAGTGCTTCAGCCAGTAATATCTGATGGCCGATGTGGTGTTTCTAGAAATTAGTATCAGGATCGCAGAAGCGGCGAGAGGTCATTATTAGAATTCAAGTTTCCCGCGAATTTTATATCAGGAACGGACTGCAGATCCAATACCTCTTCGCATTTCTGTTATCCGGATAGCAAACCCCAGTTCCTACAATTAGAGTGATTCAGCCAGTAATATCTGACGGTCGATGTGGTGTTTCTAAAAATTAGTATCAGGATCGCAGAAGCGAAGAGGGGTCATTATTAGAATTCAAGTTTCCCGCGAATTTTATATTAGAAGCAGACTGCAGGTCATTACTAGAAGAATTCAAGTTTCCCGCGAATTTTATATCAGGAGCGGACTGCAGATCCAATACCTCTTCGCATTTCTGTTACCCGGATAGCAAACCCCAGTTCCTACAATCAGAGTGCTTCAGCCAGTAATATCTGACGGTCGATGTGGTGTTTCTAAAAATTAGTATCAGGATCGCAGAAGCGACGAGGGGTCATTATTAGAATTCAAGTTTCCCGCGAATTTTATATTAGAAGCAGACTGCAGGTCATTACTAGAAGAATTCAAGTTTCCCGCGAATTTTATATCAGGAGCGGACTGCAGATCCAATACCTCTTCGCATTTCTGTTATCCGGATAGCAAACCCCAGTTCCTACAATTAGAGTGATTCAGCCAGTAATATCTGACGGTCGATGTGGTGTTTCTAAAAATTAGTATCAGGATCGCAGAAGCGACGAGGGGTCATTATTAGAATTCAAGTTTCCCGCGAATTTTATATTAGAAGCAGACTGCAGGTCATTACTAGAAGAATTCAAGTTTCCCGCGAATTTTATATCAGGAACGGACTGCAGATCCAATACCTCTTCGCATTTCTGTTATCCGGATAGCAAACCCCAGTTCCTACAATTAGAGTTATTCAGCCAGTAATATCTGACGGTCGATGTTCTGTTTCTAAAAATTAGTATCAGGATCGCAGAAGCGACGAGAGGTCATTATTAGAATTCAAGTTTCACGCGAATTTTATATCAGGAGCGGACTGCAGATCCAATACCTCTTCGCATTTCTGCTATCCGGATAGCAAACCCCAGTTCCTACAATTAGAGTTATTCAGCCAGTAATATCTGACGGTCGATGTTCTGTTTCTAAAAATTAGTATCAGGATCGCAGAAGCGACGAGAGGTCATTATTAGAATTCAAGTTTCCCGCGAATTTTATATCAGGAGCGGACTGCAGATCCAATACCTCTTCGCATTTCTGCTATCCGGATAGCAAACCCCAGTTCCTACAATTAGAGTGCTTCAGCCAGTAATATATGATGGTCGATGTGGTGTTCCTAGAAATTAGTATCAGGATCGCAGAAGCGACGAGAGGTCATTATTAGAATTCAAGTTTCCCGCGAATTTTATATTAGAAGCAGACTGCAGGTCATTACTAGAAGAATTCAAATTTCCCGCGAATATTATATCAGGAGCGGACTGCAGATCCAATACCTCTTCGCATTTCTGCTATCCGGATAGCAAACCCCAGTTCCTACAATTAGAGTGATTCAGCCAGTAATATCTGATGGTCGATGTGGTGTTTCTAGAAATTAGTATCAGGATCGCAGAAGCGACGAGAGGTCATTATTAGAATTCAAGTTTCCCGCGAATTTTATATCAGGAGCGGACTGCAGATCCAATACCTCTTCGCATTTCTGATACCCGGATAGCAAACCCCAGTTCCTACAATCAGAGTGCTTCAGCCAGTAATATCTGATGGCCGATGTGGTGTTTCTAGAAATTAGTATCAGGATCGCAGAAGCGACGAGAGGTCATTATTAGAATTCAAGTTTCCTGCGAATTTTATATTAGAAGCAGACTGCAGGTCATTACTAGAAGAATTCAAATCTCCCGCGAGTATTATATCAGGAGCGGACTGCAGATCCAATACCTCTTCGCATTTCTGTTATCCGGATAGCAAACCCCAGTTCCTACAATCAGAGTGCTTCAGCCAGTAATATCTGATGGCCGATGTGGTGTTTCTAGAAATTAGTATCAGGATCGCAGAAGCGACGAGAGGTCATTATTAGAATTCAAGTTTCCCGCGAATTTTATATTAGAAGCAGACTGCAGGTCATTACTAGAAGAATTCAAATTTTCCGCGAATATTATATCAGGAGCGGACTGCAGATCCAATACCTCTTCGCATTTCTGCTATCCGGATACCAAACCCCAGTTCCTACAATTAGAGTGATTCAGCCAGTAATATCTGATGGTCGATGTGGTGTTTCTGAAAATTAGTATCAGGATCGCAGAAGCGACGAGAGATCATTATTAGAATTCAAGTTTCCCGCGAATTTTATATCAGGAGCGGACTGCAGATCCAATACCTCTTCGCATTTCTGTTATCCGGATAGCAAACCCCAGTTCCTACAATTAGAGTGATTCAGCCAGTAATATCTGATGGTCGATGTGGTGTTTCTAGAAATTAGTATCAGGATCGCAGAAGCGACGAGAGTTCATTATTAGAATTCAAGTTTCCCGCGAATTTTATATCAGGAGCGGACTGCAGATCCAATACCTCTTCGCATTTCTGTTACCCGGATAGCAAACCCCAGTTAATACAATCAGAGTGCTTCAGCCAGTAATATCTGATGGCCGATGTGGTGTTTCTAGAAATTAGTATCAGGATCGCAGAAGCGACGAGAGGTCATTATTAGAATTCAAGTTTCCCGCGAATTTTATATCAGGAACGGACTGCAGATCCAATACCTCTTCGCATTTCTGTTATCCGGATAGCAAACCCCAGTTCCTACAATTAGAGTGATTCAGCCAGTAATATCTGATGGTCGATGCGGTGTTTCTAAAAATTAGTATCAGGATCGCAGAAGCGACGAGAGGTCATTATTAGAATTCAAGTTTCCCGCGAATTTTATATCAGGAGCGGACTGCAGATCCAATACCTCTTCGCATTTCTGTTATCCGGATAGCAAACCCCAGTTCCTACAATTAGAGTGATTCAGCCAGTAATATCTGACGGTCGATGTGGTGTTTCTAAAAATTAGTATCAGGATCGCAGAAGCGACGAGAGGTCATTATTAGAATTCAAGTTTCCCGCGAATTTTATATTAGAAGCAGACTGCAGATCCAATACCTCTTCGCATTTCTGTTACCCGGATAGCAAACCCCAGTTCCTACAATCAGAGTGCTTCAGCCAGTAATATCTGATGGCCGATGTGGTGTTTCTAGAAATTAGTATCAGGATCGCAGAAGCGACGAGAGGTCATTATTAGAATTCAAGTTTCCCGCGAATTTTATATCAGGAACGGACTGCAGATCCAATACCTCTTCGCATTTCTGTTATCCGGATAGCAAACCCCAGTTCCTACAATTAGAGTGATTCAGCCAGTAATATCTGACAGTCGATGTGGCGTTTCTAAAAATTAGTATCAGGATCGCAGAAGAGACGAGAAGTCATTATTAGAATTCAAGTTTCCCGCGAATTTTATATCAGGAGCGGACTGCAGATCCAATACCTCTTCGTATTTCTGCTATCCGGATAGCAAACCCCAGTTCCTACAATCAGAGTGCTTCAGCCAGTAATATCTGATGGCCGATGTGGTGTTCCTAGAAATTAGTATCAGGATCGCAGAAGCGACGAGAGGTCATTATTAGAATTCAAATTTCCCGCGAATATTATATCGGGAGCGGACTGCAGATCCAATACCTCTTCGCATTTCTGCTATCCGGATAGCAAACCCCAGTTCCTACAATTAGAGTGATTCAGCCAGTAATATCTGATGGTCGATGTGGTGTTTCTAGAAATTAGTATCAGGATCGCAGAAGCGACGAGAGTTCATTATTAGAATTCAAGTTTCCCGCGAATTTTATATCAGGAGCGGACTGCAGATCCAATACCTCTTCGCATTTCTGTTACCCGGATAGCAAACCCCAGTTCCTACAATCAGAGTCCTTCAGCCAGTAATATCTGATGGCCGATGTGGTGTTTCTAGAAATTAGTATCAGGATCGCAGAAGCGACGAGAGGTCATTATTAGAATTCAAGTTTCCCGCGAATTTTATATCAGGAACGGACTGCAGATCCAATACCTCTTCGTATTTCTGCTATCCGGATAGCAAACCCCAGGTCCTACAATTAGAGTGATTCAGCCAGTAATATCTGATGGTCGATGTGGTGTTTCTAAAAATTAGTATCAGGATCGCAGAAGCGACGAGAGGTCATTATAAGAATTCAAGTTTCCCGCGAATTTTATATTAGGAGCGGACTGCAGATCCAATACCTCTTCGCATTTCTGTTATCCGGATAGCAAACCCCAGTTCCTACAATTAGAGTGATTCAGCCAGTAATATCTGATGGTCGATGTGGTGTTTCTAGAAATTAGTATCAGGATCGCAGAAGCGACGAGAGGTCATTATTAGAATTCAAGTTTCCCGCGAATTTTATATCACGAGCGGACTGCAGATCCAATACCTCTTCGCATTTCTGTTACCCGGATAGCAAACCCCAGTTCCTAGAATCAGAGTGCTTCAGCCAGTAATATCTGATGGCCGATGTGGTGTTTTTAGAAATTAGTATCAGGATCGCAGAAGCGACGAGAGGTCATTATTAGAATTCAAGTTTCCCGCGAATTTTATATTAGAAGCAGACTGCAGGTCATTACAAGAAGAATTCAAATTTCCCGCGAATATTATATCAGGAGCGGACTGCAGATCCAATACCTCTTCGCATTTCTGTTATCCGGATAGCAAACCCCAGGTCCTACAATTAGAGTGATTCAGCCAGTAATATCTGATGGTCGATGTGGTGTTTCTAAAAATTAGTATCAGGATCGCAGAAGCGACGAGAGGTCATTATAAGAATTCAAGTTTCCCGCGAATTTTATATTAGGAGCGGACTGCAGATCCAATACCTCTTCGCATTTCTGTTATCCGGATAGCAAACCCCAGATCCTACAATTAGAGTGATTCAGCCAGTAATATCTGATGGTCGATGTGGTGTTTCTAAAAATTAGTATCAGGATCGCAGAAGCGACGAGAGGTCATTATTAGAATTCAAGTTTCCCGCGAAATTTATATTAGAAGCAGACTGCAGGTCATTACAAGAAGAATTCAAATTTCCCGCGAATATTATATCAGGAGCGGACTGCAGATCCAATACCTCTTCGCATTTCTGTTATCCGGATAGCAAACCCCAGGTCCTACAATTAGAGTGATTCAGCCAGTAATATCTGATGGTCGATGTGGTGTTTCTAAAAATTAGTATCAGGATCGCAGATGCGACGAGAGGTCATTATAAGAATTCAAGTTTCCCGCGAATTTTATATTAGGAGCGGACTGCAGATCCAATACCTCTTCGCATTTCCGTTATCCGGATAGCAAACCCCAGTTCCTACAATTAGAGTGATTCAGCCAGTAATATCTGATGGTCGATGTGGTGTTTCTAGAAATTAGTATCAGGATCGCAGAAGCGACGAGAGGTCATTATTAGAATTCAAGTTTCCCGCGAATTTTATATTAGAAGCAGACTGCAGGTCATTACTAGAAGAATTCAAATTTCCCGCGAATATTATATCAGGAGCGGACTGCAGATCCAATACCTCTTCGCATTTCTGCTATCCGGATAGCAAACACCAGTTCCTACAATTAAAGTGCTTCAGCCAGTAATATCTGATGGCCGATGTGGTGTTTCTAGAAATTAGTATCAGGATCGCAGAAGCGACGAGAGGTCATTATTAGAATTCAAGTTTCCCGCGAATTTTATATTAGAAGCAGACTGCAGGTCATTACTAGAAGAATTCAAATTTCCCGCGAATATTATATCAGGAGCGGACTGCAGATCCAATACCTCTTCGCATTTCTGCTATCCGGATAGCAAACCCCAGTTCCTACAATTAGAGTGACTCAGCCAGTAATATCTGATGGTCGATATGGTGTTTGTAGAAACTAGCATCAGGATCGCAGAAGCGACGAGAGGTCATTATTAGAATTCAAGTTTCCCGCGAATTTTATGTCAGGAGCGGACTGCAGATCCAATACCTCTTCGCATTTCTGCTATCCGGATATCAAACCCCAGGTCCTACAATTAGAGTGATTCAGCCAGTAATATCTGATGGTCGATGTGGTGTTTCTAAAAATTAGTATCAGGATCGCAGAAGCGACGAGAGGTCATTATAAGAATTCAAGTTTCCCGCGAATTTTATATTAGGAGCGGACTGCAGATCCAATACCTCTTCGCATTTCTGTTATCCGGATAGCAAACCCCAGTTCCTACAATTAGAGTGATTCAGCCAGTAATATCTGATTGTCGATGTGGTGTTTCTAGAAATTAGTATCAGGATCGCAGAAGCGACGAGAGGTCATTATTAGAATTCAGGTTTCCCGCGAATTTTATGTTAGAAGCAGACTGCAGGTCATTACTAGAAGAATTCAAATTTCCCGCGAATATTATATCAGGAGCGGACTGCAGATCCAATACCTCTTCGCATTTCTGTTATCCGGATAGCAAACCCCAGTTCCTACAATTAGAGTGATTCAGCCAGTAATATCTGATGGTCGATGCGGTGTTTCTAAAAATTGGTATCAGGATCGCAGAAGCGACGAGAGGTCATTATTAGAGTTCAAGTTTCCCGCGAATTTTATATCAGGAACGGACTGCAGATCCAATACCTCTTCGCATTTCTGTTATCCGGATAGCAAACCCCAGTTCCTACAATTAGAGTGCTTCAGCCAGTAATATATGATGGTCGATGTGGTGTGTCTAGAAATTAGTATCAGGATCGCAGAAGCGACGAGAGGTCATTATAAGAATTCAAGTTTCCCGCGAATTTTATATTAGGAGCGGACTGCAGATCCAATACCTCTTCGCATTTCCGTTATCCGGATAGCAAACCCCAGTTCCTACAATTAGAGTGATTCAGCCAGTAATATCTGATGGTCGATGTGGTGTTTCTAGAAATTAGTATCAGGATCGCAGAAGCGACGAGAGGTCATTATTAGAATTCAAGTTTCCCGCGAATTTTATATTAGAAGCAGACTGCAGGTCATTACTAGAAGAATTCAAATTTCCCGCGAATATTATATCAGGAGCGGACTGCAGATCCAATACCTCTTCGCATTTCTGCTATCCGGATAGCAAACACCAGTTCCTACAATTAAAGTGCTTCAGCCAGTAATATCTGATGGCCGATGTGGTGTTTCTAGAAATTAGTATCAGGATCGCAGAAGCGACGAGAGGTCATTATTAGAATTCAAGTTTCCCGCGAATTTTATATTAGAAGCAGACTGCAGGTCATTACTAGAAGAATTCAAATTTCCCGCGAATATTATATCAGGAGCGGACTGCAGATCCAATACCTCTTCGCATTTCTGCTATCCGGATAGCAAACCCCAGTTCCTACAATTAGAGTGATTCAGCCAGTAATATCTGATGGTCGATGTGGTGTTTCTAAAAATTAGTATCAGGATCGCAGAAGCGACGAGAGGTCATTATAAGAATTCAAGTTTCCCGCGAATTTTATATTAGGAGCGGACTGCAGATCCAATACCTCTTCGCATTTCTGTTATCCGGATAGCAAACCCCAGTTCCTACAATTAGAGTGATTCAGCCAGTAATATCTGATGGTCGATGTGGTGTTTCTAGAAATTAGTATCAGGATCGCAGAAGCGACGAGAGGTCATTATTAGAATTCAAGTTTCCCGCGAATTTTATATCACGAGCGGACTGCAGATCCAATACCTCTTCGCATTTCTGTTACCCGGATAGCAAACCCCAGTTCCTACAATCAGAGTGCTTCAGCCAGTAATATCTGATGGTCGATGTGGTGTTTCTAGAAATTAGTATCAGGATCGCAGAAGCGACGAGAGGTCATTACTAGAAGAATTCAAATTTTCCGCGAATATTATATCAGGAGCGGACTGCAGATCCAATACCTCTTTGCATTTCTGTTACCCGGATAGCAAACCCCAGTTCCTACAATCAGAGTGCTTCAGCCAGTAATATCTGATGGCCGATGTGGTGTTTCTAGAAATTAGTATCAGGATCGCAGAAGCGACGAGAGGTCATTATTAGAATTCAAGTTTCCCGCGAATTTTATATTAGAAGCAGACTGCAGGTCATTACTAGAAGAATTTAAATTTCCCGCGAATATTATATCAGGAGCGGACTGCAGATCCAATACCTCTTCGCATTTCTGCTATCCGGATAGCAAACCCCAGTTCCTACAATTAGAGTGATTCAGCCAGTAATATCTGATTGTCGATGTGGTGTTTCTAGAAATTAGTATCAGGATCGCAGAAGCGACGAGAGGTCATTATTAGAATTCAAGTTTCCCGCGAATTTTATATCAGGAGCGGACTGCAGATCCAATACATCTTCACATTTCTGTTACCCGGATAGCAAACCCCAGTTCCTACAATCAGAGTGCTTCAGCCAGTAATATCTGATGGCCGATGTGGTGTTTCTAGAAATTAGTATCAGGATCGCAGAAGCGACGAGAGGTCATTATTAGAATTCAAGTTTCCCGCGAATTTTATATTAGAAGCAGACTGCAGGTCATTACTAGAAGAATTCAAATTTCCCGCGAATATTATATCAGGGGCGGACTGCAGATCCAATACCTCTTCGCATTTCTGCTATCCGGATAGCAAACCCCAGTTCCTACAATTAGAGTGCTTCAGCCAGTAATATATGATGGTCGATGTGGTGTTTCTAGAAATTAGTATCAGGATCGCAGAAGCGACGAGAGGTCAATATAAGAATTCAAGTTTCCCGCGAATTTTATATTAGGAGCGGACTGCAGATCCAATACCTCTTCGCATTTCTGTTATCCGGATAGCAAACCCCAGTTCATACAATTAGAGTGATTCAGCCAGTAATATCTGATGGTCGATAGAAGAATTCAAATTTCCCGCGAATATTATATCAGGAGCGGACTGCGGATCCAATTCCTCTTCGCATTTCTGCTATCCGGATAGCAAACCCCAGTTCCTACAATCAGAGTGCTTCAGCCAGTAATATCTGATGGCCGATGTGGTGTTTCTAGAAATTAGTATCAGGATCGCAGAAGCGACGAGAGGTCATTATTAGAATTCAGGTTTCCCGCGAATTTTATATTAGAAGCAGACTGCAGGTCATTACTAGAAGAATTCAAATTTCCCGCGAATATTATATCAGGAGCTGACTGCAGATCCAATACCTCTTCGCATTTCTGCTATCCGGATAGCAAACCCCAGTTCCTACAATTAGAGTGATTCAGCCAGTAATATCTGATTGTCGATGTGGTGTTTCTAGAAATTAGTATCAGGATCGCAGAAGCGACGAGAGGTCATTATTAGAATTCAGGTTTCCCGCGAATTTTATATTAGAAGCAGACTGCAGGTCATTACTAGAAGAATTCAAATTTCACGCGAATATTATATCAGGAGCGGACTGCAGATCCAATACCTCTTCGCATTTCTGTTATCCGGATAGCAAACCCCAGTTCCTACAATTAGAGTGATTCAGCCAGTAATATCTGATGGTCGATGCGGTGTTTCTAAAAATTGGTATCAGGATCGCAGAAGCGACGAGAGGTCATTATTAGAGTTCAAGTTTCCCGCGAATTTTATATCAGGAACGGACTGCAGATCCAATACCTCTTCGCATTTCTGCTATCCGGATAGCAAACCCCAGTTCCTACAATTAGAGTGATTCAGCCAGTAATATCTGATTGTCGATGTGGTGTTTCTAGAAATTAGTATTAGGATCGCAGAAGCGACGAGAGGTCATTATTAGAATTCAGGTTTCCCGCGAATTTTATATTAGAAGCAGACTGCAGGTCATTACTAGAAGAATTCAAATTTCCCGCGAATATTATATCAGGAGCGGACTGCAGATCCAATACCTCTTCGCATTTCTGTTATCCGGATAGCAAACCCCAGTTCCTACAATTAGAGTGATTCAGCCAGTAATATCTGATGGTCGATGCGGTGTTTCTAAAAATTGGTATCAGGATCGCAGAAGCGACGAGAGGTCATTATTAGAGTTCAAGTTTCCCGCGAATTTTATATCAGGAACGGACTGCAGATCCAATACCTCTTCGCATTTCTGTTATCCGGATAGCAAACCCCAGTTCCTACAATTAGAGTGCTTCAGCCAGTAATATATGATGGTCGATGTGATGTGTCTAGAAATTAGTATCAGGATCGCAGAAGCGACGAGAGGTCATTATAAGAATTCAAGTTTCCCGCGAATTTTATATTAGGAGCGGACTGCAGATCCAATACCTCTTCGCATTTCCGTTATCCGGATAGCAAACCCCAGTTCCTACAATTAGAGTGATTCAGCCAGTAATATCTGATGGTCGATGTGGTGTTTCTAGAAATTAGTATCAGGATCGCAGAAGCGACGAGAGGTCATTATTAGAATTCAAGTTTCCCGCGAATTTTATATTAGAAGCAGACTGCAGGTCATTACTAGAAGAATTCAAATTTCCCGCGAATATTATATCAGGAGCGGACTGCAGATCCAATACCTCTTCGCATTTCTGCTATCCGGATAACAAACACCAGTTCCTACAATTAAAGTGCTTCAGCCAGTAATATCTGATGGCCGATGTGGTGTTTCTAGAAATTAGTATCAGGATCGCAGAAGCGACGAGAGGTCATTATTAGAATTCAAGTTTCCCGCGAATTTTATATTAGAAGCAGACTGCAGGTCATTACTAGAAGAATTCAAATTTCCCGCGAATATTATATCAGGAGCGGACTGCAGATCCAATACCTCTTCGCATTTCTGCTATCCGGATAGCAAACCCCAGTTCCTACAATTAGAGTGATTCAGCCAGTAATATCTGATGGTCGATGTGGTGTTTCTAAAAATTAGTATCAGGATCGCAGAAGCGACGAGAGGTCATTATTAGAATTCAAGTTTCCCGCGAATTTTATGTCAGGAGCGGACTGCAGATCCAATACCTCTTCGCATTTCTGCTATCCGGATAGCAAACCCCAGGTCCTACAATTAGAGTGATTCAGCCAGTAATATCTGATGGTCGATGTGGTGTTTCTAAAAATTAGTATCAGGATCGCAGAAGCGACGAGAGGTCATTATAAGAATTCAAGTTTCCCGCGAATTTTATATTAGGAGCGGACTGCAGATCCAATACCTCTTCGCATTTCTGTTATCCGGATAGCAAACCCCAGTTCCTACAATTAGAGTGATTCAGCCAGTAATATCTGATGGTCGATGTGGTGTTTCTAGAAATTAGTATCAGGATCGCAGAAGCGACGAGAGGTCATTATTAGAATTCAAGTTTCCTGCGAATTTTATATCACGAGCGGACTGCAGATCCAATACCTCTTCGCATTTCTGTTACCCGGATAGCAAACCCCAGTTCCTAGAATCAGAGTGCTTCAGCCAGTAATATCTGATGGCCGATGTGGTGTTTTTAGAAATTAGTATCAGGATCGCAGAAGCGACGAGAGGTCATTATTAGAATTCAAGTTTCCCGCGAATTTTATATTAGAAGCAGACTGCAGGTCATTACTAGAAGAATTCAAATTTCCCGCGAATATTATATCAGGAGCGGACTGCAGATACAATACCTCTTCGCATTTCTGCTATCCGGATAGCAAACCCCAGTTCCTACAATTAGAGTGATTCAGCCAGTAATATCTGATGGCCGATGTGGTGTTTCTAGAAATTAGTATCAGGATCGCAGAAGCGACGAGAGGTCATTATTAGAATTCAAGTTTCCCGCGAATTTTATATTAGAAGCAGACTGCAGGTCATTACTAGAAGAATTCAAATTTCCCGCGAATATTATATCAGGAGCGGACTGCAGATCCAATACCTCTTCGCATTTCTGCTATCCGGATAGCAAACCCCAGTTCCTACAATTAGAGTGATTCAGCCAGTAATATCTGATGGTCGATGTGGTGTTTCTAAAAATTAGTATCAGGATCGCAGAAGCGACGAGAGGTCATTATTAGAATTCAAGTTTCCCGCGAATTTTATATCAGGAGCGGACTGCAGATCCAATACCTCTTCGCATTTCTGTTATCCGGATAGCAAACCCCAGTTCCTACAATTAGAGTGATTCAGCCAGTAATATCTGACGGTCGATGTGATGTTAATAAAAATTAGTATCAGGATCGCAGAAGCGACGAGAGGTCATTATTAGAATTCAAGTTTCCCGCGAATTTTATATTAGAAGCAGACTGCAGGTCATTACTAGAAGAATTCAAATTTTCCGCGAATATTATATCAGGAGCGGACTGCAGATCCAATACCTCTTCGCATTTCTGCTATCCGGATCGCAAAACCCCAGTTCCTACAATTAGAGTGATTCAGCCAGTAATATCTGATGGTCGATGTGGTGTTTCTAAAAATTAGTATCAGGATCGCAGAAGCGACGAGAGGTCATTATTAGAATTCAAGTTTCCCTCGAATTTTATATCAGGAGCGGACTGCAGATCCAATACCTCTTCGCATTTCTGTTATCCGGATAGCAAACCCCAGTTCCTACAATTAGAGTGCTTCAGCCAGTAATATATGATGGTCGATGTGGTGTTTCTAGAAATTAGTATCAGGATCGCAGAAGCGACGAGAGGTCATTATAAGAATTCAAGTTTCCCGCGAATTTTATATTAGGAGCGGACTGCAGATCCAATACCTCTTCGCATTTCTGTTATCCGGATAGCAATCCCCAGTTCCTACAATTAGAGTGATTCAGCCAGTAATATCTGATGGTCGATGTGGTGTTTCTAGAAATTAGTATCAGGATCGCAGAAGCGACGAAAGGTCATTATTAGAATTCAAGTTTCCCGCGAATTTTATATTAGAAGCAGACTGCAGGTCATTACTAGAAGAATTCAAATTTCCCGCGAATATTATATCAGGAGCGGACTGCAGATCCAATACCTCTTCGCATTTCTGCTATCCGGATAGCAAACCCCAGTTCCTACAATTAGAGTGATTCAGCCAGTAATATCTGATGGTCGATGCGGTGTTTCTAAAAATTGGTATCAGGATCGCAGAAGCGACGAGAGATCATTATTAGAATTCAAGTTTCCCGCGAACTTTATATCAGGAGCGGACTGCAGATCCAATACCTCTTCGCATTTCTGTTATCCGGATAGCAAACCCCAGTTCCTACAATTAGAGTGATTCAGCCAGTAATATCTGATGGTCGATGCGGTGTTTCTAAAAATTGGTATCAGGATCGCAGAAGCGACGAGAGGTCATTATTAGAATTCAAGTTTCCCGCGAATTTTATATCAGGAGCGGACTGCAGATCCAATACCTCTTCGTATTTCTGCTATCCGGATAGCAAACCCCAGTTCCTACAATCAGAGTGCTTCAGCCAGTAATATCTGATGGCCGATGTGGTGTTTCTAGAAATTAATATCAGGATCGCAGAAGCGACGAGAGGTCATTATTAGAATTCAAGTTTCCCGCGAATTTTATATCAGGAGCGGACTGCAGATCCAATACCTCTTCGCATTTCTGTTATCCGGATAGCAAACCCCAGTTCCTACAATTAGAGTGATTCAGCCAGTAATATCTGATGGTCGATGTGGTGTGTCTAGAAATTAGTATCAGGATCGCAGAAGCGACGAGAGGTCATTATAAGAATTCAAGTTTCCCCCGAATTTTATATTAGGAGCGGACTGCAGATCCAATACCTCTTCGCATTTCTGTTATCCGGATAGCAAACCCCAGTTCCTACAATTAAAGTGCTTCAGCCAGTAATATATGACGGTCGATGTGGTGTGTCTAGAAATTAGTATCAGGATCGCAGAAGCGACGAGGGGTCATTATTAGAATTCAAGTTTTCCGCGAATTTTATATTAGGAGCGGACTGCAGATCCAATACCTCTTCGCATTTCTGTTATCCGGATAGCAAACCCCAGTTCCTACAGTTAAAGTGCTTCAGCCAGTAATATATGATGGTCGATGTGGTGTGTCTAGAAATTAGTATCAGGATCGCAGAAGCGACGAGAGGTCATTATTAGAATTCAAGTTTCCCGCGAATTTTATATCAGGAGCGGACTGCAGATCCAATACCTCTTCGCATTTCTGTTATCCGGATAGCAAACCCCAGTTCCTACAATTAAAGTGCTTCAGCCAGTAATATATGATGGTCGATGTGGTGTGTCTAGAAATTAGTATCAGGATCGCAGAAGCGACGAGAGGTCATTATTAGAATTCAAGTTTCCCGCGAATTTTATATCAGGAGCGGACTGCAGATCCAATACCTCTTCGCATTTCTGTTATCCGGATAGCAAACCCCAGTTCCTACAATTAAAGTGCTTCAGCCAGTAATATATGATGGTCGATGTGGTGTGTCTAGAAATTAGTATCAGGATCGCAGAAGCGACGAGAGGTCATTATAAGAATTCAAGTTTCCCGCGAATTTTATATTAGGAGCGGACTGCAGATCCAATACCTCTTCGCATTTCTGTTATCCGGATAGCAAACCCCGGTTCCTACAATTAGAGTGATTCAGCCAGTAATATCTGATGGTCAATGTGGTGTTTCTAGAAATTAGTATCAGGATCGCAGAAGCGACGAGAGGTCAATATTAGAATTCAAGTTTTCCGCGAATTTTATATCAGGAGCGGACTGCAGATCCAATACCTCTTCGCATTTCTGTTATCCGGATAGCAAACCCCAGTTCCTACAATTAAAGTGCTTCAGCCAGTAATATATGATGGTCGATGTGGTGTGTCTAGAAATTAGTATCAGGATCGCAGAAGCGACGAGAGGTCATTATAAGAATTCAAGTTTCCCGCGAATTTTATATTAGGAGCGGACTGCAGATCCAATACCTCTTCGCATTTCTGTTATCCGGATAGCAAACCCCAGTTCCTACAATCAGAGTGCGTCAGCCAGTAATATATGATGGTCGATGCGGTGTTTTTAGAAATTAGTATCAGGATCGCAGAAGCGACGAGAGGTCATTATTAGAACTCAAGTTTCCCGCGAATTTTATATCAGGAGCGGACTGCAGATCCAATACCTCTTCGCATTTCTGTTATCCGGATAGCAAACCCCAGTTCCTACAATCAGAGTGCTTCAGCCAGTAATATATGATGGTCGATGTGGTGTTTTTAGAAATAAGCATCAGGATCGCAGAAGCGACGAGAGGTCATTATCAGAATTCAAGTTTCCCGCGAATTTTATATCAGGAGCGGACTGCAGATCCAATACCTCTTCGCATTTCTGTTACCCGGATAGCAAACCCCAGTTCCTACAATCAGAGTGCTTCAGCCAGTAATATCTGATGGCCGATGTGGTGTTTCTAGAAATTAGTATCAGGATCGCAGAAGCGACGAGAGGTCATTATTAGAATTCAAGTTTCCCGCGAATTTTATATTAGAAGCAGACTGCAGGTCATTACTAGAAGAATTCAAATTTCCCGCGAATATTATATCAGGAGCGGACTGCAGATCCAATACCTCTTCGCATTTCTGTTATCCGGATAGCAAACCCCAGTTCCTACAATTAGAGTGATTCAGCCAGTAATATCTGATGGTCGATGTGGTGTTTCTAAAAATTAGTATCAGGATCGCAGAAGCGACGAGAGATCATTATTAGAATTCAAGTTTCCCGCGAATTTTATATCAGGAGCGGACTGCAGATCCAATACCTCTTCGCATTTCTGTTATCCGGATAGCAAACCCCAGTTCCTACAATTAGAGTGATTCAGCCAGTAATATCTGATGGTCGATGCGGTGTTTCTAAAAATTGGTATCAGGATCGCAGAAGCGACGAGAGGTCATTATTAGAATTCAAGTTTCCCGCGAATTTTATATCAGGAGCGGACTGCAGATCCAATACCTCTTCGTATTTCTGCCATCCGGATAGCAAACCCCAGTTCCTACAATCAGAGTGCTTCAGCCAGTAATATCTGATGGCCGATGTGGTGTTTCTTGAAATTAATATCAGGATCGCAGAAGCGACGAGAGGTCATTATTAGAATTCAAGTTTCCCGCGAATTTTATATCAGGAACGGACTGCAGATCCAATACCTCTTCGCATTTCTGCTATCCGGATAGCAAACCCCAGTTCCTACAATTAGAGTGATTCAGCCAGTAATATCTGATGGTCGATGTGGTGTTTCTAAAAATTAGTATCAGGATCGCAGAAGCGACGAGAGGTCATTATTAGAATTCAAGTTTCCCGCGAATATTATATCAGGAGCGGACTGCAGATCCAATACCTCTTCGCATTTCTGCTATCCGGATAGCAAACCCCAGTTCCTACAATTAAAGTGATTCAGCCAGTAATATCTGATGGTCGATGTGGTGTTTCTAGAAATTAGTATCAGGATCGCAGAAGCGACGAGAGTTCATTATTAGAATTCAAGTTTCCCGCGAATTTTATATCAGGAGCGGACTGCAGATCCAATACCTCTTCGCATTTCTGTTACCCGGATAGCAAACCCCAGTTCCTACAATCAGAGTGCTTCAGCCAGTAACATCTGATGGCCGATGTGGTGTTTCTAGAAATTAGTATCAGGATCGCAGAAGCGACGAGAGGTCATTATTAGAATTCAAGTTTCCCGCGAATTTTATATCAGGAACGGACTGCAGATCCAATACCTCTTCGCATTTCTGTTATCCGGATAGCAAACCCCAGTTCCTACAATTAGAGTGATTCAGCCAGTAATATCTGATGGTCGATGCGGTGTTTCTAAAAATTAGTATCAGGATCGCAGAAGCGACGAGAGGTCATTATTAGAATTCAAGTTTCCCGCGAATTTTATATCAGGAGCGGACTGCAGATCCAATACCTCTTCGCATTTCTGTTATCCGGATAGCAAACCCCAGTTCCTACAATTAGAGTGATTCAGCCAGTAATATCTGACGGTCGATGTGGTGTTTCTAAAAATTAGTATCAGAATCGCAGAAGCGACGAGAGGTCATTATTAGAATTCAAGTTTCCCGCGAATTTTATATTAGAAGCAGACTGCAGGTCATTACTAGAAGAATTCAAGTTTCCCGCGAATTTTATATCAGGAGCGGACTGCAGATCCAATACCTCTTCGCATTTCTGTTATCCGGATAGCAAACCCCAGTTCCTACAGTTAGAGTGAATCAGCCAGTAATATCTGACGGTCGATGTGGTGTTTCTAAAAATTAGTATCAGGATCGCAGAAGCGACGAGAGGTCATTATTAGAATTCAAGTTTTCCGCGAATTTTATATCAGGAGCGGACTGCAGATCCAATACCTCTTCGCATTTCTGTTATCCGGATAGCAAACCCCAGTTCCTACAATTAAAGTGCTTCAGCCAGTAATATATGATGTTCGATGTGGTGTTTCTAGAAATTAGTAACAGGATCGCAGAAGCGACGAGAGGTCATTATAAGAATTCAAGTTTCCCGCGAATTTTATATTAGGAGCGGACTGCAGATCCAATACCTCTTCGCATTTCTGTTATCCGGATAGCAAACCCCAGTTCCTACAATTAGAGTGATTCAGCCAGTAATATCTGATGGTCAATGTGGTGTTTCTAGAAATTAGTATCAGGATCGCAGAAGCGACGAGAGGTCATTATTAGAATTCAAGTTTCCCGCGAATTTTATATCAGGAGCGGACTGCAGATCCAATACCTCTTCGCATTTCTGTTACCCGGATAGCAAACCCCAGTTCCTACAATCAGAGTGCTTCAGCCAGTAATATCTGATGGCCGATGTGGTGTTTCTAGAAATTAGTATCAGGATCGCAGAAGCGACGAGAGGTCATTATTAGAATTCAAGTTTCCCGCGAATTTTATATCAGGAGCGGACTGCAGATCCAATACCTCTTCGCATTTCTGTTATCCGGATAGCAAACCCCAGTTCCTACAATCAGAGTGCGTCAGCCAGTAATATATGATGGTCGATGCGGTGTTTTTAGAAATTAGTATCAGGATCGCAGAAGCGACGAGAGGTCATTATTAGAACTCAAGTTTCCCGCGAATTTTATATCAGGAGCGGACTGCAGATCCAATACCTCTTCGCATTTCTGTTATCCGGATAGCAAACCCCAGTTCCTACAATCAGAGTGCTTCAGCCAGTAATATATGATGGTCGATGCGGTGTTTTTAGAAATTAGTATCAGGATCGCAGAAGCGACGAGAGGTCATTATTAGAACTCAAGTTTCCCGCGAATTTTATATCAGGAGCGGACTGCAGATCCAATACCTCTTCGCATTTCTGTTATCCGGATAGCAAACCCCAGTTCCTACAATCAGAGTGCTTCAGCCAGTAATATCTGATGGCCGATGTGGTGTTTCTAGAAATTAGTATCAGGATCGCAGAAGCGACGAGAGGTCATTATTAGAATTCAAATTTCCCGCGAATATTATATCGGGAGCGGACTGCAGATCGAATACCTCTTCGCATTTCTGCTATCCGGATAGCAAACCCCAGTTCCTACAATTAGAGTGATTCAATCAGTAATATCTGATGGTCGATGTGGTGTTTCTAGAAATTAGTATCAGGATCGCAGAAGCGACGAGAGTTCATTATTAGAATTCAAGTTTCCCGCGAATTTTATATCAGGAGCGGACTGCAGATCCAATACCTCTTCGCATTTCTGTTACCCGGATAGCAAACCCCAGTTCCTACAATTAGAGTGATTCAGCCAGTAATATCTGATGGCCGATGTGGTGTTTCTAGAAATTAGTATCAGGATCGCAGAAGCGACGAGAGTTCATTATTAGAATTCAAGTTTCCCGCGAATTTTATATCAGGAGCGGACTGCAGATCCAATACCTCTTCGCATTTCTGTTACCCGGATAGCAAACCCCAGTTCCTACAATTAGAGTGATTCAGCCAGTAATATCTGATGGCCGATGTGGTGTTTCTAGAAATTAGTATCAAGATCGCAGAAGCGACGAGAGGTCATTATAAGAATTCAAGTTTCCCGCGAATTTTATATTAGAAGCAGACTGCAGGTCATTACTAGAAGAATTCAAATTTCCCGCGAAAATTATATCAGGAGCGGACTGCAGATCCAATACCTCTTCGCATTTCTGCTATCCGGATAGCAAACCCCAGTTCCTACAATTAGAGTGATTCAGCCAGTAATATCTGACGGTCGATGTGGTGTTTCTAAAAATTAGTATCAGGATCGCAGAAGCGACGGAAGGTCATTATTAGAATTCAAGTTTTCCGCGAATTTTATATCAGGAGCGGACTGCAGATCCAATACCTCTTCGCATTTCTGTTATCCGGATAGCAAACCCCAGTTCCTACAATTAGAGTGCTTCAGCCAGTAATATATGATGGTCGATGTGGTGTTTCTAGAAATTAGTATCAGGATCGCAGAAGCGACGAGAGGTCATTATAAGAATTCAAGTTTCCCGCGAATTTTATATTAGGAGCGGACTGCAGATCCAATACCTCTTCGCATTTCTGTTATCCGGATAGCAAACCCCAGTTCCTACAATCAGAGTGCTTCAGCCAGTAATATATGATGGTCGATGTGGTGTTTTTAGAAATAAGCATCAGGATCGCAGAAGCGACGAGAGGTCATTAGCAGAATTCAAGTTCCCCGCGAATTTTATATCAGGAGCGGACTGCAGATCCAATACCTCTTCGCATTTCTGTTACCCGGATAGCAAACCCCAGTTCCTACAATCAGAGTGCTTCAGCCAGTAATATCTGATGGCCGATGTGGTGTTTCTAGAAATTAGTATCAGGATCGCAGAAGCGACGAGAGGTCATTATTAGAATTCAAATTTCCCGCGAATATTATATCGGGAGCGGACTGCAGATCCAATACCTCTTCGCATTTCTGCTATCCGGATAGCAAACCCCAGTTCCTACAATTAGAGTGATTCAGTAAGTAATATCTGATGGTCGATGTGGTGTTTCTAGAAATTAGTATCAGGATCGCAGAAGCGACGAGAGTTCATTATTAGAATTCAAGTTTCCCGCGAATTTTATATCAGGAGCGGACTGCAGATCCAATACCTCTTCGCATTTCTGTTACCCGAATAGCAAACCCCAGTTCCTACAATCAGAGTGCTTCAGCCAGTAATACCTGATGGCCGATGTGGTGTTTCTAGAAATTAGTATCAGGATCGCAGAAGCGACGAGAGGTCATTATTAGAATTCAAATTTCCCGCGAATATTATATCGGGAGCGGACTGCAGATCCAATACCTCTTCGCATTTCTGCTATCCGGATAGCAAACCCCAGTTCCTACAATCAGAGTGCTTCAGCCAGTAATATCTGATGGCCGATGTGGTGTTTCTAGAAATTAGTATCAGGATCGCAGAAGCGACGAGAGGTCATTATTAGAATTCAAATTTCCCGCGAATATTATATCGGGAGCGGACTGCAGATCCAATACCTCTTCGCATTTCTGCTATCCGGATAGCAAACCCCAGTTCCTACAATTAGAGTGATTCAGCCAGTAATATCTGATGGTCGATGTGGTGTTTCTAAAAATTAGTATCAGGATCGCAGAAGCGACGAGAGGTCATTATAAGAATTCAAGTTTCCCGCGAATTTTATATTAGGAGCGGACTGCAGATCCTATACCTCTTCGCATTTCTGTTATCCGGATAGCAAACCCCAGTTCCTACAATCAGAGTGCTTCAGCCAGTAATATCTGATGGCCGATGTGGTGTTTCTAGAAATTAGTATCAGGATTGCAGAAGCGACGAGAGGTCATTATTAGAATTCAAGTTTCCCGCGAATTTTATATTAGAAGCAGACTGCAGGTCATTACTAGGAGAATTAAAAATTTCCCGCGAATATTATATCAGGAGCGGACTGCAGATCCAATACCTCTTCGCATTTCTGCTATCCGGATAGCAAACCCCAGTTCCTACAATTAGAGTGATTCAGCCAGTAATATCTGATGGTCGATGTGGTGTTTCTAAAAATTAGTGTCAGGATCGCAGAAGCGACGAGAGGTCATTATTAGAATTCAAGTTTCCCGCGAATTTTATATCAGGAGCGGACTGCAGATCCAATACCTCTTCGCATTTCTGTTATCCGGATAGCAAACCCCAGTTCCTACAATTAGAGTGATTCAGCCAGTAATATCTGATGGTCGATGCGGTGTTTCTAAAAATTAGTATCATGATCGCAGAAGCGACGAGAGGTCATTATTAGAATTCAAGTTTCCCGCCAATTTTATATCAGGAGCGAATTGCAGATCCAATACCTCTTCGCATTTCTGTTATCCGGATAGCAAACCCCAGTTCCTACAATTAGAGTGATTCAGCCAGTAATATCTGATGGTCGATGTGGTGTTTCTAGAAATTAGTATCAGGATCGCAGAAGTGACGAGAGGTCATTCTTAGAATTCAAGTTTCCCGCGAATTTTATATCAGGAGCGGACTGCAGATCCAATACCTCTTCGCATTTCTGTTACCCGGATAGCAAACCCCAGTTCCTACAATCAGAGTGCTTCAGCCAGTAATTTCTGATGGCCGATGTGGTGTTTCTAGAAATTAGTATCAGGATCGCAGAAGCGACGAGAGGTCATTATTAGAATTCAAGTTTCCCGCGAATTTTATATCAGGAGCGGACTGCAGATCCAATACCTCTTCGCATTTCTGTTACCCGGATAGCAAACCCCAGTTCCTACAATCAGAGTGCTTCAGCCAGTAATATCTGATGGCCGATGTGGTGTTTCTAAAAATTAGTATCAGGATCGCAGAAGCGACGAGAGGCCATTATAAGAATTCAAGTTTCCCGCGAATTTTATATTAGGAGCGGACTGCAGATCCTATACCTCTTCGCACTTCTGTTATCCGGATAGCAAACCCCAGTTCCTACAATTAGAGTGATTCAGCCAGTAATATCTGATGGTCGATGTGGTGTTTCTAGAAATTAGTATCAGGATCGCAGAAGCGACGAGAGGTCATTATTAGAATTCAAGTTTCCCGCGAATTTTATATCAGGAGCGGACTGCAGATCCAATACCTCTTCGCATTTCTGCTATCCGGATAGCAAACCCCAGTTCCTACAATTAGAGTGATTCAGCCAGTAATATCTGATGGTCGATGTGGTGTTTCTAAAAATTAGTATCAGGATCGCAGAAGCGACGAGAGGTCATTATAAGAATTCAAGTTTCCCGCGAATTTTATATTAGGAGCGGACTGCAGATCCTATACCTCTTCGCACTTCTGTTATCCGGATAGCAAACCCCAGTTCCTACAATTAGAGTGATTCAGCCAGTAATATCTGATGGGCGATGCGGTGTTTCTAGAAATTACTATCAGGATTGCAGAAGCGACGAGAGGTCATTATTAGAATTCAACTTTCCCGCGAATTTTATATTAGAAGCAGACTGCAGGTCATTACTAGGAGAATTCAAATTTCCCGCGAATATTATATCAGGAGCGGACTGCAGATCCAATACCTCTTCGCATTTCTGCTATCCGGATAGCAAACCCCAGTTCCTACAATTAGAGTGATTCAGCCAGTAATATATGATGGTCGATGTGGTGTTTGTAGAAACTAGTATCAGGATCGCAGAAGCGACGAGAGGTCATTATTAGAATTCAAGTTTCCCGCCAATTTTATATCAGGAGCGGACTGCAGATCCAATACCTCTTCGCATTTCTGTTATCCGGATAGCAAACCCCAGTTCCTACAATCAGAGTGCTTCAGCCAGTAATATCTGATGGCCGATGTGGTGTTTCTAAAAATTAGTATCAGGATCGCAGAAGCGACGAGAGGTCATTATTAGAATTCAAGTTTCCCGCCAATTTTATATCAGGAGCGGACTGCAGATCCAATACCTCTTCGCATTTCTGTTATCCGGATAGCAAACCCCAGTTCCTACAATCAGAGTGCTTCAGCCAGTAATATCTGATGGCCGATGTGGTGTTTCTAAAAATTAGTATCAGGATCGCAGAAGCGACGAGAGGTCATTATTAGAATTCAAGTTTCCCGCGAATTTTATATTAGAAGCAGACTGCAGGTCATTACTAGAAGAATTCAAATTTCCCGCGAATATTATATCAGGAGCGGACTGCAGATCCAATACCTCTTCACATTTCTGCTATCCGGATAGCAAACTCCAGTTCCTACAATTAGAGTGCTTCAGCCAGTAATATATGATGGTCGATGTGGTGTTTCTAGAAATTAGTATCAGGATCGCAGAAGCGACGAGAGGTCATTATAAGAATTCAAGTTTCCCGCGAATTTTATATTAGGAGCGGACTGCAGATCCAATGCCTCTTCGCATTTCTGTTACCCGGATAGCAAACCCCAGTTCCTACAATCAGAGTGCTTCAGCCAGTAATATCTGATGGCCGATGTGGTGTTTCTAGAAATTAGTATCAGGATCGCAGAAGCGACGAGAGGTCATTATTAGAATTCAAGTTTCCCGCGAATATTATATCAGGAGCGGACTGCAGATCCAATACCTCTTCGCATTTCTGTTATCCGGATAGCAAACCCCAGTTCCTACAATCAGAGTGCTTCAGCCAGTAATATATGATGGTCGATGTGGTGTTTTTAGAAATTAGTGTCAGGATCGCAGAAGCGACGAGAGGTCATTAATAGAATTCAAGTTTCCCGCGAATTTTATATCAGGAGCGGACTGCAGATCCAGTACCTCTTCGCATTTCTGTTATCCCGATAGCAAACCCCAGTTCCTACAATCAGAGTGATTCAGCCAGTAATATCTGATGGTCGATATGGTGTTTGTAGAAACTAGTATCAGGATCGCAGAAGCGACGAGAGGTCATTATAAGAATTCAAGTTTCCCGCGAATTTTATATTAGGAGCGGACTGCAGATCCAATACCTCTTCGCATTTCTGTTACCCGGATAGCAAACCCCAGTTCCTACAATCAGAGTGCTTCAGCCAGTAATATCCGATGGCCGATGTGGTGTTTCTAGAAATTAGTATCAGGATCGCAGAAGCGACGAGAGGTCATTATTAGAATTCAAGTTTCCCGCCAATTTCATATCAGGAGCGGACTGCAGATCCAATACCTCTTCGCATTTCTGTTACCCGGATAGCAAACCCCAGTTCCTACAATCAGAGTGCTTCAGCCAGTAATATCCGATGGCCGATGTGGTGTTTCTAGAAATTAGTATCAGGATCGCAGAAGCGACGAGAGGTCATTATTAGAATTCAAGTTTCCCGCGAATTTTATATCAGGAGCGGACTGCAGATCCAATACCTCTTCGCATTTCTGTTATCCGGATAGCAAACCCCAGTTCTTACAATTAGAGTGCTTCAGCCAGTAATATATGATGGTCGATGTGGTGTCTCTATAAATTAGTATCAGGATCGCAGAAGCGATGAGAGGTCATTATAAGAATTCAAGTTTCCCGCGAATTTTATATTAGAAGCAGACTGCAGGTCATTACTAGAAGAATTCAAATTTCCCGCGAATTTTATATCAGGAGCGGACTGCAGATCCAATACCTCTTCGCATTTCTGTTATCCGGATAGCAAACCCCAGTTCCTACAATTAGAGTGCTTCAGCCAGTAACGTCTGATGGCCGATGTGGTGTTTCTAGAAATTAGTATCAGGATCGCAGAAGCGACGAGAGGTCGTCATTAGAATTCAAGTTTCCCGCGAATTTTATATTAGAAGCAGACTGCAGGTCATTACTAGAAGAATTCAAATTTCCCGCGAATATTATATCAGGAGCGGGCTGCAGATCCAATACCTCTTCGCATTTCTGCTATCCGGATAGCAAACCCCAGTTCCTACAATTAAAGTGCTTCAGCCAGTAATATCTGATGGCCGATGTGGTGTTTCTAGAAATTAGTATCAGGATCGCAGAAGCGACGAGAGGTCATTATTAGAATTCATGTTTCCCGCGAATTTTATATTAGAAGCAGACTGCAGGTCATTACTAGAAGAATTCAAATTTCCCGCGAATATTATATCAGGAGCGGACTGCAGATCCAATACCTCTTCGCATTTCTGCTATCCGGATAGCAAACCCCAGTTCCTACAATTAGAGTGATTCAGCCAGTAATATCTGATGGTCTCTGCGGTGTTTCTAAAAATTGGTATCAGGATCGCAGAAGCGACGAGAGGTCATTATTAGAATTCAAGTTTCCCGCGAATTTTATATCAGGAGCGGACTGCAGATCCAATACCTCTTCGCATTTCTGCTATCCGGATAGCAAACCCCAGTTCCTACAATTAGAGTGATTCAGCCAGTAATATCTGATGGTCTCTGCGGTGTTTCTAAAAATTGGTATCAGGATCGCAGAAGCGACGAGAGGTCATTATTAGAATTCAAGTTTCCCGCGAATATTTATATCAGGAGCGGACTGCAGATCCAATACCTCTTCGCATTTCTGTTATCCGGATAGCAAACCCCAGTTCCTACAATTAGAGTGCTTCAGCCAGTAATATATGATGGTCGATGTGGTGTTTCTAGAAATTAGTATCAGGATCGCAGAAGCGACGAGAGGTCATTTAAGAATTCAAGTTTCCCGCGAATTTTATATTAGGAGCGGACTGCAGATCCAATACCTCTTCGCATTTCTGTTATCCGGATAGCAAACCCCAGTTCCTACAATTAGAGTGATTCAGCCAGTACTATCTGATGGTCGATGTGGTGTTTCTAGAAATTAGTATCAGGATCGCAGAAGCGACGAGAGGTCATTATTAGAATTCAAGTTTCCCGCGAATATTATATCAGGAGCGGACTGCAGATCCAATACCTCTTCGCATTTCTGTTATCCGGATAGCAAACCCCAGTTCCTACAATTAGAGTGCTTCAGCCAGTAATATATGATGGTCGATGTGGTGTTTCTAGAAATTAGTATCAGGATCGCAGAAGCGACGAGAGGTCATTTAAGAATTCAAGTTTCCAGCGAATTTTATATTAGGAGCGGACTGCAGATCCAATACCTCTTCGCATTTCTGTTATCCGGATAGCAAACCCCAGTTCCTACAATTAGAGTGATTCAGCCAGTACTATCTGATGGCCGATGTGGTGTTTCTAGAAATTAGTATCAGGATTGCAGAAGCGACGAGAGGTCATTATTAGAATTCAAGTTTCCCGCGAATTTTATATTAGAAGCAGACTGCAGGTCATTACTAGGAGAATTCAAATTTCCCGCGAATATTGTATCAGGAGCGGACTGCAGATCCAATACCTCTTCGCATTTCTGCTATCCGGATAGCAAACCCCAGTTCCTACAATTAGAGTGATTCAGCCAGTAATATCTGATGGTCGATGTGGTGTTTCTAAAAATTAGTAACAGGATCGCAGAAGCGACGAGAGGTCATTATTAGAATTCAAGTTTCCCGCGAATTTTATATCAGGAGCGGACTGCAGATCCAATACCTCTTCGCATTTCTGTTATCCGGATAGCAAACCCCAGTTCCTACAATTAGAGTGATTCAGCCAGTAATATCTGATGGGCGATGCGGTGTTTCTAAAAATTAGTATCAGGATCGCAGAAGCGACGAGAGGTCATTATTAGAATTCAAGTTTCCCGCGAATTTTATATTAGAAGCAGACTGCAGGTCATTACTAGAAGAATTGAAATTTCCCGCGAATATTATATCAGGAGCGGACTGCAGATCCAATACCTCTTCACATTTCTGCTATCCGGATAGCAAACTCCACCTCCTACAATTAGAGTGCTTCAGCCAGTAATATCTGATGGTCGATGTGGTGTTTCTAAAAATTAGTATCAGGATCGCAGAAGCGACGAGAGGTCATTATTAGAATTCAAGTTTCCCGCGAATTTTATATCAGGAGCGGACTGCAGATCCAATACCTCTTCGCATTTCTGTTATCCGGATAGCAAACCCCAGTTCCTACAATTAGAGTGATTCAGCCAGTAATATCTGATGGGCGATGCGGTGTTTCTAAAAATTAGTATCAGGATCGCAGAAGCGACGAGAGGTCATTATTAGAATTCAAGTTTCCCGCGAATTTTATATTAGAAGCAGACTGCAGGTCATTACTAGAAGAATTCAAATTTCCCGCGAATATTATATCAGGAGCGGACTGCAGATCCAATACCTCTTCGCATTTCTGTTACCCGGATAGCAAACCCCAGTTCCTACAATCAGAGTGCTTCAGCCAGTAATATCTGATGGCCGATGTGGTGTTTCTAGAAATTAGTATCAGGATCGCAGAAGCGACGAGAGGTCATTATTAGAATTCAAGTTTCCCGCGAATATTATATCAGGAGCGGACTGCAGATCCAATACCTCTTCGCATTTCTGTTATCCGGATAGCAATCCCCAGTTCCTACAATCAGAGTGCTACAGCCAGTAATATATGATGGTCGATGTGGTGTTTTTAGAAATTAGTGTCAGGATCGCAGAAGCGACGAGAGGTCATTATTAGAATTCAAGTTTCCCGCGAATTTTATATTAGGAGCGGACTGCAGATCCAATACCTCTTCGCATTTCTGTTACCCGCATAGCAAACCCCAGTTCCTACAATCAGAGTGCTTCAGCCAGTAATATCCGATGGCCGATGTGGTGTTTCTAGAAATTAGTATCAGGATCGCAGAAGCGACGAGAGGTCATTATTAGAATTCAAGTTTCCCGCCAATTTTATATCAGGAGCGGACTGCAGATCCAATACCTCTTCGCATTTCTGTTATCCGGATAGCAAACCCCAGTTCCTACAATCAGAGTGATTCAGCCAGTAATATCTGATGGTCGATATGGTGTTTGTAGAAACTAGTATCAGGATCGCAGAAGCGACGAGAGGTCATTATTAGAATTCAAGTTTCCCGCCAATTTTATATCAGGAGCGGACTGCAGATCCAATACCTCTTCGCATTTCTGTTATCCGGATAGCAAACCCCAGTTCCTACAATCAGAGTGATTCAGCCAGTAATATCTGATGGTCGATATGGTGTTTGTAGAAACTAGTATCAGGATCGCAGAAGCGACGAGAGGTCATTATTAGAATTCAAGTTTCCCGCCAATTTTATATCAGGAGCGGACTGCAGATCCAATACCTCTTCGCATTTCTGTTATCCGGATAGCAAACCCCAGTTCCTACAATCAGAGTGATTCAGCCAGTAATATCTGATGGTCGATATGGTGTTTGTAGAAACTAGTATCAGGATCGCAGAAGCGACGAGAGGTCATTATTAGAATTCAAGTTTCCCGCGAATTTTATATTAGAAGCAGACTGCAGGTCATTACTAGAAGAATTCAAATTTCCCGCGAATATTATATCAGGAGCGGGCTGCAGATCCAATACCTCTTCGCATTTCTGTTATCCGGATAGCAAACCCCAGTTCCTACAATTAGAGTGCTTCAGCCAGTAACGTCTGATGGCCGATGTGGTGTTTCTAGAAATTAGTATCAGGATCGCAGAAGCGACGAGAGGTCATTATTAGAATTCAAGTTTCCCGCGAATTTTATAGTAGAAGCAGACTGCAGGCCATTACTAGAAGAATTCAAGTTTCCCGCGAATTTTATATCAGGAGCGGACTGCAGATCCAATACCTCTTCGCATTTCTGTTATCCGGATAGCAAACCCCAGTTCCTACAATTAGAGTGCTTCAGCCAGTAACGTCTGATGGCCGATGTGGTGTTTCTAGAAATTAGTATCAGGATCGCAGAAGCGACGAGAGGTCATTATAAGAATTCAAGTTTCCCGCGAATTTTATATTAGAAGCAGACTGCAGGTCATTACTAGAAGAATTCAAATTTCCCGCGAATATTATATCAGGAGCGGACCGCAGATCCAATACCTCTTAGCATTTCTGCTATCCGGATAGCAAACCCCAGTTCCTACAATTAGAGTGATTCAGCCAGTAATATCTGATGGTCTCTGCGGTGTTTCTAAAAATTGGTATCAGGATCGCAGAAGCGACGAGAGGTCATTATTAGAATTCAAGTTTCCCGCGAATTTTATATCAGGAGCGGACTGCAGATCCAATACCTCTTCGCATTTCTGTTATCCGGATAGCAAACCCCAGTTCCTACAATTAGAGTGCTTCAGCCAGTAATATATGATGGTCGATGTGGTGTTTCTAGAAATTAGTATCAGGATCGCAGGAGCGACGAGAGGTCATTTAAGAATTCAAGTTTCCCGCGAATTTTATATTAGGAGCGGACTGCAGATCCAATACCTCTTCGCATTTCTGTTATCCGGATAGCAAACCCCAGTTCCTACAATTAGAGTGATTCAGCCAGTACTATCTGATGGTCGATGTGGTGTTTCTAGAAATTAGTATCAGGATCGCAGAAGCGACGAGAGGTCATTATTAGAATTCAAGTTTCCCGCGAATTTTATATCAGGAGCGGACTGCAGATCCAATACCTCTTCGCATTTCTGCTATCCGGATAGCAAACCCCAGTTCCTACAATTAGAGTGATTTAGCCAGTAATATCTGATGGTCTCTGCGGTGTTTCTAAAAATTGGTATCAGGATCGCAGAAGCGACGAGAGGTCATTATTAGAATTCAAGTTTCCCGCGAATTTTATATCAGGAGCGGACTGCAGATCCAATACCTCTTCGCATTTCTGTTATCCGGATAGCAAACCCCAGTTCCTACAATTAGAGTGCTTCAGCCAATAATATATGTTGGTCGATGTGGTGTTTCTAGAAATTAGTATCAGGATCGCAGGAGCGACGAGAGGTCATTTAAGAATTCAAGTTTCCCGCGAATTTTATATTAGGAGCGGACTGCAGATCCAATACCTCTTCGCATTTCTGTTATCCGGATAGCAAACCCCAGTTCCTACAATTAGAGTGATTCAGCCAGTACTATCTGATGGTCGATGTGGTGTTTCTAGAAATTAGTATCAGGATCGCAGAAGCGACGAGAGGTCATTATTAGAATTCAAGTTTCCCGCCAATTTTATATCAGGAGCGGACTGCAGATCCAATACCTCTTCGCATTTCTGTTATCCGGATAGCAAACCCCAGTTCCTACAATCAGAGTGATTCAGCCAGTAATATCTGATGGTCGATATGGTGTTTGTAGAAACTAGTATCAGGATCGCAGAAGCGACGAGAGGTCATTATTAGAATTCAAGTTTCCCGCCAATTTTATATCAGGAGCGGACTGCAGATCCAATACCTCTTCGCATTTCTGTTATCCGGATAGCAAACCCCAGTTCCTACAATCAGAGTGATTCAGCCAGTAATATCTGATGGTCGATATGGTGTTTGTAGAAACTAGTATCAGGATCGCAGAAGCGACGAGAGGTCATTATTAGAATTCAAGTTTCCCGCCAATTTTATATCAGGAGCGGACTGCAGATCCAATACCTCTTCGCATTTCTGTTATCCGGATAGCAAACCCCAGTTCCTACAATCAGAGTGATTCAGCCAGTAATATCTGATGGTCGATATGGTGTTTGTAGAAACTAGTATCAGGATCGCAGAAGCGACGAGAGGTCATTATTAGAATTCAAGTTTCCCGCCAATTTTATATCAGGAGCGGACTGCAGATCCAATACCTCTTCGCATTTCTGTTATCCGGATAGCAAACCCCAGTTCCTACAATCAGAGTGATTCAGCCAGTAATATCTGATGGTCGATATGGTGTTTGTAGAAACTAGTATCAGGATCGCAGAAGCGACGAGAGGTCATTATAAGAATTCAAGTTTCCCGCGAATTTTATATTAGGAGCGGACTGCAGATCCAATACCTCTTCGCATTTCTGCTATCCGGATAGCAAACCCCAGTTCCTACAATTAGAGTGATTCAGCCAGTAACGTCTGATGGCCGATGTGGTGTTTCTAGAAATTAGTATCAGGATCGCAGAAGCGACGAGAGGTCATTATTAGAATTCAAGTTTCTCGCGAATTTTATATTAGAAGCAGACTGCAGGTCATTACTAGAAGAATTCAAATTTCCCGCGAATATTATATCAGGAGCGGGCTGCAGATCCAATACCTCTTCGCATTTCTGTTATCCGGATAGCAAACCCCAGTTCCTACAATTAGAGTGCTTCAGCCAGTAACGTCTGATGGCCGATGTGGTGTTTCTAGAAATTAGTATCAGGATCGCAGAAGCGACGAGAGGTCATTATTAGAATTCAAGTTTCCCGCGAATTTTATATTAGAAGCAGACTGCAGGTCATTACTAGAAGAATTCAAGTTTCCCGCGAATTTTATATCAGGAGCGGACTGCAGATCCAATACCTCTTCGCATTTCTGTTATCCGGATAGCAAACCCCAGTTCCTACAATTAGAGTGCTTCAGCCAGTAACGTCTGATGGCCGATGTGGTGTTTCTAGAAATTAGTATCAGGATCGCAGAAGCGACGAGAGGTCGTCATTAGAATTCAAGTTTCCCGCGAATTTTATATTAGAAGCAGACTGCAGGTCATTACTAGAAGAATTCAAATTTCCCGCGAATATTATATCAGGAGCGGACTGCAGATCCAATACCTCTTAGCATTTCTGCTATCCGGATAGCAAACCCCAGTTCCTACAATTAGAGTGATTCAGCCAGTAATATCTGATGGTCGATGTGGTGTTTCTAAAAATTAGTATCAGGATCGCAGAAGCGACGAGAGGTCATTATTAGAATTCAAGTTTCCCGCGAATTTTATATCAGGAGCGGACTGCAGATCCAATACCTCTTCGCATTTCTGTTATCCGGATAGCAAACCCCAGTTCCTACAATTAGAGTGCTTCAGCCAGTAATATATGATGGTCGATGTGGTGTTTCTAGAAATTAGTATCAGGATCGCAGAAGCGACGAGAGGTCATTATTAGAATTCAAGTTTCCCGCCAATTTTATATCAGGAGCGGACTGCAGATCCAATACCTCTTCGCATTTCTGTTATCCGGATAGCAAACCCCAGTTCCTACAATCAGAGTGATTCAGCCAGTAATATCTGATGGTCGATATGGTATTTGTAGAAACTAGTATCAGGATCGCAGAAGCGACGAGAGGTCATTATAAGAATTCAAGTTTCCCGCGAATTTTATATTAGGAGCGGACTGCAGATCCAATACCTCTTCGCATTTCTGCTATCCGGATAGCAAACCCCAGTTCCTACAATTAGAGTGATTCAGCCAGTAACGTCTGATGGCCGATGTGGTGTTTCTAGAAATTAGTAGCAGGATCGCAGAAGCGACGAGAGGTCATTATTAGAATTCAAGTTTCCCGCGAATTTTATATTAGAAGCAGACTGCAGGTCATTACTAGAAGAATTCAAATTTCCCGCGAATATTATATCAGGAGCGGGCTGCAGATCCAATACCTCTTCGCATTTCTGTTATCCGGATAGCAAACCCCAGTTCCTACAATTAGAGTGCTTCAGCCAGTAACGTCTGATGGCCGATGTGGTGTTTCTAGAAATTAGTATCAGGATCGCAGAAGCGACGAGAGGTCATTATTAGAATTCAAGTTTCCCGCGAATTTTATATTAGAAGCAGACTGCAGGTCATTACTAGAAGAATTCAAGTTTCCCGCGAATTTTATATCAGGAGGGGACTGCAGATCCAATACCTCTTCGCATTTCTGTTATCCGGATAGCAAACCCCAGTTCCTACAATTAGAGTGCTTCAGCCAGTAACGTCTGATGGCCGATGTGGTGTTTCTAGAAATTAGTATCAGGATCGCAGAAGCGACGAGAGGTCGTCATTAGAATTCAAGTTTCCCGCAAATTTTATATTAGAAGCAGACTGCAGGTCATTACTAGAAGAATTCAAATTTCCCGCGAATATTATATCAGGAGCGGGCTGCAGATCCAATAACTCTTCGCATTTCTGCTATCCGGATAGCAAACCCCAGTTCCTACAATTAAAGTGCTTCAGCCAGTAATATCTGATGGCCGATGTGGTGTTTCTAGAAATTAGTATCAGGATCGCAGAAGCGACGAGAGGTCATTATTAGAATTCAAGTTTCCCGCGAATTTTATATTAGAAGCAGACTGCAGGTCATTACTAGAAGAATTCAAATTTCCCGCGAATATTATATCAGGAGCGGACTGCAGATCCAATACCTCTTCACATTTCTGCTATCCGGATAGCAAACTCCAGTTCCTACAATTAGAGTGCTTCAGCCAGTAATATCTGATGGTCGATGTGGTGTTTCTAAAAATTAGTATCAGGATCGCAGAAGCGACGAGAGGTCATTATTAGAATTCAAGTTTCCCGCGAATTTTATATCAGGAGCGGACTGCAGATCCAATACCTCTTCGCATTTCTGTTATCCGGATAGCAAACCCCAGTTCCTACAATTAGAGTGATTCAGCCAGTAATATCTGATGGGCGATGCGGTGTTTCTAAAAATTAGTATCAGGATCGCAGAAGCGACGAGAGGTCATTATTAGAATTCAAGTTTCCCGCGAATTTTATATTAGAAGCAGACTGCAGGTCATTACTAGAAGAATTCAAATTTCCCGCGAATATTATATCAGGAGCGGACTGCAGATCCAATACCTCTTCGCATTTCTGTTACCCGGATAGCAAACCCCAGTTCCTACAATCAGAGTGCTTCAGCCAGTAATATCTGATGGCCGATGTGGTGTTTCTAGAAATTAGTATCAGGATCGCAGAAGCGACGAGAGGTCATTATTAGAATTCAAGTTTCCCGCGAATATTATATCAGGAGCGGACTGCAGATCCAATACCTCTTCGCATTTCTGTTATTTGGATAGCAAACCCCAGTTCCTACAATCAGAGTGCTTCAGCCAGTAATATATGATGGTCGATGTGGTGTTTTTAGAAATTAGTGTCAGGATCGCAGAAGCGACGAGAGGTCATTATTAGAATTCAAGTTTCCCGCGAATTTTATATCAGGAGCGGACTGCAGATCCAATACCTCTTCGCATTTCTGTTATCCGGATAGCAAACCCCAGTTCCTACAATCAGAGTGATTCAGTCAGTAATATCTGATGGTCGATATGGTGTTTGTAGAAACTAGTATCAGGATCGCAGAAGCGACGAGAGGTCATTATAAGAATTCAAGTTTCCCGCGAATTTTATATTAGGAGCGGACTGCAGATCCAATACCTCTTCGCATTTCTGTTACCCGGATAGCAAACCCCAGTTCCTACAATCAGAGTGCTTCAGCCAGTAATATCCGATGGCCGATGTGGTGTTTCTAGAAATTAGTATCAGGATCGCAGAAGCGACGAGAGGTCATTATTAGAATTCAAGTTTCCCGCCAATTTTATATCAGGAGCGGACTGCAGATCCAATACCTCTTCGCATTTCTGTTATCCGGATAGCAAACCCCAGTTCCTACAATCAGAGTGCTTCAGCCAGTGATATCTGATGGTCGATATGGTGTTTGTAGAAACTAGTATCAGGATCGCAGAAGCGACGAGAGGTCATTATTAGAATTCAAGTTTCCCGCCAATTTTATATCAGGAGCGGACTGCAGATCCAATACCTCTTCGCATTTCTGTTATCCGGATAGCAAACCCCAGTTCCTACAATCAGAGTGATTCAGCCAGTAATATCTGATGGTCGATATGGTGTTTGTAGAAACTAGTATCAGGATCGCAGAAGCGACGAGAGGTCATTATTAGAATTCAAGTTTCCCGCCAATTTTATATCAGGAGCGGGCTGCAGATCCAATACCTCTTCGCATTTCTGTTATCCGGATAGCAAACCCCAGTTCCTACAATTAGAGTGCTTCAGCCAGTAACGTCTGATGGCCGATGTGGTGTTTCTAGAAATTAGTATCAGGATCGCAGAAGCGACGAGAGGTCATTATTAGAATTCAAGTTTCCCGCGAATTTTATATTAGAAGCAGACTGCAGGTCATTACTAGAAGAATTCAAGTTTCCCGCGAATTTTATATCAGGAGCGGACTGCAGATCCAATACCTCTTCGCATTTCTGTTATCCGGATAGCAAACCCCAGTTCCTACAATTAGAGTGCTTCAGCCAGTAACGTCTGATGGCCGATGTGGTGTTTCTAGAAATTAGTATCAGGATCGCAGAAGCGACGAGAGGTCGTCATTAGAATTCAAGTTTCCCGCGAATTTTATATTAGAAGCAGACTGCAGGTCATTACTAGAAGAATTCAAATTTCCCGCGAATATTATATCAGGAGCGGGCTGCAGATCCAATAACTCTTCGCATTTCTGCTATCCGGATAGCAAACCCCAGTTCCTACAATTAAAGTGCTTCAGCCAGTAATATCTGATGGCCGATGTGGTGTTTCTAGAAATTAGTATCAGGATCGCAGAAGCGACGAGAGGTCATTATTAGAATTCAAGTTTCCCGCGAATTTTATATTAGAAGCAGACTGCAGGTCATTACTAGAAGAATTCAAATTTCCCGCGAATATTATATCAGGAGCGGACTGCAGATCCAATACCTCTTCACATTTCTGCTATCCGGATAGCAAACTCCAGTTCCTACAATTAGAGTGCTTCAGCCAGTAATATCTGATGGTCGATGTGGTGTTTCTAAAAATTAGTATCAGGATCGCAGAAGCGACGAGAGGTCATTATTAGAATTCAAGTTTCCCGCGAATTTTATATCAGGAGCGGACTGCAGATCCAATACCTCTTCGCATTTCTGTTATCCGGATAGCAAACCCCAGTTCCTACAATTAGAGTGATTCAGCCAGTAATATCTGATGGGCGATGCGGTGTTTCTAAAAATTAGTATCAGGATCGCAGAAGCGACGAGAGGTCATTATTAGAATTCAAGTTTCCCGCGAATTTTATATTAGAAGCAGACTGCAGGTCATTACTAGAAGAATTCAAATTTCCCGCGAATATTATATCAGGAGCGGACTGCAGATCCAATACCTCTTCGCATTTCTGTTACCCGGATAGCAAACCCCAGTTCCTACAATCAGAGTGCTTCAGCCAGTAATATCTGATGGCCGATGTGGTGTTTCTAGAAATTAGTATCAGGATCGCAGAAGCGACGAGAGGTCATTATTAGAATTCAAGTTTCCCGCGAATATTATATCAGGAGCGGACTGCAGATCCAATACCTCTTCGCATTTCTGTTATCCGGATAGCAAACCCCAGTTCCTACAATCAGAGTGCTTCAGCCAGTAATATATGATGGTCGATGTGGTGTTTTTAGAAATTAGTGTCAGGATCGCAGAAGCGACGAGAGGTCATTATTAGAATTCAAGTTTCCCGCGAATTTTATATCAGGAGCGGACTGCAGATCCAATACCTCTTCGCATTTCTGTTATCCGGATAGCAAACCCCAGTTCCTACAATCAGAGTGATTCAGTCAGTAATATCTGATGGTCGATATGGTGTTTGTAGAAACTAGTATCAGGATCGCAGAAGCGACGAGAGGTCATTATAAGAATTCAAGTTTCCCGCGAATTTTATATTAGGAGCGGACTGCAGATCCAATACCTCTTCGCATTTCTGTTACCCGGATAGCAAACCCCAGTTCCTACAATCAGAGTGCTTCAGCCAGTAATATCCGATGGCCGATGTGGTGTTTCTAGAAATTAGTATCAGGATCGCAGAAGCGACGAGAGGTCATTATTAGAATTCAAGTTTCCCGCCAATTTTATATCAGGAGCGGACTGCAGATCCAATACCTCTTCGCATTTCTGTTATCCGGATAGCAAACCCCAGTTCCTACAATCAGAGTGATTCAGCCAGTAATATCTGATGGTCGATATGGTGTTTGTAGAAACTAGTATCAGGATCGCAGAAGCGACGAGAGGTCATTATTAGAATTCAAGTTTCCCGCCAATTTTATATCAGGAGCGGACTGCAGATCCAATACCTCTTCGCATTTCTGTTATCCGGATAGCAAACCCCAGTTCCTACAATCAGAGTGATTCAGCCAGTAATATCTGATGGTCGATATGGTGTTTGTAGAAACTAGTATCAGGATCGCAGAAGCGACGAGAGGTCATTATTAGAATTCAAGTTTCCCGCCAATTTTATATCAGGAGCGGACTGCACATCCAATACCTCTTCGCATTTCTGTTATCCGGATAGCAAACCCCAGTTCCTACAATCAGAGTGATTCAGCCAGTAATATCTGAGGGTCTATATGGTGTTTGTAGAAACTAGTATCAGGATCGCAGAAGCGACGAGAGGTCATTATTAGAATTCAAGTTTCCCGCCAATTTTATATCAGGAGCGGACTGCAGATCCAATACCTCTTCGCATTTCTGTTATCCGGATAGCAAACCCCAGTTCCTACAATCAGAGTGATTCAGCCAGTAATATCTGATGGTCGATATGATGTGTTTGTAGAAACTAGTATCAGGATCGCAGAAGCGACGAGAGATCATTATTAGAATTCAAGTTTCCCGCCAATTTTATATCAGGAGCGGACTGCAGATCCAATACCTCTTCTCATTTCTGTTATCCGGATAGCAAACCCCAGTTCCTACAATCAGAGTGATTCAGCCAGTAATATCTGATGGTCGATATGGTGTTTGTAGAAACTAGTATCAGGATCGCAGAAGCGACGAGAGGTCATTATAAGAATTCAAGTTTCCCGCGAATTTTATATTAGGAGCGGACTGCAGATCCAATACCTCTTCGCATTTCTGTTACCCGGATAGCAAACCCCAGTTCCTACAATCAGAGTGCTTCAGCCAGTAATATCTGATGGCCGATGTGGTGTTTCTAGAAATTAGTATCAGGATCGCAGAAGCGACGAGAGGTCATTATTAGAATTCAAGTTTCCCGCGAATATTATATCAGGAGCGGACTGCAGATCCAATACCTCTTCGCATTTCTGTTATCCGGATAGCAAACCCCAGTTCCTACAATCAGAGTGCTTCAGCCAGTAATATATGATGGTCGATGTGGTGTTTTTAGAAATTAGTGTCAGGATCGCAGAAGCGACGAGAGGTCATTATTAGAATTCAAGTTTCCCGCGAATTTTATATCAGGAGCGGACTGCAGATCCAATACCTCTTGGCATTTCTGTTATCCGGATAGCAAACCCCAGTTCCTACAATCAGAGTGATTCAGCCAGTAATATCTGATGGTCGATATGGTGTTTGTAGAAACTAGTATCAGGATCGCAGAAGCGACGAGAGGTCATTATAAGAATTCAAGTTTCCCGCGAATTTTATATTAGGAGCGGACTGCAGATCCAATACCTCTTCGCATTTCTGTTACCCGGATAGCAAACCCCAGTTCCTACAATCAGAGTGCTTCAGCCAGTAATATCCGATGGCCGATGTGGTGTTTCTAGAAATTAGTATCAGGATCGCAGAAGCGACGAGAGGTCATTATTAGAATTCAAGTTTCCCGCGAATTTTATATCAGAAGCAGACTGCAGATCCAATACCTCTTCGCATTTCTGTTATCCGGATAGCAAACCCCAGTTCCTACAATTAGAGTGATTCAGCCAGTAATATCTGATAGTCGATGTGGTGTTTCTAGAAATTAGTGTCAGGATCGCAGAAGCGACGAGAGGTCATTACTAGAAGAATTCAAATTTTCCGCGAATATTATATCAGGAGCGGACTGCAGATCCAATACCTCTTCGCATTTCTGTTATCCGGATAGCCAACCACAGTTCCTACAATTAGAGTGATTTAGCCAGTAATATCTGATGGTCGATGTGGTGTTTCTAAACATTAGTATCAGGATCGCAGAAGCGACGAGAGGTCATTATTAGAATTTCAAGTTTCCCGCGAATTTTATATCATAAGCAGACTGCAGATCCAATACCTCTTCGCATTTCTTTTATCCGGATAGCAAACCCCAGTTCCTACAATCAGAGTGCTTCAGCCAGTAATGTATGATGGTCAATGTGGTGTTTTTAGAAATTAGTATCAGGATCGCAGAAGCGACGAGAGGTCATTATTAGAATTCAAGTTTCCCGCGAATTTTATATCAGGAGCGGACTGCAGATCCAATACCTCTTCGCATTTCTGTTATCCGGATAGCAAACCCCAGTTCTTACAATTAGAGTGCTTCAGCCAGTAATATATGATGGTCGATGTGGTGTTTCTAGAAATTAGTATCAGGATCGCAGAAGCGATGAGAGGTCATTATAAGAATTCAAGTTTCCCGCGAATTTTATATTAGGAGCGGACTGCAGATCCAATACCTCTTCGCATTTCTGTTATCCGGATAGCAAACTCCAGTTCCTACAATTAGAGTGATTCAGCCAGTAATATCTGATGGTCGATGTGGTGTTTCTAGAAATTAGTATCAGGATCGCAGAAGCGACGAGAGGTCATTATTAGAATTCAAGTTTCCCGCGAATTTTATATTAGAAGCAGACTGCGGGTCATTACTAGAAGAATTCAAATTTCCCGCGAATATTATATCAGGAGCGGACTGCAGATCCAATACCTCTTCGCATTTCTGTTATCCGGATAGCAAACCCCAGTTGCTACAATTAGAGTGATTCAGCCAGTAATATCTGATGGTCGATGTGGTGTTTCTAGAAATTAATATCAGGATTGCAGAAGCGACGAGAGGTCATTATTAGAATTCAAGTTTCCCGCGAATTTTATATCAGGAGCGGACTGCAGATCCAATACCTCTTCGCATTTCTGCTATCCGGATAGCAAACCCCAGTTCCTACAATTAAAGTGCTTCAGCCAGTAATATCTGATGGTCGATGTGGTGTTTCTAAAAATTAGTATCAGGATCGCAGAAGCGACGAGAGGTCATTATTAGAATTCAAGTTTCCCGCGAATATTATATCAGGAGCGGACTGCAGATCCAATACCTCTTCGCATTTCTGTTATCCGGATAGCAAACCCCAGTTCCTACAATTAGAGTGCTTCAGCCAGTAATATCTGATGGCCGATGTGGTGTTTCTAGAAATTAGTATCAGGATCGCAGAAGCGACGAGAGGTCATTATTAGAATTCAAGTTTCCCGCGAATTTTATATTAGAAGCAGACTGCAGGTCATTACTAGAAGAATTCAAATTTCCCGCGAATATTATATCAGGAGCGGACTGCAGATCCAATACCTCTTCGCATTTCTGCTATCCGGATAGCAAACCCCAGTTCCTACAATTAGAGTGATTCAGCCAGTAATATCTGATGGTCGATGTGGTGTTTCTAAAAATTAGTATCAGGATCGCAGAAGCGACGAGAGGTCATTATAAGAATTCAAGTTTCCCGCGAATTTTATATTAGGAGCGGACTGCAGATCCAATACCTCTTCGCATTTCTGTTATCCGGATAGCAAACCCCAGTTCCTACAATTAGAGTGATTCAGCCAGTAATATCTGATGGTCGATGTGGTGTTTCTAGAAATTAGTATCAGGATCGCAGAAGCGACGAGAGGTCATTATTAGAATTCAAGTTTCCCGCGAATTTTATGTCAGGAGCGGACTGCAGATCCAATACCTCTTCGCATTTCTGCTATCCGGATAGCAAACCCCAGTTCCTACAATTAGAGTGATTCAGCCAGTAATAGCTGATGGTCGATGTGGTGTTTCTAAAAATTAGTATCAGGATCGCAGAAGCGACGAGAGGTCATTATAAGAATTCAAGTTTCCCGCGAATTTTATATTAGGAGCGGACTGCAGATCCAATACCTCTTCGCATTTCTGTTATCCGGATAGCAAACCCCAGTTCCTACAATTAGAGTGATTCAGCCAGTAATATCTGATGGCCGATGTGGTGTTTCTAGAAATTAGTATCAGGATCGCAGAAGCGACGGGAGGTCATTATTAGAATTCAATTTTCCCGCGAATTTTATATTAGAAGCAGACTGCAGGTCATTACTAGAAGAATTCAAATTTCCCGCGAATATTATATCAGGAGCGGACTGCAGATACAATACCTCTTCGCATTTCTGCTATCCGGATAGCAAACCCCAGTTCCTACAATTAGAGTGATTCAGCCAGTAATATCTGATGGCCGATGTGGTGTTTCTAGAAATTAGTATCAGGATCGCAGAAGCGACGAGAGGTCATTATTAGAATTCAAGTTTCCCGCCAATTTTATATTAGAAGCAGACTGCAGGTCATTACTAGAAGAATTCAAATTTCCCGCGAATATTATATCAGGAGCGGACTGCAGATCCAATACCTCTTCGCATTTCTGTTATCCGGATAGCAAACCCCAGTTCCTACAATTAGAGTGATTCAGCCAGTAATATCTGATGGTCGATGCGGTGTTTCTAAAAATTAGTATCAGGATCGCAGCAGCGACGAGAGGTCATTATTAGAATTCAAGTTTCCCGCGAATTTTATATCAGGAGCGGACTGCAGATCCAATACCTCTTCGCATTTCTGTTATCCGGATAGCAAACCCCAGTTCCTACAATTAGAGTGCTTCAGCCAGTAATATCTGATGGTCGATGTGGTGTTTCTAGAAATTCGTATCAGGATCGCAGAAGCGACGAGAGGTCATTATTAGAATTCAAGTTTCCCGCGAATTTTATATCAGGAGCGGACTGCAGATCCAATACCTCTTCGCATTTCTGTTACCCGGATAGCAAACCCCAGTTCCTACAATCAGAGTGCTTCAGCCAGTAATATCTGATGGTCTATGCGGTGTTTCTAAAAATTGGTATCAGGATCGCAGAAGCGACGAGAGGTCATTATTAGAATTCAAGTTTCCCGCGAATTTTATATTAGGAGCGGACTGCAGATCCAATACCTCTTCGCATTTCTGTTATCCGGATAGCAAACCCCAGTTCCTACAATTAGAGTGATTCAGCCAGTACTATCTGATGGTCGATGTGGTGTTTCTAGAAATTAGTATCAGGATCGCAGAAGCGATGAGAGGTCATTATTAGAATTCAAGTTTCCCGCGAATATTATATCAGGAGCGGACTGCAGATCCAATACCTCTTCGCATTTCTGCTATCCGGATAGCAAACCCCAGTTCCTACAATTAAAGTGCTTCAGCCAGTAATATCTGATGGTCGATGTGGTGTTTCTAAAAATTAGTATCAGGATCGCAGAAGCGACGAGAGGTCATTATTAGAATTCAAGTTTCCTGCGAATTTTACATCAGGAGCGGACTGCAGATCCAATACCTCTTCGCATTTCTGTTATCCGGATAGCAAACCCCAGTTCCTACAATTAGAGTGCTTCAGCCAGTAATATCTGATGGCCGATGTGGTGTTTCTAGAAATTAGTATCAGGATCGCAGAAGCGACGAGAGGTCATTACTAGAAGAATTCAAATTTTCCGCGAATGTTATATCAGGAGCGGACTGCAGATCCAATACCTCTTCGCATTTCTGCTATCCGGATAGCAAACCCCAGTTCCTACAATTAGAGTGATTCAGCCAGTAATATCTGATGGTCGATGTGGTGTTTCTAAAAATTAGTATCAGGATCGCAGAAGCGACGAGAGGTCATTATTAGAATTCAAGTTTCTCGCGAATTTTATATCAGGAGCGGACTGCAGATCCAATACCTCTTTGCATTTCTGTTACCCGGATAGCAAACCCCAGTTCCTACAATCAGAGTGCTTCAGCCAGTAATATCTGATGGCCGATGTGGTGTTTCTAGAAATTAGTATCAGGATCGCAGAAGCGACGAGAGGTCATTATTAGAATTCAAGTTTCCCGCGAATTTTATATTAGAAGCAGACTGCAGGTCATTACTAGAAGAATTCAAATTTCCCGCGAATATTATATCAGGAGCGGACTGCAGATCCAATACCTCTTCGCATTTCTGCTATCCGGATAGCAAACCCCAGTTCCTACAATTAGAGTGATTCAGCCAGTAATATCTGATGGCCGATGTGGTGTTTCTAGAAATTAGTATCAGGATCGCAGAAGCGACGAGAGGTCATTATTAGAATTCAAGTTTCCCGCGAATTTTATATCAGGAGCGGACTGCAGATCCAATACCTCTTCGCATTTCTGTTTTCCGGATAGCAAACCCCAGTTCCAACAATTAGAGTGATTCAGCCACTAATATCTGATGGTCGATGTGGTGTTTCTAGAAATTAGTATCAGGATCGCAGAAGCGACGAGAGGTCATTATTAGAATTCAAGTTTCCCGCGAATTTTATATTAGAAGCAGACTGCAGGTCATTACTAGAAGAATTCAAATTTCCCGCGAATATTATATCAGGAGCGGACTGCAGATCCAATACCTCTTCGCATTTCTGTTATCCGGATAGCAAACCCCAGTTCCTACAATTAGAGTGCTTCAGCCAGTAATATATGATGGTCGATGTGGTGTTTCTAGAAATTAGTATCAGGATCGCAGAAGCGACGAGAGGTCATTATTAGAATTCAAGTTTCCCGCGAATTTTATATTAGAAGCAGACTGCAGGTCATTACTAGAAGAATTCAAATTTCCCGCGAATATTATATCAGGAGCGGACTGCAGATCCAATACCTCTTCGCATTTCTGCTATCCGGATAGCAAACCCCAGTTCCTACAATTAGAGTGATTCAGCCACTAATATCTGATGGTCGATGTGGTGTTTCTAGAAATTAGTATCAGGATCGCAGAAGCGACGAGAGGTCATTATTAGAATTCAAGTTTCCCGCGAATTTTATATTAGAAGCAGACTGCAGGTCATTACTAGAAGAATTCAAATTTCCCGCGAATATTATATCAGGAGCGGACTGCAGATCCAATACCTCTTCGCATTTCTGTTACCCGGATAGCAAACCCCAGTTCCTACAATCAGAGTGCTTCAGCCAGTAATATCTGATGGCCGATGTGGTGTTTCTAGAAATTAGTATCAGGATCGCAGAAGCGACGAGAGGTCATTATTAGAATTCAAGTTTCCCGCGAATTTTATATTAGAAGCAGACTGCAGGTCATTACTAGAAGAATTCAAATTTCCCGCGAATATTATATCAGGAGCGGACTGCAGATCCAATACCTCTTCGCATTTCTGCTATCCGGATAGCAAACCCCAGTTCCTACAATTAGAGTGATTCAGCCACTAATATCTGATGGTCGATGTGGTGTTTCTAGAAATTAGTATCAGGATCGCAGAAGCGACGAGAGGTCATTATTAGAATTCAAGTTTCCCGCGAATTTTATATTAGAAGCAGACTGCAGGTCATTACTAGAAGAATTCAAATTTCCCGCGAATATTATATCAGGAGCGGACTGCAGATCCAATACCTCTTCGCATTTCTGCTATCCGGATAGCAAACCCCAGTTCCTACAATTAGAGTGATTCAGCCAGTAATATCTGATGGTCGATGTGGTGTTTCTAGAAATTAGTATCAGGATCGCAGAAGCGACGAGAGGTCATTATTAGAATTCAAGTTTCCCGCGAATTTTATATCAGGAGCGGACTGCAGATCCAATACCTCTTCGCATTTCTGATACCCGGATAGCAAACCCCAGTTCCTACAATCAGAGTGCTTCAGCCAGTAATATCTGATGGCCGATGTGGTGTTTCTAGAAATTAGTATCAGCATCGCAGAAGCGACGAGAGGTCATTATTAGAATTCAAGTTTCCTGCGAATTTTATATTAGAAGCAGACTGCAGGTCATTACTAGAAGAATTCAAATCTCCCGCGAGTATTATATCAGGAGCGGACTGCAGATCCAATACCTCTTCGCATTTCTGTTATCCGGATAGCAAACCCCAGTTCCTACAATCAGAGTGCTTCAGCCAGTAATATCTGATGGTCGATGTGGTGTTTCTAGAAATTAGTATCAGGATCGCAGAAGCGACGAGAGGTCATTATTAGAATTCAAGTTTCCCGCGAATTTTATATTAGAAGCAGACTGCAGGTCATTACTAGAAGAATTCAAATTTCCCGCGAATATTATATCAGGAGCGGACTGCAGATCCAATACCTCTTCGCATTTCTGTTACCCGGATAGCAAACCCCAGTTCCTACAATCAGAGTGCTTCAGCCAGTAATATCTGATGGCCGATGTGGTGTTTCTAGAAATTAGTATCAGGATCGCAGAAGCGACGAGAGGTCATTATTAGAATTCAAGTTTCCCGCGAATTTTATATTAGAAGCAGACTGCAGGTCATTACTAGAAGAATTCAAATTTCCCGCGAATATTATATCAGGAGCGGACTGCAGATCCAATACCTCTTCGCATTTCTGCTATCCGGATAGCAAACCCCAGTTCCTACAATTAGAGTGATTCAGCCACTAATATCTGATGGTCGATGTGGTGTTTCTAGAAATTAGTATCAGGATCGCAGAAGCGACGAGAGGTCATTATTAGAATTCAAGTTTCCCGCGAATTTTATATTAGAAGCAGACTGCAGGTCATTACTAGAAGAATTCAAATTTCCCGCGAATATTATATCAGGAGCGGACTGCAGATCCAATACCTCTTCGCATTTCTGCTATCCGGATAGCAAACCCCAGTTCCTACAATTAGAGTGATTCAGCCAGTAATATCTGATGGCCGATGTGGTGTTTCTAGAAATTAGTATCAGGATCGCAGAAGCGACGAGAGGTCATTATTAGAATTCAAGTTTCCTGCGAATTTTATATTAGAAGCAGACTGCAGGTCATTACTAGAAGAATTCAAATCTCCCGCGAGTATTATATCAGGAGCGGACTGCAGATCCAATACCTCTTCGCATTTCTGTTATCCGGATAGCAAACCCCAGTTCCTACAATCAGAGTGCTTCAGCCAGTAATATCTGATGGTCGATGTGGTGTTTCTAGAAATTAGTATCAGGATCGCAGAAGCGACGAGAGGTCATTATTAGAATTCAAGTTTCCCGCGAATTTTATATTAGAAGCAGACTGCAGGTCATTACTAGAAGAATTCAAATTTCCCGCGAATATTATATCAGGAGCGGACTGCAGATCCAATACCTCTTCGCATTTCTGTTACCCGGATAGCAAACCCCAGTTCCTACAATCAGAGTGCTTCAGCCAGTAATATCTGATGGCCGATGTGGTGTTTCTAGAAATTAGTATCAGGATCGCAGAAGCGACGAGAGGTCATTATTAGAATTCAAGTTTCCCGCGAATTTTATATCAGGAACGGACTGCAGATCCAATACCTCTTCGCACTTCTGTTATCCGGATAGCAAACCCCAGTTCCTACAATTAGAGTGATTCAGCCAGTAATATCTGATGGTCGATGCGGTGTTTCTAAAAATTAGTATCAGGATCGCAGAAGCGACGAGAGATCATTATTAGAATTCAAGTTTCCCGCGAATTTTATATCAGGAGCGGACTGCAGATCCAATACCTCTTCGTATTTCTGTTATCCGGATAGCAAACCCCAGTTCCTACAATTAGAGTGATTCAGCCAGTAATATCTGACGGTCGATGTGGTGTTTCTAAAAATTAGTATCAGGATCGCAGAAGCGACGAGAGGTCATTATTAGAATTCAAGTTTCCCGCGAATTTTATATTAGAAGCAGACTGCAGGTCATTACTAGAAGAATTCAAGTTTCCCGCGAATTTTATATCAGGAGCGGACTGCAGATCCAATACCTCTTCGCATTTCTGTTACCCGGATAGCAAACCCCAGTTCCTACAATCAGAGTACTTCAGCCAGTAATATCTGATGGCCGATGTGGTGTTTCTAGAAATTAGTATCAGGATCGCAGAAGCGACGAGAGGTCATTATTAGAATTCAAGTTTCCCGCGAATTTTATATTAGAAGCAGACTGCAGGTCATTACTAGAAGAATTCAAATTTCCCGCGAATATTATATCAGGAGCGGACTGCAGATCCAATACCTCTTCGCATTTCTGCTATCCGGATACCAAACCCCAGTTCCTACAATTAGAGTGATTCAGCCAGTAATATCTGATGGTCGATGTGGTGTTTCTAAAAATTAGTATCAGGATCGCAGAAGCGACGAGAGATCATTATTAGAATTCAAGTTTACCCCGCGAATTTTATATCAGGAGCGGACTGCAGATCCAATACCTCTTCGTATTTCTGCTATCCGGATAGCAACCCCCAGTTCCTACAATTAGAGTGATTCAGCCAGTAATATCTGATGGTCGATGTGGTGTTTCTAGAAATTAGTATCAGGATCGCAGAAGCGACGAGAGTTCATTATTAGAATTCAAGTTTCCGCGAATTTTATATCAGGAGCGGACTGCAGATCCAATACCTCTTCGCATTTCTGTTACCCGGATAGCAAACCCCAGTTCCTACAATCAGAGTGCTTCAGCCAGTAATATCTGATGGCCGATGTGGTGTTTCTAGAAATTAGTATCAGGATCGCAGAAGCGGCGAGAGGTCATTATTAGAATTCAAGTTTCCCGCGAATTTTATATCAGGAACGGACTGCAGATCCAATACCTCTTCGCATTTCTGTTATCCGGATAGCAAACCCCAGTTCCTACAATTAGAGTGATTCAGCCAGTAATATCTGACGGTCGATGTGGTGTTTCTAAAAATTAGTATCAGGATCGCAGAAGCGACGAGGGGTCATTATTAGAATTCAAGTTTCCCGCCAATTTTATATTAGAAGCAGACTGCAGGTCATTACTAGAAGAATTCAAGTTTCCCGCGAATTTTATATCAGGAGCGGACTGCAGATCCAATACCTCTTCGCATTTCTGTTACCCGGATAGCAAACCCCAGTTCCTACAATCAGAGTGCTTCAGCCAGTAATATCTGATGGCCGATGTGGTGTTTCTAGAAATTAGTATCAGGATCGCAGAAGCGACGAGAGGTCATTATTAGAATTCAAGTTTCCCGCGAATTTTATATCAGGAACGGACTGCAGATATAATACCTCTTCGCATTTCTGTTATCCGGATAGCAAACCCCAGTTCCTACAATTAGAGTTATTCAGCCAGTAATATCTGACGGTCGATGTTCTGTTTCTAAAAATTAGTATCAGGATCGCAGAAGCGACGAGAGGTCATTATTAGAATTCAAGTTTCCCGCGAATTTTATATCAGGAGCGGAATTGCAGATCCAATACCTCTTCGCATTTCTGCTATCCGGATAGCAAACCCCAGTTCCTACAATTAGAGTGCTTCAGCCAGTAATATATGATGGTCGATGTGGTGTTTCTAGAAATTAGTATCAGGATCGCAGAAGCGACGAGAGGTCATTATTAGAATTCAAGTTTCCCGCGAATTTTATATCAGGAACGGACTGCAGATCCAATACCTCTTCGCATTTCTGTTATCCGGATAGCAAACCCCAGTTCCTACAATTAGAGTTATTCAGCCAGTAATATCTGACGGTCGATGTTCTGTTTCTAAAAATTAGTATCAGGATCGCAGAAGCGACGAGAGGTCATTATTAGAATTCAAGTTTCCCGCGAATTTTATATCAGGAGCGGACTGCAGATCCAATACCTCTTCGCATTTCTGCTATCCGGATAGCAAACCCCAGTTCCTACAATTAGAGTGCTTCAGCCAGTAATATATGATGGTCGATGTGGTGTTCCTAGAAATTAGTATCAGGATCGCAGAAGCGACGAGAGGTCATTATTAGAATTCAAGTTTCCCGCGAATTTTATATTAGAAGCAGACTGCAGGTCATTACTAGAAGAATTCAAATTTCCCGCGAATATTATATCAGGAGCGGACTGCAGATCCAATACCTCTTCGCATTTCTGCTATCCGGATAGCAAACCCCAGTTCCTACAATTAGAGTGATTCAGCCAGTAATATCTGATGGTCGATGTGGTGTTTCTAGAAATTAGTATCAGGATCGCAGAAGCGACGAGAGGTCATTATTAGAATTCAAGTTTCCCGCGAATTTTATATCAGGAGCGGACTGCAGATCCAATACCTCTTCGCATTTCTGATACCCGGATAGCAAACCCCAGTTCCTACAATCAGGGTGCTTCAGCCAGTAATATCTGATGGCCGATGTGGTATTTCTAGAAATTAGTATCAGGATCGCAGAAGCGACGAGAGGTCATTATTAGAATTCAAGTTTCCTGCGAATTTTATATTAGAAGCAGACTGCAGGTCATTACTAGAAGAATTCAAATCTCCCGCGAGTATTATATCAGGAGCGGACTGCAGATCCAATACCTCTTCGCATTTCTGTTATCCGGATAGCAAACCCCAGTTCCTACAATCAGAGTGCTTCAGCCAGTAATATCTGATGGCCGATGTGGTGTTTCTAGAAATTAGTATCAGGATCGCAGAAGCGACGAGAGGTCATTATTAGAATTCAAGTTTCCCGCGAATTTTATATTAGAAGCAGACTGCAGGTCATTACTAGAAGAATTCAAATTTCCCGCGAATATTATATCAGGAGCGGACTGCAGATCCAATACCTCTTCGCATTTCTGCTATCCGGATACCAAACCCCAGTTCCTACAATTAGAGTGATTCAGCCAGTAATATCTGATGGTCGATGTGGTGTTTCTGAAAATTAGTATCAGGATCGCAGAAGCGACGAGAGATCATTATTAGAATTCAAGTTTCCCGCGAATTTTATATCAGGAGCGGACTGCAGATCCAATACCTCTTCGCATTTCTGTTACCCGGATAGCAAACCCCAGTTCCTACAATTAAAGTGCTTCAGCCAGTAATATATGATGGTCGATGTGGTGTGTCTAGAAATTAGTATCAGGATCGCAGAAGCGACGAGAGGTCATTATAAGAATTCAAGTTTCCCCCGAATTTTATATTAGGAGCGGACTGCAGATCCAATACCTCTTCGCATTTCTGTTACCCGGATAGCAAACCCCAGTTCCTACAATTAAAGTGCTTCAGCCAGTAATATATGATGGTCGATGTGGTGTGTCTAGAAATTAGTATCAGGATCGCAGAAGCGACGAGAGGTCATTATAAGAATTCAAGTTTCCCCCGAATTTTATATTAGGAGCGGACTGCAGATCCAATACCTCTTCGCATTTCTGTTATCCGGATAGCAAACCCCAGTTCCTACAATTAAAGTGCTTCAGCCAGTAATATATGATGGTCGATGTGGTGTGTCTAGAAATTAGTATCAGGATCGCAGAAGCGACGAGGGGTCATTATTAGAATTCAAGTTTTCCGCGAATTTTATATTAGGAGCGGACTGCAGATCCAATACCTCTTCGCATTTCTGTTATCCGGATAGCAAACCCCAGTTCCTACAATTAAAGTGCTTCAGCCAGTAATATATGATGGTCGATGTGGTGTGTCTAGAAATTAGTATCAGGATCGCAGAAGCGACGAGAGGTCATTATAAGAATTCAAGTTTCCCGCGAATTTTATATTAGGAGCGGACTGCAGATCCAATACCTCTTCGCATTTCTGTTATCCGGATAGCAAACCCCGGTTCCTACAATTAGAGTGATTCAGCCAGTAATATCTGATGGTCAATGTGGTGTTTCTAGAGATTAGTATCAGGATCGCAGAAGCGACGAGAGGTCAATATTAGAATTCAAGTTTTCCGCGAATTTTATATCAGGAGCGGACTGCAGATCCAATACCTCTTCGCATTTCTGTTATCCGGATAGCAAACCCCAGTTCCTACAATTAAAGTGCTTCAGCCAGTAATATATGATGGTCGATGTGGTGTGTCTAGAAATTAGTATCAGGATCGCAGAAGCGACGAGAGGTCATTATAAGAATTCAAGTTTCCCGCGAATTTTATATTAGGAGCGGACTGCAGATCCAATACCTCTTCGCATTTCTGTTATCCGGATAGCAAACCCCGGTTCCTACAATTAGAGTGATTCAGCCAGTAATATCTGATGGTCAATGTGGTGTTTCTAGAAATTAGTATCAGGATCGCAGAAGCGACGAGAGGTCAATATTAGAATTCAAGTTTTCCGCGAATTTTATATCAGGAGCGGACTGCAGATCCAATACCTCTTCGCATTTCTGTTATCCGGATAGCAAACCCCAGTTCCTACAATTAAAGTGCTTCAGCCAGTAATATATGATGGTCGATGTGGTGTGTCTAGAAATTAGTATCAGGATCGCAGAAGCGACGAGAGGTCATTATAAGAATTCAAGTTTCCCGCGAATTTTATATTAGGAGCGGACTGCAGATCCAATACCTCTTCGCATTTCTGTTATCCGGATAGCAAACCCCAGTTCCTACAATCAGAGTGCGTCAGCCAGTAATATATGATGGTCGATGCGGTGTTTTTAGAAATAAGCATCAGGATCGCAGAAGCGACGAGAGGTCATTATCAGAATTCAAGTTTCCCGCGAATTTTATATTAGGAGCGGACTGCAGATCCAATACCTCTTCGCATTTCTGTTATCCGGATAGCAAACCCCAGTTCCTACAATCAGAGTGCGTCAGCCAGTAATATATGATGGTCGATGCGGTGTTTTTAGAAATAAGCATCAGGATCGCAGAAGCGACGAGAGGTCATTATTAGAACTCAAGTTTCCCGCGAATTTTATATCAGGAGCGGACTGCAGATCCAATACCTCTTCGCATTTCTGTTATCCGGATAGCAAACCCCAGTTCCTACAATCAGAGTGCTTCAGCCAGTAATATATGATGGTCGATGTGGTGTTTTTAGAAATAAGCATCAGGATCGCAGAAGCGACGAGAGGTCATTATCAGAATTCAAGTTTCCCGCGAATTTTATATCAGGAGCGGACTGCAGATCCAATACCTCTTCGCATTTCTGTTACCCGGATAGCAAACCCCAGTTCCTACAATCAGAGTGCTTCAGCCAGTAATATCTGATGGCCGATGTGGTGTTTCTAGAAATTAGTATCAGGATCGCAGAAGCGACGAGAGGTCATTATTAGAATTCAAGTTTCCCGCGAATTTTATATTAGAAGCAGACTGCAGGTCATTACTAGAAGAATTCAAATTTCCCGCGAATATTATATCAGGAGCGGACTGCAGATCCAATACCTCTTCGCATTTCTGTTATCCGGATAGCAAACCCCAGTTCCTACAATTAGAGTGATTCAGCCAGTAATATCTGATGGTCGATGTGGTGTTTCTAAAAATTAGTATCAGGATCGCAGAAGCGACGAGAGATCATTATTAGAATTCAAGTTTCCCGCGAATTTTATATCAGGAGCGGACTGCAGATCCAATACCTCTTCGCATTTCTGTTATCCGGATAGCAAACCCCAGTTCCTACAATTAGAGTGATTCAGCCAGTAATATCTGATGGCCGATGTGGTGTTTCTTGAAATTAATATCAGGATCGCAGAAGCGACGAGAGGTCATTATTAGAATTCAAGTTTCCCGCGAATTTTATATCAGGAGCGGACTGCAGATCCAATACCTCTTCGCATTTCTGTTATCCGGATAGCAAACCCCAGTTCCTACAATTAGAGTGATTCAGCCAGTAATATCTGATGGTCGATGCGGTGTTTCTAAAAATTGGTATCAGGATCGCAGAAGCGACGAGAGGTCATTATTAGAATTCAAGTTTCCCGCGAATTTTATATCAGGAGCGGACTGCAGATCCAATACCTCTTCGTATTTCTGTCATCCGGATAGCAAACCCCAGTTCCTACAATCAGAGTGCTTCAGCCAGTAATATCTGATGGCCGATGTGGTGTTTCTTGAAATTAATATCAGGATCGCAGAAGCGACGAGAGGTCATTATTAGAATTCAAGTTTCCCGCGAATTTTATATCAGGAACGGACTGCAGATCCAATACCTCTTCGCATTTCTGCTATCCGGATAGCAAACCCCAGTTCCTACAATTAGAGTGATTCAGCCAGTAATATCTGATGGTCGATGTGGTGTTTCTAAAAATCAGTATCAGGATCGCAGAAGCGACGAGAGGTCATTATTAGAATTCAAGTTTCCCGCGAATTTTATATCAGGAGCGGACTGCAGATCCAATACCTCTTCGCATTTCTGTTATCCGGATAGCAAACCCCAGTTCCTACAATCAGAGTGCGTCAGCCAGTAATATATGATGGTCGATGCGGTGTTTTTAGAAATAAGCATCAGGATCGCAGAAGCGACGAGAGGTCATTATTAGAATTCAAGTTTCCCGCGAATTTTATATCAGGAGCGGATTGCAGATCCAATACCTCTTCGCATTTCTGTTATCCGGATAGCAAACCCCAGTTCCTACAATTAGAGTGCTTCAGCCAGTAATATATGGTGGTCGATGTGGTGTGTCTAGAAATTAGTATCAGGATCGCAGAAGTGACGAGAGGTCATTCTTAGAATTCAAGTTTCCCGCGAATTTTATATCAGGAGCGGACTGCAGATCCAATACCTCTTCGCATTTCTGTTACCCGGATAGCAAACCCCAGTTCCTACAATCAGAGTGCTTCAGCCAGTAATATCTGATGGCCGATGTGGTGTTTCTAGAAATTAGTATCAGGATCGCAGAAGCGACGAGAGGTCATTATTAGAATTCAAGTTTCCCGCGAATTTTATATTAGAAGCAGACTGCAGGTCATTACTAGAAGAATTCAAATTTCCCGCGAATATTATATCAGGAGCGGACTGCAGATCCAATACCTCTTCGCATTTCTGCTATCCGGATAGCAAACTCCAGTTCCTACAATTAGAGTGCTTCAGCCAGTAATATATGATGGTCGATGTGGTGTTTCTAGAAATTAGTATCAGGATCGCAGAAGCGACGAGAGGTCATTATAAGAATTCAAGTTTCCCGCGAATTTTATATTAGGAGCGGACTGCAGATCCAATACCTCTTCGCATTTCTGTTACCCGGATAGCAAACCCCAGTTCCTACAATTAGAGTGCTTCAGCCAGTAATATATGATGGTCGATGTGGTGTTTCTAGAAATTAGTATCAGGATCGCAGAAGCGACGAGAGGTCATTATAAGAATTCAAGTTTCCCGCGAATTTTATATTAGGAGCGGACTGTAGATCCAATACCTCTTCGCATTTCTGTTACCCGGATAGCAAACCCCAGTTCCTACAATCAGAGTGATTCAGCCAGTAATATCTGATGGTCGATATGGTGTTTGTAGGAACTAGTATCAGGATCGCAGAAGCGACGAGAGTTCATTATAAGAATTCAAGTTTCCCGCGAATTTTATATTAGGAGCGGACTGCAGATCCAATACCTCTTCGCATTTCTGTTACCCGGATAGCAAACCCCAGTTCCTACAATCAGAGTGCTTCAGCCAGTAATATCTGATGGCCGATGTGGTGTTTCTAGAAATTAGTATCAGGATCGCAGAAGCGACGAGAGGTCATTATTAGAATTCAAGTTTCCCGCCAATTTTATATCAGGAGCGGACTGCAGATCCAATACCTCTTCGCATTTCTGTTATCCGGATAGCAAACCCCAGTTCCTACAATTAGAGTGCTTCAGCCAGTGATATGTAATGGTCGATGTGGTGTTTCTAGAAATTAGTATCAGGATCGCAGAAGCGACGAGAGGTCATTATTAGAATTCAAGTTTCCCGCGAATTTTATATTAGAAGCAGACTGCAGGTCATTACTAGAAGAATTCAAATTTCCCGCGAATATTATATCAGGAGCGGACTGCAGATCCAATACCTCTTCGCATTTCTGCTATCCGGATAGCAAACCCCAGTTCCTACAATTAGAGTGATTCAGCCAGTAATATCTGATGGTCGATGTGGTGTTTCTAGAAATTAGTATCAGGATCGCAGAAGCGACGAGAGGTCATTATTAGAATTCAAGTTTCCCGCGAATTTTATATCAGGAGCGGACTGCAGATCCAATACCTCTTCGCATTTCTGCTATCCGGATCGCAAAACCCCAGTTCCTACAATTAGAGTGATTCAGCCAGTAATATCTGATGGTCGATGTGGTGTTTCTAAAAATTAGTATCAGGATCGCAGAAGCGACGAGAGGTCATTATTAGAATTCAAGTTTCCCTCGAATTTTATATCAGGAGCGGACTGCAGATCCAATACCTCTTCGCATTTCTGTTATCCGGATAGCAAACCCCAGTTCCTACAATTAGAGTGCTTCAGCCAGTAATATATGATGGTCGATGTGGTGTTTCTAGAAATTAGTATCAGGATCGCAGAAGCGACGAGAGGTCATTATAAGAATTCAAGTTTCCCGCGAATTTTATATTAGGAGCGGACTGCAGATCCAATACCTCTTCGCATTTCTGTTATCCGGATAGCAATCCCCAGTTCCTACAATTAGAGTGATTCAGCCAGTAATATCTGATGGTCGATGTGGTGTTTCTAGAAATTAGTATCAGGATCGCAGAAGCGACGAAAGGTCATTATTAGAATTCAAGTTTCCCGCGAATTTTATATTAGAAGCAGACTGCAGGTCATTACTAGAAGAATTCAAATTTCCCGCGAATATTATATCAGGAGCGGACTGCAGATCCAATACCTCTTCGCATTTCTGCTATCCGGATAGCAAACCCCAGTTCCTACAATTAGAGTGATTCAGCCAGTAATATCTGATGGTCGATGCGGTGTTTCTAAAAATTGGTATCAGGATCGCAGAAGCGACGAGAGATCATTATTAGAATTCAAGTTTCCCGCGAACTTTATATCAGGAGCGGACTGCAGATCCAATACCTCTTCGCATTTCTGTTATCCGGATAGCAAACCCCAGTTCCTACAATTAGAGTGATTCAGCCAGTAATATCTGATGGTCGATGCGGTGTTTCTAAAAATTGGTATCAGGATCGCAGAAGCGACGAGAGGTCATTATTAGAATTCAAGTTTCCCGCGAATTTTATATCAGGAGCGGACTGCAGATCCAATACCTCTTCGTATTTCTGCTATCCGGATAGCAAACCCCAGTTCCTACAATCAGAGTGCTTCAGCCAGTAATATCTGATGGCCGATGTGGTGTTTCTAGAAATTAATATCAGGATCGCAGAAGCGACGAGAGGTCATTATTAGAATTCAAGTTTCCCGCGAATTTTATATCAGGAACGGACTGCAGATCCAATACCTCTTCGCATTTCTGCTATCCGGATAGCAAACCCCAGTTCCTACAATTAGAGTGATTCAGCCAGTAATATCTGATGGTCGATGCGGTGTTTCTAAAAATTAGTATCAGGATCGCAGAAGCGACGAGAGGTCATTATTAGAATTCAAGTTTCCCGCGAATTTTATATCAGGAGCGGACTGCAGATCCAATACCTCTTCGCATTTCTGTTATCCGGATAGCAAACCCCAGTTCCTACAATTAGAGTGATTCAGCCAGTAATATCTGACGGTCGATGTGATGTTTCTAAAAATTAGTATCAGCATCGCAGAAGCGACGAGAGGTCATTATTAGAATTCAAGTTTCCCGCGAATTTTATATTAGAAGCAGACTGCAGGTCATTACTAGAAGAATTCAAGTTTCCCGCGAATTTTATATCAGGAGCGGACTGCAGATCCAATACCTCTTCGCATTTCTGTTATCCGGATAGCAAACCCCAGTTCCTACAATTAAAGTGCTTCAGCCAGTAATATATGATGGTCGATGTGGTGTGTCTAGAAATTAGTATCAGGATCGCAGAAGCGACGAGAGGTCATTATAAGAATTCAAGTTTCCCCCGAATTTTATATTAGGAGCGGACTGCAGATCCAATACTTCTTCGCATTTCTGTTATCCGGATAGCAAACCCCAGTTCCTACAATTAAAGTGCTTCAGCCAGTAATATATGACGGTCGATGTGGTGTGTCTAGAAATTAGTATCAGGATCGCAGAAGCGACGAGGGGTCATTATTAGAATTCAAGTTTTCCGCGAATTTTATATTAGGAGCGGACTGCAGATCCAATACCTCTTCGCATTTCTGTTATCCGGATAGCAAACCCCAGTTCCTACAATTAAAGTGCTTCAGCCAGTAATATATGATGGTCGATGTGGTGTGTCTAGAAATTAGTATCAGGATCGCAGAAGCGACGAGAGGTCATTATTAGAATTCAAGTTTTCCGCGAATTTTATATCAGGAGCGGACTGCAGATCCAATACCTCTTCGCATTTCTGTTATCCGGATAGCAAACCCCAGTTCCTACAATTAAAGTGCTTCAGCCAGAAATATATGATGGTCGATGTGGTGTGTCTAGAAATTAGTATCAGGATCGCAGAAGCGACGAGAGGTCATTATAAGAATTCAAGTTTCCCGCGAATTTTATATTAGGAGCGGACTGCAGATCCAATACCTCTTCGCATTTCTGTTATCCGGATAGCAAACCCCGGTTCCTACAACTAGAGTGATTCAGCCAGTAATATCTGATGGTCAATGTGGTGTTTCTAGAAATTAGTATCAGGATCGCAGAAGCGACGAGAGGTCAATATTAGAATTCAAGTTTTCCGCGAATTTTATATCAGGAGCGGACTGCAGATCCAATACCTCTTCGCATTTCTGTTATCCGGATAGCAAACCCCAGTTCCTACAATTAAAGTGCTTCAGCCAGTAATATATGATGGTCGATGTGGTGTGTCTAGAAATTAGTATCAGGATCGCAGAAGCGACGAGAGGTCATTATAAGAATTCAAGTTTCCCGCGAATTTTATATTAGGAGCGGACTGCAGATCCAATACCTCTTCGCATTTCTGTTATCCGGATAGCAAACCCCAGTTCCTACAATCAGAGTGCGTCAGCCAGTAATATATGATGGTCGATGCGGTGTTTTTAGAAATTAGTATCAGGATCGCAGAAGCGACGAGAGGTCATTATTAGAACTCAAGTTTCCCGCGAATCTTATATCAGGAGCGGACTGCAGATCCAATACCTCTTCGCATTTCTGTTATCCGGATAGCAAACCCCAGTTCCTACAATCAGAGTGCTTCAGCCAGTAATATATGATGGTCGATGTGGTGTTTTTAGAAATAAGCATCAGGATCGCAGAAGCGACGAGAGGTCATTATCAGAATTCAAGTTTCCCGCGAATTTTATATCAGGAGCGGACTGCAGATCCAATACCTCTTCGCATTTCTGTTACCCGGATAGCAAACCCCAGTTCCTACAATCAGAGTGCTTCAGCCAGTAATATCTGATGGCCGATGTGGTGTTTCTAGAAATTAGTATCAGGATCGCAGAAGCGACGAGAGGTCATTATTAGAATTCAAGTTTCCCGCGAATTTTATATTAGAAGCAGACTGCAGGTCATTACTAGAAGAATTCAAATTTCCCGCGAATATTATATCAGGAGCGGACTGCAGATCCAATACCTCTTCGCATTTCTGTTATCCGGATAGCAAACCCCAGTTCCTACAATTAGAGTGATTCAGCCAGTAATATCTGATGGTCGATGTGGTGTTTCTAAAAATTAGTATCAGGATCGCAGAAGTGACGAGAGATCATTATTAGAATTCAAGTTTCCCGCGAATTTTATATCAGGAGCGGACTGCAGATCCAATACCTCTTCGCATTTCTGTTATCCGGATAGCAAACCCCAGTTCCTACAATTAGAGTGATTCAGCCAGTAATATCTGATGGTCGATGCGGTGTTTCTAAAAATTGGTATCAGGATCGCAGAAGCGACGAGAGGTCATTATTAGAATTCAAGTTTCCCGCGAATTTTATATCAGGAGCGGACTGCAGATCCAATACCTCTTCGTATTTCTGCCATCCGGATAGCAAACCCCAGTTCCTACAATCAGAGTGCTTCAGCCAGTAATATCTGATGGCCGATGTGGTGTTTCTTGAAATTAATATCAGGATCGCAGAAGCGACGAGAGGTCATTATTAGAATTCAAGTTTCCCGCGAATTTTATATCAGGAACGGACTGCAGATCCAATACCTCTTCGCATTTCTGCTATCCGGATAGCAAACCCCAGTTCCTACAGTTAGAGTGATTCAGCCAGTAATATCTGATGGTCGATGTGGTGTTTCTAAAAATCAGTATCAGGATCGCAGAAGCGACGAGAGGTCATTATTAGAATTCAAGTTTCCCGCGAATTTTATATCAGGAGCGGACTGCAGATCCAATACCTCTTCGCATTTCTGTTATCCGGATAGCAAACCCCAGTTCCTACAATTAGAGTGATTCAGCCAGTAATATCTGATGGTCGATGTGGTGTTTCTAAAAATCAGTATCAGGATCGCAGAAGCGACGAGAGGTCATTATTAGAATTCAAGTTTCCCGCGAATTTTATATCAGGAGCGGATTGCAGATCCAATACCTCTTCGCATTTCTGTTATCCGGATAGCAAACCCCAGTTCCTACAATTAGAGTGCTTCAGCCAGTAATATATGGTGGTCGATGTGGTGTGTCTAGAAATTAGTATCAGGATCGCAGAAGTGACGAGAGGTCATTCTTAGAATTCAAGTTTCCCGCGAATTTTATATCAGGAGCGGACTGCAGATCCAATACCTCTTCGCATTTCTGTTACCCGGATAGCAAACCCCAGTTCCTACAATCAGAGTGCTTCAACCAGTAATATCTGATGGCCGATGTGGTGTTTCTAGAAATTAGTATCAGGATCGCAGAAGCGACGAGAGGTCATTATTAGAATTCAAGTTTCCCGCGAATTTTATATTAGAAGCAGACTGCAGGTCATTACTAGAAGAATTCAAATTTCCCGCGAATATTATATCAGGAGCGGACTGCAGATCCAATACCTCTTCGCATTTCTGCTATCCGGATAGCAAACTCCAGTTCCTACAATTAGAGTGCTTCAGCCAGTAATATATGATGGTCGATGTGGTGTTTCTAGAAATTAGTATCAGGATCGCAGAAGCGACGAGAGGTCATTATAAGAATTCAAGTTTCCCGCGAATTTTATATTAGGAGCGGACTGCAGATCCAATACCTCTTCGCATTTCTGTTACCCGGATAGCAAACCCCAGTTCCTACAATCAGAGTGATTCAGCCAGTAATATCTGATGGTCGATATGGTGTTTGTAGGAACTAGTATCAGGATCGCAGAAGCGACGAGAGGTCATTATAAGAATTCAAGTTTCCCGCGAATTTTATATTAGGAGCGGACTGCAGATCCAATACCTCTTCGCATTTCTGTTACCCGGATAGCAAACCCCAGTTCCTACAATCAGAGTGCTTCAGCCAGTAATATATGATGGTCGATGCGGTGTTTTTAGAAATAAGCATCAGGATCGCAGAAGCGACGAGAGGTCATTATTAGAATTCAAGTTTCCCGCCAATTTTATATCAGGAGCGGACTGCAGATCCAATACCTCTTCGCATTTCTGTTATCCGGATAGCAAACCCCAGTTCCTACAATTAGAGTGCTTCAGCCAGTGATATGTAATGGTCGATGTGGTGTTTCTAGAAATTAGTACAAGGATCGCAGAAGCGACGAGAGGTCATTATTAGAATTCAAGTTTCCCGCGAATTTTATATCAGAAGCAGACTGCAGATCCAATACCTCTTCGCATTTCTGTTATCCGGATAGCAAACCCCAGTTCCTACAATTAGAGTGCTTCAGCCAGTAATATGTGATGGTCGATGTGGTGTTTCTAGAAATTAGTACCAGGATCGCAGAAGCGACGAGAGGTCATTATTAGAATTCAAGTTTCCCGCCAATTTTATATCAGAAGCAGACTGCAGATCCAATACCTCTTCGCATTTCTGTTATCCGGATAGCAAACCCCAGTTCCTACAATTAGAGTGCTTCAGCCAGTAATATGTGATGGTCGATGTGGTGTTTCTAGAAATTAGTATCAGGATCGCAGAAGCGACGAGAGGTCATTATTAGAATTCAAGTTTCCCGCGAATTTTATATCAGGAGCGGACTGCAGATCCAATACCTCTTCGCATTTCTGTTACCCGGATAGCAAACCCCAGTTCCTACAATCAGAGTGCTTCAGCCAGTAATATCTGATGGTCGATGTGGTGTTTCGAAAAATTAGTATCAGGATCGCAGAAGCGACGAGAGGTCATTATTAGAATTCAAGTTTCCCGCGAATTTTATATCAGGAGCGGACTGCAGATCCAATACCTCTTCGCATTTCTGTTATCCGGATAGCAAACCCCAGTTCCTACAATTAGAGTGATTCAGCCAGTAATATCTGATGGTCGATGCGGTGTTTCTAAAAATTAGTATCAGGATCGCAGAAGCGACGAGAGGTCATTATTAGAATTCAAGTTTCCCGCGAATTTTATATCAGGAGCGGATTGCAGATCCAATACCTCTTCGCATTTCTGTTATCCGGATAGCAAACCCCAGTTCCAACAATTAGAGTGCTTCAGCCAGTAATATATACGTATGGTGGTCGATGTGGTGTTTCTAGAAATTAGTATCAGGATCGCAGAAGCGACGAGAGGTCATTATAAGAATTCAAGTTTCCCGCGAATTTTATATTAGGAGCGGACTGCAGATCCAATACCTCTTCGCATTTCTGTTATCCGGATAGCAAACCCCAGTTCCTACAATTAGAGTGATTCAGCCAGTAATATCTGATGGTCGATGTGGTGTTTCTAGAAATTAGTATCAGGATCGCAGAAGTGACGAGAGGTCATTCTTAGAATTCAAGTTTCCCGCGAATTTTATATCAGGAGCGGACTGCAGATCCAATACCTCTTCGCATTTCTGTTACCCGGATAGCAAACCCCAGTTCCTACAATCAGAGTGCTTCAGCCAGTAATATCTGATGGCCGATGTGGTGTTTCTAGAAATTAGTATCAGGATCGCAGAAGCGACCAGAGGTCATTATTAGAATTCAAGTTTCCCGCGAATTTTATATTAGAAGCAGACTGCAGGTCATTACTAGAAGAATTCAAATATCCCGCGAATATTATATCAGGAGCGGACTGCAGATCCAATACCTCTTCGCATTTCTGCTATCCGGATAGCAAACCCCAGTTCCTACAATTAGAGTGATTCAGCCAGTAATATGTGATGGTCGATGCGGTGTTTCTAAAAATTAGTATCAGGATCGCAGATGCGACGAGAGGTCATTATTAGAATTCAAGTTTCCCGCGAATTTTATATCAGGAGCGGACTGCAGATCCAATACCTCTTCGCATTTCTGTTATCCGGATAGCAAACCCCAGTTCCTACAATTAGAGTGCTTCAGCCAGTAATATATGATGGTCGATGTGGTGTTTCTAGAAGTTAGTATCAGGATCGCAGAAGCGACGAGAGGTCATTATAGGAATTCAAGTTTCCCGCAAATTTTATATTAGGAGCGGACTGCAGATCCAATACCTCTTCGCATTTCTGTTACCCGGATAGCAAACCCCAGTTCCTACAATCAGAGTGCTTCTGATGGCCGATGTGTTGTTTCTAGAAATTAGTATCAGGATCGCAGAAGCGACGAGAGGTCATTATTAGAATTCAAGTTTCCCGCGAATTTTATATTAGAAGCAGACAGCAGGTCATTACTAGAAGAATTCAAATTTCCCGCGAATATTATATCAGGAGCGGACTGCAGATCCAATACCTCTTCGCATTTCTGCTATCCGGATAGCAAACCCAGTTCCTACAATTAGAGTGATTCAGCCAGTAATATCTGATGGTCGATGTGGTGTTTCTAAAAATTAGTATCAGGATCGCAGAAGCGACGAGAGGTCATTATTAGAATTCAAGTTTCCTGCGAATTTTATATCAGGAGCGGACTGCAGATCCAATACCTCTTCGCATTTCTGCTATCCGGATAGCAAACCCCAGTTCCTACAATTAGAGTGCTTCAGCCAGTAATATATTATGGTCGATGTGGTGTTCCTAGAAATTAGTATCAGGATCGCAGAAGCGACGAGAGGTCATTATAGAATTCAAGTTTCCCGCGAATTTTATATTAGGAGCGGACTGCAGATCCAATACCTCTTCGCATTTCTGTTACCCGGATAGCAAACCCCAGTTCCTACAATTAGAGTGCTTCAGCCAGTAATATATGATGGTCGATGTGGTGTTTCTAGAAATTAGTATCAGGATCGCAGAAGCGACGAGAGGTCATTATAAGAATTCAAGTTTCCCGCGAATTTTATATTAGGAGCGGACTGCAGATCCAATACCTCTTCGCATTCCTGTTATCCGGATAGCAAACCCCAGTTCCTACAATTAGAGTGATTCAGCCAGTAATATCTGATGGCCGATGTGGTGTTTCTAGAAATTAGTATCAGGATCGCAGAAGCGACGAGAGGTCATTATTAGAATTCAAGTTTCCCGCGAATTTTATATTAGAAGCAGACAGCAGGTCATTACTAGAAGAATTCAATTTCCCGCGAATATTATATCAGGAGCGGACTGCAGATCCAATACCTCTTCGCATTTCTGCTATCCGGAAGGCAAACTCAGTTCCTACAATTAGAGTGATTCAGCCAGTAATATCTGATGGTCGATGTGGTGTTTCTAGAAATTAGTATCAGGATCGCAGAAGCGACGGGAGGTCATTATAAGAATTCAAGTTTCCCGCGAATTTTATATTAGGAGCGGACTGCAGATCCAATACCTCTTCGCATTTCTGTTATCCGGATAGCAAACCCCAGTTCCTACAATCAGAGTGCTTCAGCCAGTAATATATGATGGTCGATGTGGTGGTTTTAGAAATTAGTATCAGGATCGCAGAAGCGACGAGAGGTCATTATTAGAATTCAAGTTTCCCGCGAATTTTATATCAGGAGCGGACTGCAGATCCAATACCTCTTCGCATTTCTGTTACCCGGATAGCAAACCCCAGTTCCTACAATCAGAGTGCTTCAGCCAGTAATATATGATGGTCGATGTGGTGTTTTTAGAAATTAGTATCAGGATCGCAGAAGCGACGAGAGGTCATTATTGGAATTCAAGTTTCCTCCGAATTTTATATTAGAAGCAGACTGCAGGTCATTATTAGAAGAAATCAAATTTCCCGCGAATATTATATCAAGAGCGGACTGCAGATCCAATACCTCTTCGCATTTCTGCTGTTCGGATAGCAATCCCCAGTTCCTACAATTAGAGTGATTCAGCCAGTAATATCTGATGGTCGATGTGGTGTTTCTAAAAATTAGTATCAGGATCGCAGAAGGTCATTATAAGAATTCAAATTTCCCGCGAATATTATACCAGGAGCGGACTGCAGATCCAATACCTCTTCGCATTTCTGCTATCCGGATAGCAAACCCCAGTTCCTACAATTAGAGTGATTCAGCCAGTAATATGTGATGGTCAATGCGGTGTTTCTAAAAATTAGTATCAGGATCGCAGAAGCGACGAGAGGTCATTATTAGAATTCAAGTTTCCCGCGAATTTTATATCAGGAGCGGACTGCAGATCCAATACCCCTTCGCATTTCTGTTATCCGGATAGCAAACCCCAGTTCCTACAATTAGAGTGCTTCAGCCAGTAATATATGATGGTCGATGTGGTGTTTCTAGAAATTAGTATCAGGATCGCAGAAGAGACGAGAGGTCATTATAGGAATTCAAGTTTCCCGCGAATTTTATATTAGGAGCGGACTGCAGATCCAATACCTCTTCGCATTTCTGTTACCCGGATAGCAAACCCCAGTTCCTACAATCAGAGTGCTTCAGCCAGTAATATCTGATGGCCGATGTGGTGTTTCTAGAAATTAGTATCAGGATCGCAGAAGCGACGAGAGGTCATTATTAGAATTCAAGTTTCCCGCGAATTTTATATTAGAAGCAGACAGCAGGTCATTACTAGAAGAATTCAAATTTCCCGCGAATATTATATCAGGAGCGGACTGCAGATCCAATACCTCTTCGCATTTCTGTTATCCGGATAGCAAACCCCAGTTCCTACAATTAGAGTGCTTCAGCCAGTAATATCTGATGGTCGATGTAGTGTTTCTAGAAATTAGTATCAGGATCGCAGAAGCGACGAGAGGTCATTATAAGAATTCAAGTTTCCCGCGAATTTTATATTAGGAGCGGACTGCAGATCCAATACCTCTTCGCATTTCTGTTTTCCGGATAGCAAACCCCAGTTCCTACAATCAGAGTGCTTCAGCCAGTAATATATGATGGTCGATGTGGTGTTTTTGGAAATTAGTATCAGGATCGCAGAAGCGACGAGAGGTCATTATTAGAATTCAAGTTTCCCTCGAATTTTATATTAGGAGCGGACTGCAGATCCAATACCTCTTCGCATTTCTGTTATCCGGATAGCAAACCCCAGTTCCTATAATTAGAGTGATTCAGCCAGTAATATCTGATGGTCGATGTGGTGTTTTTAGAAATCAGTATCAGGATCGCAGAAGCGACGAGAGGTCATTATTAGAATTCAAGTTTCCTGCGAATTTTATATTAGAAGCAGACTGCAGGTCATTACTAGAAGAATTCAAATTTCCCGCGAATATTATATCAGGAGCGGACTGCAGATCCAATACCTCTTCGCATTTCTGCTATCCGGATAGCAAACCCCAGTTCCTACAATTAGAGTGATTCAGCCAGTAATATCTGATGGTCGATGTGGTGTTTCTAAAAATTAGTATCAGGATCGCAGAAGCGACGAGAGGTCATTATTGGAATTCAAGTTTCCTCCGAATTTTATATTAGAAGCAGACTGCAGGTCATTACTAGAAGAAACCAAATTTCCCGCGAATATTATATCAGGAGCGGACTGCAGATCCAATACCTCTTCGCATTTCTGCTATTCGGATAGCAAACCCCAGTTCCTACAATCAGAGTGCTTCAGCCAGTAATATCTGATGGCCGATGTGGTGTTTCTAGAAATTAGTATCAGGATTGCAGAAGCGACGAGAGGTCATTATTAGAATTCAAGTTTCCCGCGAATTTTATATTAGGAGCGGACTGCAGATCCAATACCTCTTCGCATTTCTGTTATCCGGATAGCAAACCCAGTTCCTATAATTAGAGTGATTCAGCCAGTAATATCTGATGGTCGATGTGGTGTTTTTAGAAATCAGTATCAGGATCGCAGAAGCGACGAGAGGTCATTATTAGAATTCAAGTTCCTGCGAATTTTATATTAGAAGCAGACTGCAGGTCATTACTAGAAGAATTCAAATTTCCCGCGAATATTATATCAGGAGCGGACTGCAGATCCAATACCTCTTCGCATTTCTGCTATCCGGATAGCAAACCCCAGTTCCTACAATTAGAGTGATTCAGCCAGTAATATCTGATGGTCGATGTGGTGTTTCTAAAAATTAGTATCAGGATCGCAGAAGCGACGAGAGGTCATTGTAAGAATTCAAATTTCCCGCGAATATTATATCAGGAGCGGAATGCAGATCCAATACCTCTTCGCATTTCTGCTATCCGGATATCAAACCCAGTTCCTACAATTAGAGTGATTCAGCCAGTAATATCTGATGGTCGATGCGGTGTTTCTAGATATTAGTATCAGGATCGCAGAAGCGACGAGAGGTCATTATAAGAATTCAAGTTTCCCGCGAATTTTATATTAGGAGCGGACTGCAGATCCAATACCTCTTCCCATTTCTGTTATCCGGATAGCAAACCCCAGTTCCTACAATTAGAGTGATTCAGTCAGTAATATCTGATGGTCGATGTGGTGTTTCTAGAAATTAGTATCAGGATCGCAGAAGCGACGAGAGGTCATTATTAGAATTCAAGTTTCCCGCGAATTTTATATCAGGAGCGGACTGCAGATCCAATACCTCTTCGCATTTCTGTTACCGGATAGCAAACCCCAGTTCCTACAATCAGAGTGCTTCAGCCAGTAATATCTGATGGCGATGTGGTGTTTCTAGAAATTAGTATCAGGATTGCAGAAGCGACGAGAGGTCATTATTAGAATTCAAGTTTCCCGCGAATCTTATATCAGGAGCGGACTGCAGATCCAATACCTCTTCGCATTTCTGTTATCCGGATAGCAAACCCCAGTTCCTACAATTAGAGTGCTTCAGCCAGTAATATATGATGGTCGATGTGGTGTTTCTAGAAATTAGTATCAGGATCGCAGAAGCGACGAGAGGGTCATTATAGGAATTCAAGTTTCCCGCAAATTTTATATTAGGAGCGGACTGCAGATCCAATACCTCTTCGCATTTCTGTTACCCGGATAGCAAACCCCAGTCCTACAATCAGAGTGCTTCAGCCAGTAATATCTGATTGGCCGATGTGGTGTTTCTAGAAATTAGTATCAGGATCGCAGAAGCGACGAGAGGTCATATTAGAATTCAAGTTTCCCGCGAATTTTATATCAGGAGCGGACTGCAGATCCAATACCTCTTCGCATTTCTGTTACCCGGATAGCAAACCCCAGTCCCTACAATCAGAGTGCTTCAGCCAGTAATATCTGATGGCCGATGTGGTGTTTCTAGTAATTAGTATCAGGATCGCAGAAGCGACGAGAGGTCATTATTGGAATTCAAGTTTCCCATCCGAATTTTATATTAGAAGCAGACTGCAGGTCATTACTAGAAGAATCAAATTTCCCGCGAATATTTATATCAGGAGCGGACTGCAGATCCAATTACCTCTTCGCATTTCTGCTATTCGGATAGCAAACCCCAGTTCCTACAATCAGAGTGCTTCAGCCAGTAATATTTGATGGCCGATGTGGTGTTTCTAGAAATTAGTATCAGGATTGCAGAAGCGACGAGAGGTCATTATTAGAATTCAAGTTTCCCGCGAATTTTATATTAGGAGCGGACTGCAGATCCATACCTCTTCGCATTTCTGTTATCCGGATAGCAACCCCAGTTCCTATAATTAGAGTGATTCAGCCAGTAATATCTGATGGTCGATGTGGTGTTTTTAGAAATCGTATCAGGATCGCAGAAGCGACGAGAGGTCATTATTAGAATTCAAGTTTCCTGCGATTTTATATTAGAAGCAGACTGCAGGTCATTACTAGAAGCATTCAAATTTCCCGCGAATATTATATCAGGAGCGACTGCAGATCCAATATCTCTTCGCATTTCTGCTATCTGGATAGCAACCCCAGTTCCTACAATTAGAGTGATTCAGCCAGTAAAATCTGATGGTCGATGTGGTGTTTCTAAAAATTAGCATCAGGATCGCAGAAGCGACGAGAGGTCATTATAAGAATTCAAGTTTCCCGCGAATTTTATATTAGAAGCAGACGCAGGTCATTACTAGGAGAATTCAAAATATCAGGAGCGGACTGCAGATCCAATACCTCTTCGCATTTCTGTTATCCGGATAGCAAACCCCAGTTCCTACAATTAGAGTGCTTCAGCCAGTAATATATGATGGTCGATGTGGTGTTTCTAGAAATTAGTATCAGGATCGCAGAAGCGACGAGAGGTCATTATAAGAATTCAAGTTTCCCGCGAATTTTATATCAGGAGCGGACTGCAGATCCAATACCTCTTCGCATTTCTGTTATCCGGATAGCAAACCCCAGTTCCTACAATTAGAGTGCTTCAGCCAGTAATATCTGATGGTCGATGTGGTGTTTCTAGAAATTAGTATCAGGATCGCAGAAGCGACGAGAGGTCATTATTAGAATTCAAGTTTCCCGCGAATTTTATATCAGGAGCGGACTGCAGATCCAATACCTCTTCGCATTTCTGTTATCCGGATAGCAAACCCCAGTTCCTACAATTAGAGTGCTTCAGCCAGTAATATATGATGGTCGATGTGGTGTTTCTAGAAATTAGTATCAGGATCGCAGAAGCGACGAGAGGTCATTATTAGAATTCAAGTTTCCCGCGAATTTTATATCAGGAGCGGACTGCAGATCCAATACCTCTTCGCATTTCTGTTATCCGGATAGCAAACCCCAGTTCCTACAATTAGAGTGCTTCAGCCAGTAATATATGATGGTCGATGTGGTGTTTCTAGAAATTAGTATCAGGATCGCAGAAGCGACGAGAGGTCATTATAGAATTCAAGTTTCCCGCGAATTTTATATCAGGAGCGGACTGCAGATCCAATACCTCTTCGCATTTCTGTTATCCGGATAGCAAACCCCAGTTCCTACAATTAGAGTGCTTCAGCCAGTAATATCTGATGGTCGATGTGGTGTTTCTAGAAATTAGTATCAGGATCGCAGAAGCGACGAGAGGTCATTATTAGAATTCAAGTTTCCCGCGAATTTTATATCAGGAGCGGACTGCAGATCCAATACCTCTTCGCATTTCTGTTATCCGGATAGCAAACCCCAGTTCCTACAATTAGAGTGCTTCAGCCAGTAATATATGATGGTCGATGTGGTGTTTCTAGAAATTAGTATCAGGATCGCAGAAGCGACGAGAGGTCATTATAAGAATTCAAGTTTCCCGCGAATTTTATATCAGGAGCGGACTGCAGATCCAATACCTCTTCGCATTTCTGTTATCCGGATAGCAAACCCCAGTTCCTACAATTAGAGTGCTTCAGCCAGTAATATATGATGGTCGATGTGGTGTTTCTAGAAATTAGTATCAGGATCGCAGAAGCGACGAGAGGTCATTATAAGAATTCAAGTTTCCCGCGAATTTTATATCAGGAGCGGACTGCAGATCCAATACCTCTTCGCATTTCTGTTATCCGGATAGCAAACCCCAGTTCCTACAATTAGAGTGCTTCAGCCAGTAATATATGATGGTCGATGTGGTGTTTCTAGAAATTAGTATCAGGATCGCAGAAGCGACGAGAGGTCATTTAGAATTCAAGTTTCCCGCGAATTTTATATCAGGAGCGGACTGCAGATCCAATACCTCTTCGCATTTCTGTTATCCGGATAGCAAACCCCAGTTCCTACAATTAGAGTGCTTCAGCCAGTAATATATGATGGTCGATGTGGTGTTTCTAGAAATTAGTATCAGGATCGCAGAAGCGACGAGAGGTCATTATAAGAATTCAAGTTTCCCGCGAATTTTATATTAGGAGCGGACTGCAGATCCAATACCTCTTCGCATTTCTGTTATCCGGATAGCAAACCCCAGTTCCTACAATTAGAGTGCTTCAGCCAGTAATATCTGATGGTCGATGTGGTGTTTCTAGAAATTAGTATCAGGATCGCAGAAGCGACGAGAGGTCATTATAAGAATTCAAGTTTCCCGCGAATTTTATATCAGGAGCGGACTGCAGATCCAATACCTCTTCGCATTTCTGTTATCCGGATAGCAAACCCCAGTTCCTACAATTAGAGTGCTTCAGCCAGTAATATCTGATGGTCGATGTGGTGTTTCTAGAAATTAGTATCAGGATCGCAGAAGCGACGAGAGGTCATTATTAGAATTCAAGTTTCCCGCGAATTTTATATCAGGAGCGGACTGCAGATCCAATACCTCTTCGCATTTCTGTTATCCGGATAGCAAACCCCAGTTCCTACAATTAGAGTGCTTCAGCCAGTAATATCTGATGGTCGATGTGGTGTTTCTAGAAATTAGTATCAGGATCGCAGAAGCGACGAGAGGTCATTATAAGAATTCAAGTTTCCCGCGAATTTTATATCAGGAGCGGACTGCAGATCCAATACCTCTTCGCATTTCTGTTATCCGGATAGCAAACCCCAGTTCCTACAATTAGAGTGCTTCAGCCAGTAATATATGATGGTCGATGTGGTGTTTCTAGAAATTAGTATCAGGATCGCAGAAGCGACGAGAGGTCATTATTAGAATTCAAGTTTCCCGCGAATTTTATATCAGGAGCGGACTGCAGATCCAATACCTCTTCGCATTTCTGTTATCCGGATAGCAAACCCCAGTTCCTACAATTAGAGTGCTTCAGCCAGTAATATCTGATGGTCGATGTGGTGTTTCTAGAAATTAGTATCAGGATCGCAGAAGCGACGAGAGGTCATTATTAGAATTCAAGTTTCCCGCGAATTTTATATCAGGAGCGGACTGCAGATCCAATACCTCTTCGCATTTCTGTTATCCGGATAGCAAACCCCAGTTCCTACAATTAGAGTGCTTCAGCCAGTAATATCTGATGGTCGATGTGGTGTTTCTAGAAATTAGTATCAGGATCGCAGAAGCGACGAGAGGTCATTATTAGAATTCAAGTTTCCCGCGAATTTTATATCAGGAGCGGACTGCAGATCCAATACCTCTTCGCATTTCTGTTATCCGGATAGCAAACCCCAGTTCCTACAATTAGAGTGCTTCAGCCAGTAATATATGATGGTCGATGTGGTGTTTCTAGAAATTAGTATCAGGATCGCAGAAGCGACGAGAGGTCATTATAAGAATTCAAGTTTCCCGCGAATTTTATATTAGGAGCGGACTGCAGATCCAATACCTCTTCGCATTTCTGTTATCCGGATAGCAAACCCCAGTTCCTACAATTAGAGTGCTTCAGCCAGTAATATATGATGGTCGATGTGGTGTTTCTAGAAATTAGTATCAGGATCGCAGAAGCGACGAGAGGTCATTATAAGAATTCAAGTTTCCCGCGAATTTTATATCAGGAGCGGACTGCAGATCCAATACCTCTTCGCATTTCTGTTATCCGGATAGCAAACCCCAGTTCCTACAATTAGAGTGCTTCAGCCAGTAATATATGATGGTCGATGTGGTGTTTCTAGAAATTAGTATCAGGATCGCAGAAGCGACGAGAGGTCATTATAAGAATTCAAGTTTCCCGCGAAGCGAATTTTATATTAGGAGCGGACTGCAGATCCAATACCTCTTCGCATTTCTGTTATCCGGATAGCAAACCCCAGTTCCTACAATTAGAGTGCTTCAGCCAGTAATATATGATGGTCGATGTGGTGTTTCTAGAAATTAGTATCAGGATCGCAGAAGCGACGAGAGGTCATTATAAGAATTCAAGTTTCCCGCGAATTTTATATTAGGAGCGGACTGCAGATCCAATACCTCTTCGCATTCTGTTATCCGGATAGCAAACCCCAGTTCCTACAATTAGAGTGCTTCAGCCAGTAATATATGATGGTCGATGTGGTGTTTCTAGAAATTAGTATCAGGATCGCAGAAGCGACGAGAGGTCATTATTAGAATTCAAGTTTCCCGCGAATTTTATATCAGGAGCGGACTGCAGATCCAATACCTCTTCGCATTTCTGTTATCCGGATAGCAAACCCCAGTTCCTACAATTAGAGTGCTTCAGCCAGTAATATCTGATGGTCGATGTGGTGTTTCTAGAAATTAGTATCAGGATCGCAGAAGCGACGAGAGGTCATTATAAGAATTCAAGTTTCCCGCGAATTTTATATTAGGAGCGGACTGCAGATCCAATACCTCTTCGCATTTCTGTTATCCGGATAGCAAACCCCAGTTCCTACAATTAGAGTGCTTCAGCCAGTAATATATGATGGTCGATGTGGTGTTTCTAGAAATTAGTATCAGGATCGCAGAAGCGACGAGAGGTCATTATTAGAATTCAAGTTTCCCGCGAATTTTATATCAGGAGCGGACTGCAGATCCAATACCTCTTCGCATTTCTGTTATCCGGATAGCAAACCCCAGTTCCTACAATTAGAGTGCTTCAGCCAGTAATATCTGATGGTCGATGTGGTGTTTCTAGAAATTAGTATCAGGATCGCAGAAGCGACGAGAGGTCATTATTAGAATTCAAGTTTCCCGCGAATTTTATATCAGGAGCGGACTGCAGATCCAATACCTCTTCGCATTTCTGTTATCCGGATAGCAAACCCCAGTTCCTACAATTAGAGTGATTCAGCCAGTAATATATGATGGTCGATGTGGTGTTTCTAGAAATTAGTATCAGGATCGCAGAAGCGACGAGAGGTCATTATAAGAATTCAAGTTTCCCGCGAATTTTATATCAGGAGCGGACTGCAGATCCAATACCTCTTCGCATTTCTGTTATCCGGATAGCAAACCCCAGTTCCTACAATTAGAGTGCTTCAGCCAGTAATATCTGATGGTCGATGTGGTGTTTCTAGAAATTAGTATCAGGATCGCAGAAGCGACGAGAGGTCATTATAAGAATTCAAGTTTCCCGCGAATTTTATATCAGGAGCGGACTGCAGATCCAATACCTCTTCGCATTTCTGTTATCCGGATAGCAAACCCCAGTTCCTACAATTAGAGTGCTTCAGCCAGTAATATATGATGGTCGATGTGGTGTTTCTAGAAATTAGTATCAGGATCGCAGAAGCGACGAGAGGTCATTATAAGAATTCAAGTTTCCCGCGAATTTTATATTAGGAGCGGACTGCAGATCCAATACCTCTTCGCATTTCTGTTATCCGGATAGCAAACCCCAGTTCCTACAATTAGAGTGCTTCAGCCAGTAATATATGATGGTCGATGTGGTGTTTCTAGAAATTAGTATCAGGATCGCAGAAGCGACGAGAGGTCATTATTAGAATTCAAGTTTCCCGCGAATTTTATATCAGGAGCGGACTGCAGATCCAATACCTCTTCGCATTTCTGTTATCCGGATAGCAAACCCCAGTTCCTACAATTAGAGTGCTTCAGCCAGTAATATCTGATGGTCGATGTGGTGTTTCTAGAAATTAGTATCAGGATCGCAGAAGCGACGAGAGGTCATTATTAGAATTCAAGTTTCCCGCGAATTTTATATTAGGAGCGGACTGCAGATCCAATACCTCTTCGCATTTCTGTTATCCGGATAGCAAACCCCAGTTCCTACAATTAGAGTGCTTCAGCAGTAATATCTGATGGTCGATGTGGTGTTTCTAGAAATTAGTATCAGGATCGCAGAAGCGACGAGAGGTCATTATTAGAATTCAAGTTTCCCGCGAATTTTATATTAGGAGCGGACTGCAGATCCAATACCTCTTCGCATTTCTGTTTATCCGGATAGCAACCCCAGTTCCTACAATTAGAGGCTTCAGCCAGTAATATATGATGGTCGATGTGGGTTTCTAGAAATTAGTATCAAGGATCGCAGAAGCGACGAGAGGTCATTATACGAATTCAAGTTTCCCGCGAATTTTATATTAGGCGCGGTGACTGCAGATCAATACCTCTTCGCATTTCTGTATCCGGATCGCAAACCCCAGTTTATAATTAGAGTGATTTAGCCAGTAATATCTGATGGTCGATGTGGTGTTTTAGAAATCAGTATCGGATCGCAGAAAAGGCGAGAGGGTCATATTAGAATTCAAGTTCCTGCGAATGTTATAGTAATAGCAGACTGCAGGGTCCTTACAAGTTTAATTCAAATTTCCCGCGACTAATTATATCAGGAGCGGACTGCAGAGCCAATACCTCTTAGCATTTCTGCTATCCGGATAGCAAACCCCCGTTCTACATCGAGTGATTCAGCAGTAAATCTGCTGTTCGCTGTTGTTGTTTTCTAAAAAATAGTATCAGGGATCGCAGAAGCGACGAGAGGGTCCTTGTCAGGAATCCAAAATTTCCCGGAAATCTTATATCAGGAGCGGAATGCGATCCACTCCCTCTTCGCATTTCTGTTATCCGGATAGCAAACCCCAGTTCCTACAATTAGAGTGATTCAGCCAGTAATATCTGATGGTCGATGCTGGTGTTTCTAGAAATTAGTATCAGGATCGCAGAAGCGACGAGAGGTCATTATAAGAATTCAAGTTTCCCGCGAATTTTATATTAGGAGCGGACTGCAGATCCAATACCTCTTCGCATTTCTGTTATCCGGATAGCAAACCCCAGTTCCTACAATTAGAGTGATTCAGTCAGTAATATCTGATGGTCGATGTGGTGTTTCTAGAAATTAGTATCAGGATCGCAGAAGCGACGAGAGGTCATTATTAGAATTCAAGTTTCCCGCGAATTTTATATCAGGAGCGGACTGCAGATCCAATACCTCTTCGCATTTCTGTTATCCGGATAGCAAACCCCAGTTCCTACAATTAGAGTGCTTCAGCCAGTAATATCTGATGGTCGATGTGGTGTTTCTAGAAATTAGTATCAGGATCGCAGAAGCGACGAGAGGTCATTATTAGAATTCAAGTTTCCCGCGAATTTTATATCAGGAGCGGACTGCAGATCCAATACCTCTTCGCATTTCTGTTATCCGGATAGCAAACCCCAGTTCCTACAATTAGAGTGCTTCAGCCAGTAATATATGATGGTCGATGTGGTGTTTCTAGAAATTAGTATCAGGATCGCAGAAGCGACGAGAGGTCATTATAAGAATTCAAGTTTCCCGCGAATTTTATATTAGGAGCGGACTGCAGATCCAATACCTCTTCGCATTTCTGTTATCCGGATAGCAAACCCCAGTTCCTACAATTAGAGTGCTTCAGCCAGTAATATCTGATGGTCGATGTGGTGTTTCTAGAAATTAGTATCAGGATCGCAGAAGCGACGAGAGGTCATTATAAGAATTCAAGTTTCCCGCGAATTTTATATCAGGAGCGGACTGCAGATCCAATACCTCTTCGCATTTCTGTTACCCGGATAGCAAACCCCAGTTCCTACAATCAGAGTGCTTCAGCCAGTAATATCTGATGGTCGATGTGGTGTTCTAGAAATTAGTATCAGGATCGCAGAAGCGACGAGAGGGCATTATTAGAATTCAAGTTTCCCGCGAATTTTATATTAGGAGCGGACTGCAGATCCAATACCTCTTCGCATTTCTGTTATCCGGATAGCAAACCCCAGTTCCTACAATTAGAGTGCTTCAGGACAGTAATATCTGATGGTCGATTGTGGTGTTTCTAGAAATTAGTATCAGGATCGCAGAAGCGACGAGAGGTCATTATAAGAATTCAAGTTTCCCGCGAATTTTATATTAGGAGCGGACTGCAGATCCAATACCTCTTCGCATTTCTGTTATCCGGATAGCAAACCCCAGTTCCTACAATTAGAGTGCTTCAGCCAGTAATATATGATGGTCGATGTGGTGTTTCTAGAAATTAGTATCAGGATCGCAGAAGCGACGAGAGGTTATTATAGAATTCAATTGTCCCGCGAATTTTATATTAGGACGGACTGCAGATCAAATACCTCGTCGCTTGCTGTTATCCGGATACAAACCCCAGTTCCTACAATTAGGGTGCTTCAAGCCAGTAATATATATGGCGATGTGGCGTTCCTAGAAATGAGTATCAGGATCAAGAAGCGACGAGGAGGTCATTATAAGAATTCATTTCCCCGAGAATTTATATTATAGCTGACCGCAGACCAATACCCTCTTCGCATTTGCTGTTATCCGATAGACAAACCCCAGTTCCTACAATTAGAGTGATTCATCCAGTAATATCTGATGGTCGATGTGGTGTTTCTAGAAATTAGGTATCAGGGATCGCAGAAGCGACGAGAGGTCATTATTAGAAATTCAAGTTTCCCGCGACTTTTATATCCGGAGCGGACTTGCCGACTCCACTTACCTCTTCGCTTTTTGTTTTACCCGAGTAGCCCCCAAACCCCAGTTCCTACATCAGAGTGCTTCAGCCATTAATATCTTGATGGCCGATTTGGTGCTTCTAGAAATTAGAATCAGGATCGCAGAAGCGAACGAGAGGGTCATTATTAGATTCAAGTTTCCCACGGAATTTTATATAAGAAGGAGACTGCAGGTCATTACTAGAAGAATTCAATTTCCCGCGGACTATATATCAGGAGCGGACTGCAAATCCATACCTCTTCGCACTTTCTGCTATCAGGATAGCAAACCCCACGTTCCTACAATAGAGTGATTCAACAGTAATATCTGGATGGTCGATGTGGTGTTCTAAAAATAGTATCAGTGATCGCAGAGCGAGGGAGGTCATTATAATAATTCAAGTTCCCGCGAATTTTATATTAGGAGCGGACTGCAGATCCAATACCTCTTCGCATTTCTGTTATCCGGATAGCAAACCCCAGTTCCTACAATTAGAGTGCTTCAGCCAGTAATATCTGATGGTCGATGTGGTGTTTCTAGAAATTAGTATCAGGATCGCAGAAGCGACGAGAGGTCATTATTAGAATTCAAGTTTCCCGCGAATTTTATATCAGGAGCGGACTGCAGATCCAATACCTCTTCGCATTTCTGTTATCCGGATAGCAAACCCCAGTTCCTACAATTAGAGTGCTTCAGCCAGTAATATATGATGGTCGATGTGGTGTTTCTAGAAATTAGTATCAGGATCGCAGAAGCGACGAGAGGTCATTATAAGAATTCAAGTTTCCCGCGAATTTTATATCAGGAGCGGACTGCAGATCCAATACCTCTTCGCATTTCTGTTATCCGGATAGCAAACCCCAGTTCCTACAATTAGAGTGCTTCAGCCAGTAATATCTGATGGTCGATGTGGTGTTTCTAGAAATTAGTATCAGGATCGCAGAAGCGACGAGAGGTCATTATTAGAATTCAAGTTTCCCGCGAATTTTATATCAGGAGCGGACTGCAGATCCAATACCTCTTCGCATTTCTGTTATCCGGATAGCAAACCCCAGTTCCTACAATTAGAGTGATTCAGCCAGTAATATCTGATGGTCGATGTGGTGTTTCTAAAAATTAGTATCAGGATCGCAGAAGCGACGAGAGGTCATTATTAGAATTCAAGTTTCCCGCGAATTTTTATCAGGAGCGGACTTCAGATCCAATCCTCTTCGCATTTCTGTTACCCGGATAGCAAAACCCCAGTTCCTACAATTAGAGTGCTTCAGCCAGTAATATATGATGGTCGATGTGGGTTTCTAGAAATTAGTATCAGGATCGCAGAAGCGACGAGAGGTCATTATAAGAATTCAAGTTTCCCCGCGAATTTTATATTAGGAGCGGACTGCAGATCCAATACCTCTTCGCATTTCTGTTATCCGGATAGCAAACCCCAGTTCCTACAATAGAGTGCTTCAGCCAGTAATATATGATGGTCGATGTGGTGTTTTCTAGAAATTAGTCTCAGGATCGCAGAAGCGACGAGAGGTCATTATAAGAATTCAAGTTTCCCGCGAATTTTATATTAGGAGCGGACTGCAGATCCAATACCTCTTCGCATTTCTGTTATCCGGATAGCAACCCAGTTCCTACAATTAGAGTGCTTCAGCCAGTAATATATGATGGTCGATGTGTGTTTCTAGAAATTAGTATCAGGATCGCAGAAGCGACGAGAGGTCATTAATAGAAGAATTCAAGTTCCGCGAATTTTATATCAGGAGCGGACTGCAGATCCAATACCTCTTCGCATTTCTGTTATCCGGATAGCAACCCCAGTTCCTACAATTAGAGTGCTTCAGCCAGTAATATATGATGGTCGATGTGGTGTTTCTAGAAATTAGTATCAGGATCGCAGAAGCGACGAGAGGTCATTATAAGAATTCAAGTTTCCCGCGAATTTTATATCAGGAGCGGACTGCAGATCCAAATACCTCTCGCATTTCTGTTATCCGGATAGCAAACCCCAGTTCCTACAATTAGAGTGATTCAGCCAGTAATATCTGATGGTCGATGTGGTGTTTCTAGAAATTAGTATCAGGATCGCAGAAGCGACGAGAGGTCATTATAAGAATTCAAGTTCCGCGAATTTTATATCAGGAGCGGACGGCAGATCCAATACCTCTTCGCATTTCTGTTATCCGATAGCAAACCCCAGTTTCCTACAATTAGAGTGCTTCAAGCCAGTAATATATGATGGTCGATGATGGTGTTTCTAGAAATTAGTATCAGGATCGCAGAAGCGACGAGAGGTCATTATGAGAATTCAGTTTCCCGCGAATTTTATATTAGGAGCGGACTGCAGATTCAATACCTCTTCGATTTCTGTATCCGGATAGCAAACGCCCAGTTCCTACAATTAGAGTGGCTCAGCCAGTAATATATGATGGTCGATGTGGCGTTTCTAGAAATTAGTATCAGGATCGCAGAAGCGACGAGAGGGTTATTATAGTAATTCAAGTTTCCCGCCGATTTATATCAGGAGCGGTACTGCATGATCATACATCTTCGCATTTTTGTTATCCGGATATCAAATCCCAGTTCCTACATTAGAGGTGCTTCAGCCATTATATTTGATAGGTCGATGTGGTGTTTTCTAGAAATTAGTATCAGGATCGCAAGAAGTGACGAGAGGTCATTACTAAGAATTCAAATTTCCCGCGAATTTTATATTAGGAGCGGACTGCAGATCCAATACCTCTTCGCATTTCTGTTATCCGGATAGCAAACCCCAGTTCCTACAATTAGAGTGCTTCAGCCAGTAATATATGATGGTCGATGTGGTGTTTCTAGAAATTAGTATCAGGATCGCAGAAGCGACGAGAGGTCATTATTAGAATTCAAGTTTCCCGCGAATTTATATTAGGAGCGGACTGCAGATCCAATACCTCTTCGCATTTTCTGTTTATCCGGATAGCAAACCCCAGTTCCTACAATTAGAGTCATTCAGCCAGTAATATCTGATGGTCGATGTGTGTTTCTAGAAATTAGTATCAGGATCGCAGAAGCGACGAGAGGTCATTATAGAATTCAAGTTTCCCGCGAATATTATATCAGGAGCGGACTGCAGATCAATACCCCTCTTCGCATTTCTGTTATCCGGGTAGCAAATCCCAGTTCCTACAATTAGAGTGCTTCAGCCAGTCATATAGTGATGGTCGATGTGGTGTTTCTAGAAATTAGTATCAGGATCGCAGAAGCGACGAGAGGGTCATTATTAGAATTCAAGTTTCCCGCGAATTTTATATCAGGACGGACTGCAGATCCAATACCTCTTCGCATTTCTGTTATCCGGATAGCAAACCCCAGTTCCTACAATTAGAGTTATTCAGCCAGTAATATCTGATGGTCGATGTGGTGTTTCTAGAAATTAGTATCAGGATCGCAGAAGCGACGAGAGGTCATTATTAGAATTCAAGTTTCCCGCGAATTTTATATCAGGAGCGGACTGCAGATCCAATACCTCTTCGCATTTCTGTTATCCGGATAGCAAACCCCAGTTCCTACAATTAGAGTGCTTCAACCAGTAATATATGATGGTCGATGTGGTGTTTCTAGAAATTAGTATCAGGATCGCAGAAGCGACGAGAGGTCATTATAAGAATTCAAGTTTCCCGCGAATTTTATATCAGGAGCGGACTGCAGATCCAATACCTCTTCGCATTTCTGTTATCCGGATAGCAAACCCCATTTCCTACAATTAGAGTGCTTCAGCCAGTAATATGATGGTCGATGTGGTGTTTCTAGAAATTAGTATCAGATCGCAGAAGCGACGAGTAGGTCATTATAGAATTCAAGTTTCCCGCGAATTTATATCAGGAGCGGACTGCAGATCCAATACCTCTTCGCATTTCTGTTATCCGGATAGCAAACCCCAGTTCCTACAATTAGAGTGCTTCAGCCAGTAATATCTGATGGTCGATGTGGTGTTTCTAGAAATTAGTATCAGGATCGCAGAAGCGACGAGAGGTCATTATAGAATTCAAGTTTCCCGCGAATTTTATATCAGGAGCGGACTGCAGATCCAATACCTCTTCGCATTTCTGTTATCCGGATAGCAACCCCAGTTCCTACATTAGAGTGCTTCAGCCAGTAATATTGATGGTCGATGTGGTGTTTCTAGAAATTAGTATCAGGATCGCAGAAGCGACGAGAGGTCATTATTAGAATTCAAGTTTCCCGCGAATTTTATATCAGGAGCGGACTGCAGATCCAATACCTCTTCGCATTTCTGTTATCCGGATAGCAAACCCCAGTTCCTACAATTAGAGTGCTTCAGCCAGTAATATATGATGGTCGATGTGGTGTTTCTAGAAATTAGTATCAGGATCGCAGAAGCGACGAGAGGTCATTATTAGAATTCAAGTTTCCCGCGAATTTTATATCAGGAGCGGACTGCAGATCCAATACCTCTTCGCATTTCTGTTATCCGGATAGCAAACCCCAGTTCCTACATTAGAGTGCTTCAGCCAGTAATATCTGATGGTCGATGTGGTGTTTCTAGAAATAGTATCAGGATCGCAGAAGCGACGAGAGGTCATTATAAGAATTCAAGTTTCCCGCGAATTTTATATTAGGAGCGGACTGCAGATCCAATACCTCTTCGCATTTCTGTTATCCGGATAGCAAACCCCAGTTCCTACAATTAGAGTGATTCAGCCAGTAATATCTGATGGTCGATGTGTGTTTCTAGAAATTAGTATCAGGATCGCAGAAGCGACGAGAGGTCATTATAAGATTCAAGTTTCCCGCGAATTTTATATCAGGAGCGGACTGCAGATCCAATACCTCTTCGCATTTCTGTTATCCGGATAGCAAACCCCAGTTCCTACAATTAGAGTGCTTCAGCCAGTAATATCTGATGGTCGATGGTGGTTTTTCTAGAAATTAGTATCAGGATCGCAGAAGCGACGAGAGGGTCATTATAAGAATTCAAGTTTCCCGCGAATTTTATATTAGGAGCGGACTGCAGATCCAATACCTCTTTGCATTTCTGTTATCCGGATAGCAAACCCCAGTTTCCTACAATTAGAGTGCTTTCAGCCAGTAATATATGATGGTCGATGTGGTGTTTCTAGAAATTAGTATCAGGATCGCAGAAGCGACGAGAGGTCATTATAGAGAATTCAAGTTTCCCGCGAATTTTATATCAGGAGCGGACTGCAGATCCAATACCTCTTCGCATTTCTGTTATCCGGATAGCAAACCCCAGTTCCTACAATTAGAGTGATTCAGCCAGTAATATCTGATGGTCGATGTGGTGTTTCTAGAAATTAGTATCAGGATCGCAGAAGCGACGAGAGGTCATTATTAGAATTCAAGTTTCCCGCGAATTTTATATCAGGAGCGGACTGCAGATCCAATACCTCTTCGCATTCTGTTATCCGGATAGCAAACCCCAGTTCCTACAATTAGAGTGCTTCAGCCAGTAATATCTGATGGTCGATGTGGTGTTTCTAGAAATTAGTATCAGGATCGCAGAAGCGACGAGAGGTCATTATAAGAATTCAAGTTTCCCGCGAATTTTATATCAGGAGCGGACTGCAGATCCAATACCTCTTCGCATTTCTGTTATCCGGATAGCAAACCCCAGTTCCTACAATTAGAGTGCTTCAGCCAGTAATATCTGATGGTCGATGTGGTGTTTCTAGAAATTAGTATCAGGATCGCAGAAGCGACGAGAGGTCATTATAAGAATTCAAGTTTCCCGCGAATTTTATATTAGGAGCGGACTGCAGATCCAATACCTCTTCGCATTTCTGTTATCCGGATAGCAAACCCCAGTTCCTACAATTAGAGTGCTTCAGCCAGTAATATATGATGGTCGATGTGGTGTTTCTAGAAATTAGTATCAGGGATCGCAGAAGCGACGAGAGGTCATTATAAGAATTCAAGTTTCCCGCGAATTTTATATTAGGAGCGGACTGCAGATCCAATACCTCTTCGCATTTCTGTTATCCGGATAGCAAACCCCAGTTCCTACAATTAGAGTGCTTCAGCCAGTAATATATGATGGTCGATGTGGTGTTTCTAGAAATTAGTATCAGGATCGCAGAAGCGACGAGAGGTCATTATTAGAATTCAAGTTTCCCGCGAATTTTATATCAGGAGCGGACTGCAGATCCAATACCTCTTCGCATTTCTGTTATCCGGATAGCAAACCCCAGTTCCTACAATTAGAGTGCTTCAGCCAGTAATATCTGATGGTCGATGTGGTGTTTCTAGAAATTAGTATCAGGATCGCAGAAGCGACGAGAGGTCATTATAGAATTCAAGTTTCCCGCGAATTTTATATCAGGAGCGGACTGCAGATCCAATACCTCTTCGCATTTCTGTTATCCGGATAGCAAACCCCAGTTCCTACAATTAGAGTGCTTCAGCCAGTAATATCTGATGGTCGATGTGGTGTTTCTAGAAATTAGTATCAGGATCGCAGAAGCGACGAGAGGTCATTATAAGAATTCAAGTTTCCCGCGAATTTTATATCAGGAGCGGACTGCAGATCCAATACCTCTTCGCATTTCTGTTATCCGGATAGCAAACCCAGTTCCTACAATTAGAGTGATTCAGCCAGTAATATCTGATGGTCGATGTGGTGTTTCTAGAAATTAGTATCAGGATCGCAGAAGCGACGAGAGGTCATTATTAGAATTCAAGTTTCCGCGAATTTTATATCAGGAGCGGACTGCAGATCCAATACCTCTTCGCATTTCTGTTATCCGGATAGCAAACCCCAGTTCCTACAATTAGAGTGCTTCAGCCAGTAATATATGATGGTCGATGTGGTGTTTCTAGAAATTAGTATCAGGATCGCAGAAGCGACGAGAGGTCATTATAAGAATTCAAGTTTCCCGCGAATTTTATATTAGGAGCGGACTGCAGATCCAATACCTCTTCGCATTTCTGTTATCCGGATAGCAAACCCAGTTCCTACAATTAGAGTGCTTCAGCCAGTAATATATGATGGTCCGATGTGGTGTTTCTAGAAATTAGTATCAGGATCGCAGAAGCGACGAGAGGTCATTATTAGAATTCAAGTTTCCCGCGAATTTTATATTAGGAGCGGACTGCAGATCCAATACCTCTTCGCATTTCTGTTATCCGGATAGCAAACCCCAGTTCCTACAATTAGAGTGATTCAGCCAGTAATATCTGATGGTCGATGTGGTGTTTCTAGAAATTAGTATCAGGATCGCAGAAGCGACGAGAGGTCATTATTAGAATTCAAGTTTCCCGCGAATTTTATATCAGGAGCGGACTGCAGATCCAATACCTCTTCGCATTTCTGTTATCCGGATAGCAAACCCCAGTTCCTACAATTAGAGTGATTCAGCCAGTAATATCTGATGGTCGATGTGGTGTTTCTAGAAATTAGTATCAGGATCGCAGAAGCGACGAGAGGTCATTATTAGAATTCAAGTTTCCCGCGAATTTTATATCAGGAGCGGACTGCAGATCCAATACCTCTTCGCATTTCTGTTATCCGGATAGCAAACCCCAGTTCCTACAATTAGAGTGCTTCAGCCAGTAATATCTGATGGTCGATGTGGTGTTTCTAGAAATTAGTATCAGGATCGCAGAAGCGACGAGAGGTCATTATAGAGAATTCAAGTTTCCCGCGAATTTTATATTAGGAGCGGACTGCAGATCCAATACCTCTTCGCATTTCTGTTATCCGGATAGCAAACCCCAGTTCCTACAATTAGAGTGCTTCAGCCAGTAATATCTGATGGTCGATGTGGTGTTTCTAGAAATTAGTATCAGTATCGCAGAAGCGACGAGAGGTCATTATAAGAATTCAAGTTTCCCGCGAATTTTATATTAGGAGCGGACTGCAGATCCAATACCTCTTCGCATTTCTGTTATCCGGATAGCAAACCCCAGTTCCTACAATTAGAGTGCTTCAGCCAGTAATATCTGATGGTCGATGTGGTGTTTCTAGAAATTAGTATCAGGATCGCAGAAGCGACGAGAGGTCATTATTAGAATTCAAGTTTCCCGCGAATTTTATATCAGGAGCGGACTGCAGATCCAATACCTCTTCGCATTTCTGTTATCCGGATAGCAAACCCCAGTTCCTACATTAGAGTGCTTCAGCCAGTAATATATGATGGTCGATGTGGTGTTTCTAGAAATTAGTATCAGGATCGCAGAAGCGACGAGAGGTCATTATAAGAATTCAATTTTCCCGCGAATTTTATATCAGGAGCGGACTGCAGATCCAATACCTCTTCGCATTTCTGTTATCCGGATAGCAAACCCCAGTTCCTACAATTAGAGTGCTTCAGCCAGTAATATATGATGGTCGATGTGGTGTTTCTAGAAATTAGTATCAGGATCGCAGAAGCGACGAGAGGTCATTATAAGAATTCAAGTTTCCCGCGAATTTTATATTAGGAGCGGACTGCAGATCCAATACCTCTTCGCATTTCTGTTATCCGGATAGCAAACCCCAGTTCCTACAATTAGAGTGCTTCAGCCAGTAATATCTGATGGTCGATGTGGTGTTTCTAGAAATTAGTATCAGGATCGCAGAAGCGACGAGAGGTCATTATAAGAATTCAAGTTTCCCGCGAATTTTATATCAGGAGCGGACTGCAGATCCAATACCTCTTCGCATTTCTGTTATCCGGATAGCAAACCCCAGTTCCTACAATTAGAGTGCTTCAGCCAGTAATATCTGATGGTCGATGTGGTGTTTCTAGAAATTAGTATCAGGATCGCAGAAGCGACGAGAGGTCATTATAAGAATTCAAGTTTCCCGCGAATTTTATATTAGGAGCGGACTGCAGATCCAATACCTCTTCGCATTTCTGTTATCCGGATAGCAAACCCAGTTCCTACAATTAGAGTGCTTCAGCCAGTAATATATGATGGTCGATGTGGTGTTTCTAGAAATTAGTATCAGGATCGCAGAAGCGACGAGAGGTCATTATTAGAATTCAAGTTTCCCGCGAATTTTATATTAGGAGCGGACTGCAGATCCAATACCTCTTCGCATTTCTGTTATCCGGATAGCAAACCCCAGTTCCTACAATTAGAGTGATTCAGCCAGTAATATCTGATGGTCGATGTGGTGTTTCTAGAAATTAGTATCAGGATCGCAGAAGCGACGAGAGGTCATTATTAGAATTCAAGTTTCCCGCGAATTTTATATTAGGAGCGGACTGCAGATCCAATACCTCTTCGCATTTCTGTTATCCGGATAGCAAACCCCAGTTCCTACAATTAGAGTGCTTCAGCCAGTAATATCTGATGGTCGATGTGGTGTTTCTAGAAATTAGTATCAGGATCGCAGAAGCGACGAGAGGTCATTATTAGAATTCAAGTTTCCCGCGAATTTTATATCAGGAGCGGACTGCAGATCCAATACCTCTTCGCATTTCTGTTATCCGGATAGCAAACCCCAGTTCCTACAATTAGAGTGCTTCAGCCAGTAATATCTGATGGTCGATGTGGTGTTTCTAGAAATTAGTATCAGGATCGCAGAAGCGACGAGAGGTCATTATTAGAATTCAAGTTTCCCGCGAATTTTATATCAGGAGCGGACTGCAGATCCAATACCTCTTCGCATTTCTGTTATCCGGATAGCAAACCCAGTTCCTACAATTAGAGTGATTCAGCCAGTAATATCTGATGGTCGATGTGGTGTTTCTAGAAATTAGTATCAGGATCGCAGAAGCGACGAGAGGTCATTATTAGAATTCAAGTTTCCCGCGAATTTTATATCAGGAGCGGACTGCAGATCCAATACCTCTTCGCATTTCTGTTATCCGGATAGCAAACCCCAGTTCCTACAATTAGAGTGCTTCAGCCAGTAATATCTGATGGTCGATGTGGTGTTTCTAGAAATTAGTATCAGGATCGCAGAAGCGACGAGAGGTCATTATTAGAATTCAAGTTTCCCGCGAATTTATATCAGGAGCGGACTGCAGATCCAATACCTCTTCGCATTTCTGTTATCCGGATAGCAAACCCCAGTTCCTACAATTAGAGTGATTCAGCCAGTAATATCTGATGGTCGATGTGGTGTTTCTAGAAATTAGTATCAGGATCGCAGAAGCGACGAGAGGTCATTATAAGAATTCAAGTTTCCCGCGAATTTTATATTAGGAGCGGACTGCAGATCCAATACCTCTTCGCATTTCTGTTATCCGGATAGCAAACCCCAGTTCCTACAATTAGAGTGATTCAGCCAGTAATATCTGATGGTCGATGTGGTGTTTCTAGAAATTAGTATCAGGATCGCAGAAGCGACGAGAGGTCATTATAAGAATTCAAGTTTCCCGCGAATTTTATATCAGGAGCGGACTGCAGATCCAATACCTCTTCGCATTTCTGTTATCCGGATAGCAAACCCCAGTTCCTACAATCAGAGTGCTTCAGCCAGTAATATCTGATGGTCGATGTGGTGTTTCTAGAAATTAGTATCAGGATTGCAGAAGCGACGAGAGGTCATTATTAGAATTCAAGTTTCCCGCGAATTTTATATCAGGAGCGGACTGCAGATCCAATACCTCTTCGCATTTCTGTTATCCGGATAGCAAACCCCAGTTCCTACAATTAGAGTGCTTCAGCCAGTAATATATGATGGTCGATGTGGTGTTTCTAGAAATTAGTATCAGGATCGCAGAAGCGACGAGAGGTCATTATTAGAATTCAAGTTTCCCGCGAATTTTATATTAGGAGCGGACTGCAGATCCAATACCTCTTCGCATTTCTGTTATCCGGATAGCAAACCCCAGTTCCTACAATTAGAGTGCTTCAGCCAGTAATATCTGATGGTCGATGTGGTGTTTCTAGAAATTAGTATCAGGATCGCAGAAGCGACGAGAGGTCATTATAAGAATTCAAGTTTCCCGCGAATTTTATATCAGGAGCGGACTGCAGATCCAATACCTCTTCGCATTTCTGTTATCCGGATAGCAAACCCCAGTTCCTACAATTAGAGTGCTTCAGCCAGTAATATCTGATGGTCGATGTGGTGTTTCTAGAAATTAGTATCAGGATCGCAGAAGCGACGAGAGGTCATTATTAGAATTCAAGTTTCCCGCGAATTTTATATCAGGAGCGGACTGCAGATCCAATACCTCTTCGCATTTCTGTTATCCGGATAGCAAACCCCAGTTCCTACAATTAGAGTGCTTCAGCCAGTAATATCTGATGGTCGATGTGGTGTTTCTAGAAATTAGTATCAGGATCGCAGAAGCGACGAGAGGTCATTATTAGAATTCAAGTTTCCCGCGAATTTTATATCAGGAGCGGACTGCAGATCCAATACCTCTTCGCATTTCTGTTATCCGGATAGCAAACCCCAGTTCCTACAATTAGAGTGCTTCAGCCAGTAATATCTGATGGTCGATGTGGTGTTTCTAGAAATTAGTATCAGGATCGCAGAAGCGACGAGAGGTCATTATTAGAATTCAAGTTTCCCGCGAATTTAAGGAGCGGACTTCAGATCCAATACCTCTTCGCATTTCTGTTATCCGGATAGCAAACCCCAGTTCCTACAATTAGAGTGCTTCACCAGTAATATCTGATGGTCGATGTGGTGTTTTCTAGAAATTAGTATCAGGATCGCAGAAGCGACGAGAGGTCATTATAGAATTCAAGTTTCCCGCGAATTTTATATTAGGAGCGGACTGCAGATCCAATACCTCTTCGCATTTCTGTTATCCGGATAGCAAACCCAGTTCTACAATTAGAGTGATTCAGCCAGTAATATCTGATGGTCGATGTGGTGTTTCTAGAAATTAGTATCAGGATCGCAGAAGCGACGAGAGGTCATTATTAGAATTCAAGTTTCCCGCGAATTTTATATCAGGAGCGGACTGCAGATCCAATACCTCTTCGCATTTCTGTTATCCGGATAGCAAACCCCAGTTCCTACAATAGAGTGATTCAACCAGTAATATCTGATGGTCGATGTGGTGTTTCTAGAAATTAGTAATCAGGATCCGCAAGAAGCGACGAGAGGGTCATTATAAGAATCAAGTTCCCGCGAATTGTATATCAGGAGCGGACTGCAGATCCAATACCTCTTCGCAATTTCTGTTATCCGGATAGCAAACCCCAGTTCCTACAATCAGAGTGATTTAAGCCAGTAATATATGTTGGTCGATGTGGTGTTTCTAAAAATTAGTATCAGGATCGCAGAAGCGACGAGTAGGTCATTATTAGAATTCAAGTTTCCCGCGAATTTTATATCAGGAGCGGACTGAAGGTCCAATACCTCTTCGCCACTTCTGTTATCCCGGATAAAAACCCCAAGTTCCTACAATTAGAGTGATTCAGCCAGTAATATCTGATGGTCGATGTGGTGTTTCTAGAAATTAGTATCAGGATCGCAGAAGCGACGAGAGGTCATTATAAGAATTCAAGTTTCCCGCGAATTTTATATCAGGAGCGGACTGCAGATCCAATACCTCTTCGCATTTCTGTTATCCGGATAGCAAACCCCAGTTCCTACAATTAGAGTGCTTCAGCCAGTAATATCTGATGGTCGATGTGGTGTTTCTAGAAATTAGTATCAGGATCGCAGAAGCGACGAGAGGTCATTATTAGAATTCAAGTTTCCCGCGAATTTTATATCAGGAGCGGACTGCAGATCCAATACCTCTTCGCATTTCTGTTATCCGGATAGCAAACCCCAGTTCCTACAATTAGAGTGCTTCAGCCAGTAATATATGATGGTCGATGTGGTGTTTCTAGAAATTAGTATCAGGATCGCAGAAGCGACGAGAGGTCATTATTAGAATTCAAGTTTCCCGCGAATTTTATATCAGGAGCGGACTGCAGATCCAATACCTCTTCGCATTTCTGTTATCCGGATAGCAAACCCCAGTTCCTACAATTAGAGTGATTCAGCCAGTAATATCTGATGGTCGATGTGGTGTTTCTAAAATTAGTATCAGGATCGCAGAAGCGACGAGAGGTCATTATTAGAATTCAAGTTTCCCGCGAATTTTATATCAGGAGCGGACTGCAGATCCAATACCTCTTCGCATTTCTGTTATCCGGATAGCAAACCCCAGTTCCTACAATTAGAGTGCTTCAGCCAGTAATATATGATGGTCGATGTGGTGTTTCTAGAAATTAGTATCAGGATCGCAGAAGCGACGAGAGGTCATTATAAGAATTCAAGTTTCCCGCGAATTTTATATTAGGAGCGGACTGCAGATCCAATACCTCTTCGCATTTCTGTTATCCGGATAGCAAACCCCAGTTCCTACAATTAGAGTGATTCAGCCAGTAATATCTGATGGTCGATGTGGTGTTTCTAGAAATTAGTATCAGGATCGCAGAAGCGACGAGAGGTCATTATTAGAATTCAAGTTTCCCGCGAATTTTATATCAGGAGCGGACTGCAGATCCAATACCTCTTCGCATTTCTGTTATCCGGATAGCAAACCCCAGTTCCTACAATTAGAGTGCTTCAGCCAGTAATATATGATGGTCGATGTGGTGTTTCTAGAAATTAGTATCAGGATCGCAGAAGCGACGAGAGGTCATTATAAGAATTCAAGTTTCCCGCGAATTTTATATCAGGAGCGGACTGCAGATCCAATACCTCTTCGCATTTCTGTTATCCGGATAGCAAACCCCAGTTCCTACAATTAGAGTGCTTCAGCCAGTAATATATGATGGTCGATGTGGTGTTTCTAGAAATTAGTATCAGGATCGCAGAAGCGACGAGAGGTCATTATAAGAATTCAAGTTTCCCGCGAATTTTATATCAGGAGCGGACTGCAGATCCAATACCTCTTCGCATTTCTGTTATCCGGATAGCAAACCCCAGTTCCTACAATTAGAGTGCTTCAGCCAGTAATATATGATGGTCGATGTGGTGTTTCTAGAAATTAGTATCAGGATCGCAGAAGCGACGAGAGGTCATTATTAGAATTCAAGTTTCCCGCGAATTTTATATCAGGAGCGGACTGCAGATCCAATACCTCTTCGCATTTCTGTTATCCGGATAGCAAACCCCAGTTCCTACAATCAGAGTGCTTCAGCCAGTAATATCTGATGGCCGATGTGGTGTTTCTAGAAATTAGTATCAGGATCGCAGAAGCGACGAGAGGTCATTATTAGAATTCAAGTTTCCGCGAATATTGTATCAGGAGCGGACTGCAGATCCAATACCTCTTCGCATTTCTGTTATCCGGATAGCAAACCCCAGTTCCTACAATTAGAGTGCTTCAGCAGTAATATATGATGGTCGATGTGGTGTTTTTAGAAATTAGTATCAGGATCGCAGAAGCGACGAGAGGTCATTATTAGAATTCAAGTTTCCCGCGAATTTTATATCAGGAGCGGACTGCAGATCCAATACCTCTTCGCATTTCTGTTATCCGGATAGCAAACCCCAGTTCCTACAATTAGAGTGATTCAGCCAGTAATATCTGATGGTCGATGTGGTGTTTCTAGAAATTAGTATCAGGATCGCAGAAGCGACGAGAGGTCATTATAAGAATTCAAGTTTCCCGCGAATTTTATATTAGGAGCGGACTGCAGATCCAATACCTCTTCGCATTTCTGTTATCCGGATAGCAAACCCCAGTTCCTACAATTAGAGTGCTTCAGCCAGTAATATATGATGGTCGATGTGGTGTTTCTAGAAATTAGTATCAGGATCGCAGAAGCGACGAGAGGTCATTATTAGAATTCAAGTTTCCCGCGAATTTTATATCAGGAGCGGACTGCAGATCCAATACCTCTTCGCATTTCTGTTATCCGGATAGCAAACCCCAGTTCCTACAATTAGAGTGCTTCAGCCAGTAATATCTGATGGTCGATGTGGTGTTTCTAGAAATTAGTATCAGGATCGCAGAAGCGACGAGAGGTCATTATAAGAATTCAAGTTTCCCGCGAATTTTATATTAGGAGCGGACTGCAGATCCAATACCTCTTCGCATTTCTGTTATCCGGATAGCAAACCCCAGTTCCTACAATCAGAGTGATTCAGCCAGTAATATCTGATGGTCGATGTGGTGTTTCTAGAAATTAGTATCAGGATCGCAGAAGCGACGAGAGGTCATTATAAGAATTCAAGTTTCCCGCGAATTTTATATTAGGAGCGGACTGCAGATCCAATACCTCTTCGCATTTCTGTTATCCGGATAGCAAACTCCAGTTCCTACAATTAGAGTGCTTCAGCCAGTAATATATGATGGTCGATGTGGTGTTTCTAGAAATTAGTATCAGGATCGCAGAAGCGACGAGAGGTCATTATTAGAATTCAAGTTTCCCGCGAATATTATATCAGGAGCGGACTGCAGATCCAATACCTCTTCGCATTTCTGTTATCCGGATAGCAAACCCCAGTTCCTACAATTAGAGTGCTTCAGCCAGTAATATATGATGGTCGATGTGGTGTTTCTAGAAATTAGTATCAGGATCGCAGAAGCGACGAGAGGTCATTATAAGAATTCAAGTTTCCCGCGAATTTTATATTAGGAGCGGACTGCAGATCCAATACCTCTTCGCATTTCTGTTATCCGGATAGCAAACCCCAGTTCCTACAATTAGAGTGATTCAGCCAGTAATATCTGATGGTCGATGTGGTGTTTCTAGAAATTAGTATCAGGATCGCAGAAGCGACGAGAGGTCATTATTAGAATTCAAGTTTCCCGCGAATTTTATATTAGGAGCGGACTGCAGATCCAATACCTCTTCGCATTTCTGTTATCCGGATAGCAAACCCCAGTTCCTACAATTAGAGTGCTTCAGCCAGTAATATCTGATGGTCGATGTGGTGTTTCTAGAAATTAGTATCAGGATCGCAGAAGCGACGAGAGGTCATTATTAGAATTCAAGTTTCCCGCGAATTTTATATCAGGAGCGGACTGCAGATCCAATACCTCTTCGCATTTCTGTTATCCGGATAGCAAACCCCAGTTCCTACAATTAGAGTGCTTCAGCCAGTAATATCTGATGGTCGATGTGGTGTTTCTAGAAATTAGTATCAGGATCGCAGAAGCGACGAGAGGTCATTATAAGAATTCAAGTTTCCCGCGAATTTTATATTAGGAGCGGACTGCAGATCCAATACCTCTTCGCATTTCTGTTATCCGGATAGCAAACCCCAGTTCCTACAATTAGAGTGCTTCAGCCAGTAATATCTGATGGTCGATGTGGTGTTTCTAGAAATTAGTATCAGGATCGCAGAAGCGACGAGAGGTCATTATTAGAATTCAAGTTTCCCGCGAATTTTATATCAGGAGCGGACTGCAGATCCAATACCTCTTCGCATTTCTGTTATCCGGATAGCAAACCCCAGTTCCTACAATTAGAGTGCTTCAGCCAGTAATATCTGATGGTCGATGTGGTGTTTCTAGAAATTAGTATCAGGATCGCAGAAGCGACGAGAGGTCATTATTAGAATTCAAGTTTCCCGCGAATTTTATATCAGGAGCGGACTGCAGATCCAATACCTCTTCGCATTTCTGTTATCCGGATAGCAAACCCCAGTTCCTACAATTAGAGTGCTTCAGCCAGTAATATCTGATGGTCGATGTGGTGTTTCTAGAAATTAGTATCAGGATCGCAGAAGCGACGAGAGGTCATTATTAGAATTCAAGTTTCCCGCGAATTTTATATCAGGAGCGGACTGCAGATCCAATACCTCTTCGCATTTCTGTTATCCGGATAGCAAACCCCAGTTCCTACAATTAGAGTGCTTCAGCCAGTAATATCTGATGGTCGATGTGGTGTTTCTAGAAATTAGTATCAGGATCGCAGAAGCGACGAGAGGTCATTATTAGAATTCAAGTTTCCCGCGAATTTTATATCAGGAGCGGACTGCAGATCCAATACCTCTTCGCATTTCTGTTACCCGGATAGCAAACCCCAGTTCCTACAATCAGAGTGCTTCAGCCAGTAATATCTGATGGTCGATGTGGTGTTTTAGAAATTAGTATCAGGATCGCAGAAGCGACGAGAGGTCATTATTAGAATTCAAGTTTCCCGCGAATTTTATATCAGGAGCGGACTGCAGATCCAATACCTCTTCGCATTTCTGTTATCCGGATAGCAAACCCCAGTTCCTACAATTAGAGTGATTCAGCCAGTAATATCTGATGGTCGATGCGGTGTTTCTAAAAATTAGTATCAGGATCGCAGAAGCGACGAGAGGTCATTATTAGAATTCAAGTTTCCCGCGAATTTTATATCAGGAGCGGATTGCAGATCCAATACCTCTTCGCATTTCTGTTATCCGGATAGCAAACCCCAGTTCCAACAATTAGAGTGCTTCAGCCAGTAATATACGTATGGTGGTCGATGTGGTGTTTCTAGAAATTAGTATCAGGATCGCAGAAGCGACGAGAGGTCATTATAAGAATTCAAGTTTCCCGCGAATTTTATATTAGGAGCGGACTGCAGATCCAATACCTCTTCGCATTTCTGTTATCCGGATAGCAAACCCCAGTTCCTACAATTAGAGTGATTCAGCCAGTAATATCTGATGGTCGATGTGGTGTTTCTAGAAATTAGTATCAGGATCGCAGAAGTGACGAGAGGTCATTCTTAGAATTCAAGTTTCCCGCGAATTTTATATCAGGAGCGGACTGCAGATCCAATACCTCTTCGCATTTCTGTTACCCGGATAGCAAACCCCAGTTCCTACAATCAGAGTGCTTCAGCCAGTAATATCTGATGGCCGATGTGGTGTTTCTAGAAATTAGTATCAGGATCGCAGAAGCGACGAGAGGTCATTATTAGAATTCAAGTTTCCCGCGAATTTTATATTAGAAGCAGACTGCAGGTCATTACTAGAAGAATTCAAATATCCCGCGAATATTATATCAGGAGCGGACTGCAGATCCAATACCTCTTCGCATTTCTGCTATCCGGATAGCAAACCCCAGTTCCTACAATTAGAGTGATTCAGCCAGTAATATGTGATGGTCGATGCGGTGTTTCTAAAAATTAGTATCAGGATCGCAGATGCGACGAGAGGTCATTATTAGAATTCAAGTTTCCCGCGAATTTTATATCAGGAGCGGACTGCAGATCCAATACCTCTTCGCATTTCTGTTATCCGGATAGCAAACCCCAGTTCCTACAATTAGAGTGCTTCAGCCAGTAATATATGATGGTCGATGTGGTGTTTCTAGAAGTTAGTATCAGGATCGCAGAAGCGACGAGAGGTCATTATAGGAATTCAAGTTTCCCGCAAATTTTATATTAGGAGCGGACTGCAGATCCAATACCTCTTCGCATTTCTGTTACCCGGATAGCAAACCCCAGTTCCTACAATCAGAGTGCTTCTGATGGCCGATGTGTTGTTTCTAGAAATTAGTATCAGGATCGCAGAAGCGACGAGAGGTCATTATTAGAATTCAAGTTTCCCGCGAATTTTATATCAGGAGCGGACTGCAGATCCAATACCTCTTCGCATTTCTGTTATCCGGATAGCAAACCCCAGTTCCTACAATTAGAGTGCTTCAGCCAGTAATATCTGATGGTCGATGTGGTGTTTCTAGAAATTAGTATCAGGATCGCAGAAGCGACGAGAGGTCATTATTAGAATTCAAGTTTCCCGCGAATTTTATATCAGGAGCGGACTGCAGATCCAATACCTCTTCGCATTTCTGTTATCCGGATAGCAAACCCCAGTTCCTACAATTAGAGTGCTTCAGCCAGTAATATCTGATGGTCGATGTGGTGTTTCTAGAAATTAGTATCAGGATCGCAGAAGCGACGAGAGGTCATTATTAGAATTCAAGTTTCCCGCGAATTTTATATCAGGAGCGGACTGCAGATCCAATACCTCTTCGCATTTCTGTTATCCGGATAGCAAACCCCAGTTCCTACAATTAGAGTGCTTCAGCCAGTAATATCTGATGGTCGATGTGGTGTTTCTAGAAATTAGTATCAGGATCGCAGAAGCGACGAGAGGTCATTATAGAATTCAAGTTTCCCGCGAATTTTATATTAGGAGCGGACTGCAGATCCAATACCTCTTCGCATTTCTGTTATCCGGATAGCAAACCCCAGTTCCTACAATTAGAGTGATTCAGCCAGTAATATCTGATGGTCGATGTGGTGTTTCTAGAAATTAGTATCAGGATCGCAGAAGCGACGAGAGGTCATTATTAGAATTCAAGTTTCCCGCGAATTTTATATCAGGAGCGGACTGCAGATCCAATACCTCTTCGCATTTCTGTTATCCGGATAGCAAACCCCAGTTCCTACAATTAGAGTGATTCAGCCAGTAATATCTGATGGTCGATGTGGTGTTTCTAGAAATTAGTATCAGGATCGCAGAAGCGACGGGAGGTCATTATAAGAATTCAAGTTTCCCGCGAATTTTATATTAGGAGCGGACTGCAGATCCAATACCTCTTCGCATTTCTGTTATCCGGATAGCAAACCCCAGTTCCTACAATCAGAGTGCTTCAGCCAGTAATATATGATGGTCGATGTGGTGTTTTTAGAAATTAGTATCAGGATCGCAGAAGCGACGAGAGGTCATTATTAGAATTCAAGTTTCCCGCGAATTTTATATCAGGAGCGGACTGCAGATCCAATACCTCTTCGCATTTCTGTTACCCGGATAGCAAACCCCAGTTCCTACAATCAGAGTGCTTCAGCCAGTAATATATGATGGTCGATGTGGTGTTTTTAGAAATTAGTATCAGGATCGCAGAAGCGACGAGAGGTCATTATTGGAATTCAAGTTTCCTCCGAATTTATTAGAATTCAAGTTTCCCGCGAATTTATATCAGGAGCGGACTGCAGATCCAATACCCTCTTCGCATTTCTGTTATCCGGATAGCAAACCCCAGTTCCTACAATTAGAGTGCTTCAGCCAGTAATATCTGATGGTCGATGTGGTGTTTCTAGAAATTAGTATCAGGATCGCAGAAGCGACGAGAGGTCATTATTAAGAATTCAAGTTTCCCGCGAATTTTATATCAGGAGCGGACTGCAGATCCAATACCTCTTCGCATTTCTGTTATCCGGATAGCAAACCCCAGTTCCTACAATTAGAGTGATTCAGCCAGTAATATATGATGGTCGATGTGGTGTTTCTAGAAATTAGTATCAGGATCGCAGAAGCGACGAGAGGTCATTATAAGAATTCAAGTTTCCCGCGAATTTTATATTAGGAGCGGACTGCAGATCCAATACCTCTTCGCATTTCTGTTATCCGGATAGCAAACCCCAGTTCCTACAATTAGAGTGATTCAGCAAGTAATATATGATGGTCGATGTGGTGTTTCTAGAAATTAGTATCAGGATCGCAGAAGCGACGAGAGGTCATTATAAGAATTCAAGTTTCCCGCGAATTTTATATTAGGAGCGGACTGCAGATCCAATACCTCTTCGCATTTCTGTTATCCGGATAGCAAACCCCAGTTCCTACAATTAGAGTGCTTCAGCCAGTAATATCTGATGGTCGATGTGGTGTTTCTAGAAATTAGTATCAGGATCGCAGAAGCGACGAGAGGTCATTATTAGAATTCAAGTTTCCCGCGAATTTTATATCAGGAGCGGACTGCAGATCCAATACCTCTTCGCATTTCTGTTATCCGGATAGCAAACCCCAGTTCCTACAATTAGAGTGATTCAGCCAGTAATATCTGATGGTCGATGTGGTGTTTCTAGAAATTAGTATCAGGATCGCAGAAGCGACGAGAGGTCATTATAAGAATTCAAGTTTCCCGCGAATTTTATATTAGGAGCGGACTGCAGATCCAATACCTCTTCGCATTTCTGTTTTCCGGATAGCAAACCCCAGTTCCTACAATCAGAGTGCTTCAGCCAGTAATATATGATGGTCGATGTGGTGTTTTTAGAAATTAGTATCAGGATCGCAGAAGCGACGAGAGGTCATTATTAGAATTCAAGTTTCCCTCGAATTTTATATTAGGAGCGGACTGCAGATCCAATACCTCTTCGCATTTCTGTTATCCGGATAGCAAACCCCAGTTCCTATAATTAGAGTGATTCAGCCAGTAATATCTGATGGTCGATGTGGTGTTTTTAGAAATCAGTATCAGGATCGCAGAAGCGACGAGAGGTCATTATTAGAATTCAAGTTTCCTGCGAATTTTATATTAGAAGCAGACTGCAGGTCATTACTAGAAGAATTCAAATTTCCCGCGAATATTATATCAGGAGCGGACTGCAGATCCAATACCTCTTCGCATTTCTGCTATCCGGATAGCAAACCCCAGTTCCTACAATTAGAGTGATTCAGCCAGTAATATCTGATGGTCGATGTGGTGTTTCTAAAAATTAGTATCAGGATCGCAGAAGCGACGAGAGGTCATTATTGGAATTCAAGTTTCCTCCGAATTTTATATTAGAAGCAGACTGCAGGTCATTACTAGAAGAAACCAAATTTCCCGCGAATATTATATCAGGAGCGGACTGCAGATCCAATACCTCTTCGCATTTCTGCTATTCGGATAGCAAACCCCAGTTCCTACAATCAGAGTGCTTCAGCCAGTAATATCTGATGGCCGATGTGGTGTTTCTAGAAATTAGTATCAGGATTGCAGAAGCGACGAGAGGTCATTATTAGAATTCAAGTTTCCCGCGAATTTTATATTAGGAGCGGACTGCAGATCCAATACCTCTTCGCATTTCTGTTATCCGGATAGCAAACCCCAGTTCCTATAATTAGAGTGATTCAGCCAGTAATATCTGATGGTCGATGTGGTGTTTTTAGAAATCAGTATCAGGATCGCAGAAGCGACGAGAGGTCATTATTAGAATTCAAGTTTCCTGCGAATTTTATATTAGAAGCAGACTGCAGGTCATTACTAGAAGAATTCAAATTTCCCGCGAATATTATATCAGGAGCGGACTGCAGATCCAATACCTCTTCGCATTTCTGCTATCCGGATAGCAAACCCCAGTTCCTACAATTAGAGTGATTCAGCCAGTAATATCTGATGGTCGATGTGGTGTTTCTAAAAATTAGTATCAGGATCGCAGAAGCGACGAGAGGTCATTGTAAGAATTCAAATTTCCCGCGAATATTATATCAGGAGCGGAATGCAGATCCAATACCTCTTCGCATTTCTGCTATCCGGATATCAAACCCCAGTTCCTACAATTAGAGTGATTCAGCCAGTAATATCTGATGGTCGATGCGGTGTTTCTAGAAATTAGTATCAGGATCGCAGAAGCGACGAGAGGTCATTATAAGAATTCAAGTTTCCCGCGAATTTTATATTAGGAGCGGACTGCAGATCCAATACCTCTTCCCATTTCTGTTATCCGGATAGCAAACCCCAGTTCCTACAATTAGAGTGATTCAGTCAGTAATATCTGATGGTCGATGTGGTGTTTCTAGAAATTAGTATCAGGATCGCAGAAGCGACGAGAGGTCATTATTAGAATTCAAGTTTCCCGCGAATTTTATATCAGGAGCGGACTGCAGATCCAATACCTCTTCGCATTTCTGTTACCCGGATAGCAAACCCCAGTTCCTACAATCAGAGTGCTTCAGCCAGTAATATCTGATGGCCGATGTGGTGTTTCTAGAAATTAGTATCAGGATTGCAGAAGCGACGAGAGGTCATTATTAGAATTCAAGTTTCCCGCGAATCTTATATCAGGAGCGGACTGCAGATCCAATACCTCTTCGCATTTCTGTTATCCGGATAGCAAACCCCAGTTCCTACAATTAGAGTGCTTCAGCCAGTAATATATGATGGTCGATGTGGTGTTTCTAGAAATTAGTATCAGGATCGCAGAAGCGACGAGAGGTCATTATAGGAATTCAAGTTTCCCGCAAATTTTATATTAGGAGCGGACTGCAGATCCAATACCTCTTCGCATTTCTGTTACCCGGATAGCAAACCCCAGTTCCTACAATCAGAGTGCTTCAGCCAGTAATATCTGATGGCCGATGTGGTGTTTCTAGAAATTAGTATCAGGATCGCAGAAGCGACGAGAGGTCATTATTAGAATTCAAGTTTCCCGCGAATTTTATATCAGGAGCGGACTGCAGATCCAATACCTCTTCGCATTTCTGTTACCCGGATAGCAAACCCCAGTCCCTACAATCAGAGTGCTTCAGCCAGTAATATCTGATGGCCGATGTGGTGTTTCTAGTAATTAGTATCAGGATCGCAGAAGCGACGAGAGGTCATTATTGGAATTCAAGTTTCCTCCGAATTTTATATTAGAAGCAGACTGCAGGTCATTACTAGAAGAAATCAAATTTCCCGCGAATATTATATCAGGAGCGGACTGCAGATCCATTACCTCTTCGCATTTCTGCTATTCGGATAGCAAACCCCAGTTCCTACAATCAGAGTGCTTCAGCCAGTAATATCTGATGGCCGATGTGGTGTTTCTAGAAATTAGTATCAGGATTGCAGAAGCGACGAGAGGTCATTATTAGAATTCAAGTTTCCCGCGAATTTTATATTAGGAGCGGACTGCAGATCCAATACCTCTTCGCATTTCTGTTATCCGGATAGCAAACCCCAGTTCCTATAATTAGAGTGATTCAGCCAGTAATATCTGATGGTCGATGTGGTGTTTTTAGAAATCAGTATCAGGATCGCAGAAGCGACGAGAGGTCATTATTAGAATTCAAGTTTCCTGCGAATTTTATATTAGAAGCAGACTGCAGGTCATTACTAGAAGAATTCAAATTTCCCGCGATATTATATCAGGAGCGGACTGCAGATCCAATATCTCTTCGCATTTCTGCTATCTGGATAGAACCCCAGTTCCTACAATTAGAGTGATTCAGCCAGTAATATCTGATGGTCGATGTGGTGTTTCTAAAATTAGCATCAGGATCGCAGAAGCGACGAGAGGTCATTATAAGAATTCAAGTTTCCCGCGAATTTTATATTAGAAGCAGACTGCAGGTCATTACTAGGAGAATTCAAATTTCCCGCGAATATTATATCAGGAGCGGACTGCAGATCCATACCTCTTCGCATTTCTGCTATCCAGATAGCAAACCCCAGTTCCTACAATTAGAGATTCAGCCAGTAATATTGATGGTCGATGTGGTGTTTCTAAAAATTAGTATCAGGATCGCAGAAGCGACGAGAGGTCATTATTAGAATTCAAGTTTCCCGCGAATTTTATATCAGGAGCGGACTGCAGATCCAATACCTCTTCGCATTTCTGTTATCCGGATAGCAAACCCCAGTTCCTACAATTAGAGTGATTCAGCCAGTAATATCTGATGGTCGATGTGGTGTTTCTAGAAATTAGTATCAGGATCGCAGAAGCGACGAGAGGTCATTATAGAATTCAAGTTTCCCGCGAATTTTATATTAGGAGCGGACTGCAGATCCAATACCTCTTCGCATTTCTGTTATCCGGATAGCAAACCCCAGTTCCTACAATTAGAGTGCTTCAGCCAGTAATATCTGATGGTCGATGTGGTGTTTCTAGAAATTAGTATCAGGATCGCAGAAGCGACGAGAGGTCATTATTAGAATTCAAGTTTCCCGCGAATTTTATATCAGGAGCGGACTGCAGATCCAATACCTCTTCGCATTTCTGTTATCCGGATAGCAAACCCCAGTTCCTACAATTAGAGTGCTTCAGCCAGTAATATCTGATGGTCGATGTGGTGTTTCTAGAAATTAGTATCAGGATCGCAGAAGCGACGAGAGGTCATTATTAGAATTCAAGTTTCCCGCGAATTTTATATCAGGAGCGGACTGCAGATCCAATACCTCTTCGCATTTCTGTTATCCGGATAGCAAACCCCAGTTCCTACAATTAGAGTGCTTCAGCCAGTAATATCTGATGGTCGATGTGGTGTTTCTAGAAATTAGTATCAGGATCGCAGAAGCGACGAGAGGTCATTATTAGAATTCAAGTTTCCCGCGAATTTTATATCAGGAGCGGACTGCAGATCCAATACCTCTTCGCATTTCTGTTATCCGGATAGCAAACCCCAGTTCCTACAATTAGAGTGCTTCAGCCAGTAATATCTGATGGTCGATGTGGTGTTTCTAGAAATTAGTATCAGGATCGCAGAAGCGACGAGAGGTCATTATTAGAATTCAAGTTTCCCGCGAATTTTATATCAGGAGCGGACTGCAGATCCAATACCTCTTCGCATTTCTGTTATCCGGATAGCAAACCCCAGTTCCTACAATTAGAGTGATTCAGCCAGTAATATCTGATGGTCGATGCGGTGTTTCTAAAAATTAGTATCAGGATCGCAGAAGCGACGAGAGGTCATTATTAGAATTCAAGTTTCCCTCGAATTTTATATCAGGAGCGGATTGCAGATCCAATACCTCTTCGCATTTCTGTTATCCGGATAGCAAACCCCAGTTCCTACAATCAGAGTGCTTCAGCCAGTAATATATGGTGGTCGATGTGGTGTTTCTAGAAATTAGTATCAGGATCGCAGAAGCGACGAGAGGTCATTATAAGAATTCAAGTTTCCCGCGAATTTTATATTAGGAGCGGACTGCAGATCCAATACCTCTTCGCATTTCTGTTATCCGGATAGCAAACCCCAGTTCCTACAATTAGAGTGATTCAGCCTGTAATATCTGATGGTCGATGTGGTGTTTCTAGAAATTAGTATCAGGATCGCAGAAGCGACGAGAGGTCATTATTAGAATTCAAGTTTCCCGCGAATTTTATATTAGGAGCGGACTGCAGATCCAATACCTCTTCGCATTTCTGTTATCCGGATAGCAAACCCCAGTTCCTACAATTAGAGTGCTTCAGCCAGTAATATCTGATGGTCGATGTGGTGTTTCTAGAAATTAGTATCAGGATCGCAGAAGCGACGAGAGGTCATTATTAGAATTCAAGTTTCCCGCGAATTTTATATCAGGAGCGGACTGCAGATCCAATACCTCTTCGCATTTCTGTTATCCGGATAGCAAACCCCAGTTCCTACAATTAGAGTGATTCAGCCAGTAATATCTGATGGTCGATGTGGTGTTTCTAGAAATTAGTATCAGGATCGCAGAAGCGACGAGAGGTCATTATTAGAATTCAAGTTTCCCGCGAATTTTATATCAGGAGCGGACTGCAGATCCAATACCTCTTCGCATTTCTGTTATCCGGATAGCAAACCCCAGTTCCTACAATCAGAGTGCTTCAGCCAGTAATATATGATGGTCGATGTGGTGTTTTTAGAAATTAGTATCAGGATCGCAGAAGCGACGAGAGGTCATTATTAGAATTCAAGTTTCCCGCGAATTTTATATCAGGAGCGGACTGCAGATCCAATACCTCTTCGCATTTCTGTTATCCGGATAGCAAACCCCAGTTCCTGCAATCAGAGTGCTTCAGCCAGTAATATCTGATGGCCGATGTGGTGTTTCTAGAAATTAGTATCAGGATCGCAGAAGCGACGAGAGGTCATTATTAGAATTCAAGTTTTCCGCGAATATTGTATCAGGAGCGGACTGCAGATCCAATACCTCTTCGCATTTCTGTTATCCGGATAGCAAACCCCAGTTCCTACAATCAGAGTGCTTCAGGCAGTAATATATGATGGTCGATGTGGTGTTTTTAGAAATTAGTATCAGGATCGCAGAAGCGACGAGAGGTCATTATTAGAATTCAAGTTTCCCGCGAATTTTATATCAGGAGCGGACTGCAGATCCAATACCTCTTCGCATTTCTGTTATCCGGATAGCAAACCCAGTTCCTACAATCAGAGTGATTCAGCCAGTAATATCTGATGGTCGATATGGTGTTTGTAGAAACTAGTATCAGGATCGCAGAAGCGACGAGAGGTCATTATAAGAATTCAAGTTTCCCGCGAATTTTATATTAGGAGCGGACTGCAGATCCAATACCTCTTCGCATTTCTGTTATCCGGATAGCAAACCCCAGTTCCTACAATCAGAGTGCTTCAGCCAGTAATATATGATGGTCGATGTGGTGTTTTTAGAAATTAGTATCAGGATCGCAGAAGCGACGAGAGGTCATTATTAGAATTCAAGTTTCCCGCGAATTTTATATCAGGAGCGTACTTCAGATCCAATACCTCTTCGCATTTCTGTTATCCGGATAGCAAACCCCAGTTCCTACAATTAGAGTGATTCAGCCAGTAATATCTGATGGTCGATGTTGTGTTTCTAAAAATTAGTATCAGGATCGCAGAAGCGACGAGAGGTCATTATTAGAATTCAAGTTTCCCGCGAATTTTATATCAGGAGCGGACTGCAGATCCAATACCTCTTCGCATTTCTGTTATCCGGATAGCAAACCCCAGTTCCTACAATTAGAGTGATTCAGCCAGTAATATCTGATGGTCGATGCGGTGTTTCTAAAAATTAGTATCAGGATCGCAGAAGCGACGAGAGGTCATTATTAGAATTCAAGTTTCCCTCGAATTTTATATCAGGAGCGGACTGCAGATCCAATACCTCTTCGCATTTCTGTTATCCGGATAGCAAACCCCAGTTCCTACAATCAGAGTGCTTCAGCCAGTAATATATGGTGGTCGATGTGGTGTTTCTAGAAATTAGTATCAGGATCGCAGAAGCGACGAGAGGTCATTATAAGAATTTAAGTTTCCCGCGAATTTTATATTAGGAGCGGACTGCAGATCCAATACCTCTTCGCATTTCTGTTATCCGGATAGCAAACCCCAGTTCCTACAATTAGAGTGCTTCAGCCAGTAATATATGATGGTCGATGTGGTGTTTCTAGAAATTAGTATCAGGATCGCAGAAGCGACGAGAGGTCATTATTAGAATTCAAGTTTCCCGCGAATTTTATATCAGGAGCGGACTGCAGATCCAATACCTCTTCGCATTTCTGTTATCCGGATAGCAAACCCCAGTTCCTACAATTAGAGTGCTTCAGCCAGTAATATCTGATGGTCGATGTGGTGTTTCTAGAAATTAGTATCAGGATCGCAGAAGCGACGAGAGGTCATTATTAGAATTCAAGTTTCCCGCGAATTTTATATCAGGAGCGGACTGCAGATCCAATACCTCTTCGCATTTCTGTTATCCGGATAGCAAACTCCAGTTCCTACAATTAGAGTGCTTCAGCCAGTAATATATGATGGTCGATGTGGTGTTTCTAGAAATTAGTATCAGGATCGCAGAAGCGACGAGAGGTCATTATTAGAATTCAAGTTTCCCGCGAATATTATATCAGGAGCGGACTGCAGATCCAATACCTCTTCGCATTTCTGTTATCCGGATAGCAAACCCCAGTTCCTACAATCAGAGTGCTTCAGCCAGTAATATATGATGGTCGATGTGGTGTTTTTAGAAATTAGTATCAGGATCGCAGAAGCGACGAGAGGTCATTATTAGAATTCAAGTTTCCCGCGAATTTTATATCAGGAGCGGACTGCAGATCCAATACCTCTTCGCATTTCTGTTATCCGGATAGCAAACCCCAGTTCCTACAATCAGAGTGCTTCAGCCAGTAATATCTGATGGCCGATGTGGTGTTTCTAGAAATTAGTATCAGGATCGCAGAAGCGACGAGAGGTCATTATTAGAATTCAAGTTTCCGCGAATATTGTATCAGGAGCGGACTGCAGATCCAATACCTCTTCGCATTTCTGTTATCCGGATAGCAAACCCCAGTTCCTACAATCAGAGTGCTTCAGGCAGTAATATATGATGGTCGATGTGGTGTTTTTAGAAATTAGTATCAGGATCGCAGAAGCGACGAGAGGTCATTATTAGAATTCAAGTTTCCCGCGAATTTTATATCAGGAGCGGACTGCAGATCCAATACCTCTTCGCATTTCTGTTATCCGGATAGCAAACCCCAGTTCCTACAATCAGAGTGATTCAGCCAGTAATATCTGATGGTCGATATGGTGTTTGTAGAAATTAGTATCAGGATCGCAGAAGCGACGAGAGGTCATTATAAGAATTCAAGTTTCCCGCGAATTTTATATTAGGAGCGGACTGCAGATCCAATACCTCTTCGCATTTCTGTTATCCGGATAGCAAACCCCAGTTCCTACAATCAGAGTGCTTCAGCCAGTAATATATGATGGTCGATGTGGTGTTTTTAGAAATTAGTATCAGGATCGCAGAAGCGACGAGAGGTCATTATTAGAATTCAAGTTTCCCGCGAATTTTATATCAGGAGCGTACTTCAGATCCAATACCTCTTCGCATTTCTGTTATCCGGATAGCAAACCCCAGTTCCTACAATTAGAGTGCTTCAGCCAGTAATATGTGATGGTCGATGTGGTGTTTCTAGAAATTAGTATCAGGATCGCAGAAGCGACGAGAGGTCATTATAAGAATTCAAGTTTCCCGCGAATTTTATATTAGGAGCGGACTGCAGATCCAATACCTCTTCGCATTTCTGTTATCCGGATAGCAAACCCCAGTTCCTACAATCAGAGTGATTCAGCCAGTAATATCTGATGGTCGATATGGTGTTTGCTAGAAACTAGTATCAGGATCGCAGAAGCGACGAGAGGTCATTATAAGAATTCAAGTTTCCCGCGAATTTTATATTAGGAGCGGACTGCAGATCCAATACCTCTTCGCATTTCTGTTATCCGGATAGCAAACTCCAGTTCCTACAATTAGAGTGCTTCAGCCAGTAATATATGATGGTCGATGTGGTGTTTCTAGAAATTAGTATCAGGATCGCAGAAGCGACGGGAGGTCATTATTAGAATTCAAGTTTCCCGCGAATATTATATCAGGAGCGGACTGCAGATCCAATACCTCTTCGCATTTCTGTTATCCGGATAGCAAACCCCAGTTCCTACAATCAGAGTGCTTCAGCCAGTAATATATGATGGTCGATGTGGTGTTTTTAGAAATTAGTATCAGGATCGCAGAAGCGACGAGAGGTCATTATTAGAATTCAAGTTTCCCGCGAATTTTATATCAGGAGCGGACTGCAGATCCAATACCTCTTCGCATTTCTGTTATCCGGATAGCAAACCCCAGTTCCTACAATCAGAGTGCTTCAGCCAGTAATATCTGATGGCCGATGTGGTGTTTCTAGAAATTAGTATCAGGATCGCAGAAGCGACGAGAGGTCATTATTAGAATTCAAGTTTCCCGCGAATATTGTATCAGGAGCGGACTGCAGATCCAATACCTCTTCGCATTTCTGTTATCCGGATAGCAAACCCCAGTTCCTACAATCAGAGTGCTTCAGCCAGTAATATATGATGGTCGATGTGGTGTTTTTAGAAATTAGTATCAGGATCGCAGAAGCGACGAGAGGTCATTATTAGAATTCGAGTTTCCCGCGAATTTTATATCAGGAGCGGACTGCAGATCCAATACCTCTTCGCATTTCTGTTATCCGGATAGCAAACCCCAGTTCCTACAATCAGAGTGATTCAGCCAGTAATATCTGATGGTCGATATGGTGTTTGTAGAAACTAGTATCAGGATCGCAGAAGCGACGAGAGGTCATTATAAGAATTCAAGTTTCCCGCGAATTTTATATTAGGAGCGGACTGCAGATCCAATACCTCTTCGCATTTCTGTTATCCGGATAGCAAACTCCAGTTCCTACAATTAGAGTGCTTCAGCCAGTAATATATGATGGTCGATGTGGTGTTTCTAGAAATTAGTATCAGGATCGCAGAAGCGACGAGAGGTCATTATTAGAATTCAAGTTTCCCGCGAATATTATATCAGGAGCGGACTGCAGATCCAATACCTCTTCGCATTTCTGTTATCCGGATAGCAAACCCCAGTTCCTACAATCAGAGTGCTTCAGCCAGTAATATATGATGGTCGATGTGGTGTTTTTAGAAATTAGTATCAGGATCGCAGAAGCGACGAGAGGTCATTATTAGAATTCAAGTTTCCGCGAATATTATATCAGGAGCGGACTGCAGATCCAATACCTCTTCGCATTTCTGTTATCCGGATAGCAAACCCCAGTTCCTACAATCAGAGTGCTTCAGCCAGTAATATCTGATGGCCGATGTGGTGTTTCTAGAAATTAGTATCAGGATCGCAGAAGCGACGAGAGGTCATTATTAGAATTCAAGCTTCCCGCGAATATTGTATCAGGAGCGGACTGCAGATCCAATACCTCTTCGCATTTCTGTTATCCGGATAGCAAACCCCAGTTTCCTACAATCAGAGTGCTTCAGCCAGTAATATATGATGGTCGATGTGGTGTTTTTAGAAATTAGTATCAGGATCGCAGAAGCGACGAGAGGTCATTATTAGAATTCAAGTTTCCTGCGAATTTTATATCAGGAGCGGACTGCAGATCCAATACCTCTTCGCATTTCTGTTATCCGGATAGCAAACCCCAGTTCCTACAATTAGAGTGATTCAGCCAGTAATATCTGATAGTCGATGTGGTGTTTCTAGAAATTAGTGTCAGGATCGCAGAAGCGACGAGAGGTCATTGCTAGAAGAATTCAAATTTTCCGCGAATATTATATCAGGAGCGAACTGCAGATCCAATACCTCTTCGCATTTCTGTTATCCGGATAGCCAACCACAGTTCCTACAATTAGAGTGATTTAGCCAGTAATATCTGATGGTCGATGTGGTGTTTCTAGAAATTAGTATCAGGATCGCAGAAGCGACGAGAGGTCATTATTAGAATTCAAGTTTCCCGCGAATTTTATATCAGGAGCGGACTGCAGATCCAATACCTCTTCGCATTTCTGTTATCCGGATAGCAAACCCCAGTTCCTACAATTAGAGTGCTTCAGCCAGTAATATCTGATGGTCGATGTGGTGTTTCTAGAAATTAGTATCAGGATCGCAGAAGCGACGAGAGGTCATTATTAGAATTCAAGTTTCCCGCGAATTTTATATCAGGAGCGGACTGCAGATCCAATACCTCTTCGCATTTCTGTTATCCGGATAGCAAACCCCAGTTCCTACAATTAGAGTGCTTCAGCCAGTAATATCTGATGGTCGATGTGGTGTTTCTAGAAATTAGTATCAGGATCGCAGAAGCGACGAGAGGTCATTATAAGAATTCAAGTTTCCCGCGAATTTTATATTAGGAGCGGACTGCAGATCCAATACCTCTTCGCATTTCTGTTATCCGGATAGCAAACCCCAGTTCCTACAATTAGAGTGATTCAGCCAGTAATATATGATGGTCGATGTGGTGTTTCTAGAAATTAGTATCAGGATCGCAGAAGCGACGAGAGGTCATTATAAGAATTCAAGTTTCCCGCGAATTTTATATCAGGAGCGGACTGCAGATCCAATACCTCTTCGCATTTCTGTTATCCGGATAGCAAACCCCAGTTCCTACAATTAGAGTGCTTCAGCCAGTAATATCTGATGGTCGATGTGGTGTTTCTAGAAATTAGTATCAGGATCGCAGAAGCGACGAGAGGTCATTATTAGAATTCAAGTTTCCGCGAATTTATATCAGGAGCGGACTGCAGATCCAATACCTCTTCGCATTTCTGTTATCCGGATAGCAAACCCCAGTTCCTACAATTAGAGTGATTCAGCCAGTAATATCTGATGGTCGATGTGGTGTTTCTAGAAATTAGTATCAGGATCGCAGAAGCGACGAGAGGTCATTATTAGAATTCAAGTTTCCCGCGAATTTTATATTAGGAGCGGACTGCAGATCCAATACCTCTTCGCATTTCTGTTACCCGGATAGCAAACCCCAGTTCCTACAATCAGAGTGCTTCAGCCAGTAATATCTGATGGCCGATGTGGTGTTTCTAGAAATTAGTATCAGGATCGCAGAAGCGACGAGAGGTCATTATTAGAATTCAAGTTTCCCGCGAATTTTATATTAGAAGCAGACAGCAGGTCATTACTAGAAGAATTCAAATTTCCCGCGAATATTATATCAGGAGCGGACTGCAGATCCAATACCTCTTCGCATTTCTGCTATCCGGATAGCAAACCCAGTTCCTACAATTAGAGTGATTCAGCCAGTAATATCTGATGGTCGATGTGGTGTTTTTAGAAATTAGTATCAGGATCGCAGAAGCGACGAGAGGTCATTATTAGAATTCAAGTTTCCCGCGAATTTTATATCAGGAGCGGACTGCAGATCCAATACCTCTTCGGCATTTCTGTTATCCGGATAGCAAACCCCAGTTCCTACAATTAGAGTGATTCAGCCAGTAATATCTGATGGTCGATGCGGTGTTTCTAAAAATTAGTATCAGGATCGCAGAAGCGACGAGAGGTCATTATAGAATTCAAGTTTCCCGCGAATTTTATATTAGGAGCGGACTGCAGATCCAATACCTCTTCGCATTTCTGTTATCCGGATAGCAAACCCCAGTTCCTACAATCAGAGTGATTCAGCCAGTAATATCTGATGGTCGATGTGGTGTTTCTAGAATTAGTATCAGGATCGCAGAAGTGACGAGAGGTCATTCTTAGAATTCAAGTTTCCCTCGAATTTTATATCCGGAGCGGACTGATATCCAAGAGCGGACTGCAGATCCAAACTCTTCGCATTTCTGTTATCGGATAGCAAACCCCAGTTCCTACAATTAGAGTGATTCAGCCAGTAATATCTGATGGTCGATGTGGTGTTTCTAAAAATTAGTATCAGGATCGCAGAAGCGACGAGAGGTCATTATTAGAATTCAAGTTTCCCGCGAATTTTATATCAGGAGCGGACTGCAGATCCAATACCTCTTCGCATTTCTGTTATCCGGATAGCAAACCCCAGTTCCTATAATTAGAGTGACTCAGCCAGTAATATCTGATGGTCGATGTGGTGTTTTTAGAAATCAGTATCAGGATTGCAGAAGCGACGAGAGGTCATTATTAGAATTCAAGTTTCCTGCGAATTTTATATTAGAAGCAGACTGCAGGTCATTACTAGAAGAATTCAAATTTCCCGCGAATATTATATCAGGAGCGGACTGCAGATCCAATACCTCTTCGCATTTCTGCTATCCGGATAGCAAACCCCAGTTCCTACAATTAGAGTGATTCAGCCAGTAATATCTGATGGTCGATGTGGTGTTTCTAAAAATTAGTATCAGGATCGCAGAAGCGACGAGAGGTCATTATAGCATCAAGCTTCCGCGACTTTTATATTAGGAGCGGACTGCAATCCTCCTCTTCATTTTGTTACGGATTCAAAGCAGCGTTCTACGTGGAGTGCTTCAGCCATAATATCTGATGGCCATTTCTGTTTCCGATAGCAAACCCAGTTCCTACAGTTATAGGGATTCAGCCAGTAATATCTGACGGTCGAGTGGTTGTTTATTATAAATCAAGTTTCCGCGAATTTAATAGAAGCAGACTGCAGGTTCACTACTAGAAGAATTCACATTTCCCGCGACTATTATATCAGGAGCGGACTGCAGATCCCATTACCTTTCGGCATTTCTGCTATCCGGATACAAACTCCAGTTCCTACAATAGAGTGATTCAGCCAGTAATATATGATGGTCGATGCTGGTGTTTCTAGAAATTAGTATCAGTATCGCAGAAGCGACGAGAGGTCATTATAAGAATTCAAGTTTCCCGCGAGTTTTATATTAGGAGCGGACTGCAGATCCAATACCTCTTCGCATTTCTGTTATCCGGATAGCAAACCCCAGTTCCTACAATCAGAGTGCTTCAGCCAGTAATATCTGATGGTCGATGTGGTGTTTCTAGAAATTAGTATCAGGATCGCAGAAGCGACGAGAGGTCATTATTAGAATTCAAGTTTCCCGCGAATTTTATATCAGGAGCGGACTGCAGATCCAATACCTCTTCGCATTTCTGTATCCGGATAGCAAACCCCAGTTCCTACAATTAGAGTGATTCAGCCAGTAATATCTGATGGTCGATGTGGTGTTTCTAGAAATTAGTATCAGGATCGCAGAAGCGACGAGAGGTCATTATAAGAATTCAAGTTTCCCGCGAATTTTATATCAGGAGCGGACTGCAGATCCAATACCTCTTCGCATTTCTGTTATCCGGATAGCAAACCCCAGTTCCTACAATTAGAGTGCTTCAGCCAGTAATATCTGATGGCCGATGTGGTGTTTCTAAAAATTAGTATCAGGATCGCAGAAGCGACGAGAGGTCATTATTAGAATTCAAGTTTCCCGCGAATTTTATATCAGGAGCGGACTGCAGATCCAATACCTCTTCGCATTTCTGTTATCCGGATAGCAAACCCCAGTTCCTACAATTAGAGTGATTCAGCCAGTAATATCTGATGGTCGATGCGGTGTTTCTAGAAATTAGTATCAGGATCGCAGAAGCGACGAGAGGTCATTATAAGAATTCAAGTTTCCCGCGAGTTTTATATTAGGAGCGGACTGCAGATCCAATACCTCTTCGCATTTCTGTTATCCGGATAGCAAACCCCAGTTCCTACAATTAGAGTGATTCAGCCAGTAATATCTGATGGTCGATGTGGTGTTTCTAGAAATTAGTATCAGGATCGCAGAAGCGACGAGAGGTCATTATAAGAATTCAAGTTTCCCGCGAATTTTATATCAGGAGCGGACTGCAGATCCAATACCTCTTCGCATTTCTGTTATCCGGATAGCAAACCCCAGTTCCTACAATTAGAGTGATTCAGCCAGTAATATCTGATGGTCGATGTGGTGTTTCTAGAAATTAGTATCAGGATCGCAGAAGCGACGAGAGGTCATTATTAGAATTCAAGTTTCCCGCGAATTTTATATCAGGAGCGGACTGCAGATCCAATACCTCTTCGCATTTCTGTTATCCGGATAGCAAACCCCAGTTCCTACAATTAGAGTGCTTCAGCCAGTAATATCTGATGGTCGATGTGGTGTTTCTAGAAATTAGTATCAGGATCGCAGAAGCGACGAGAGGTCATTATAGAATTCAAGTTTCCCGCGAATTTTATATCAGGAGCGGACTGCAGATCCAATACCTCTTCGCATTTCTGTTATCCGGATAGCAAACCCCAGTTCCTACAATTAGAGTGATTCAGCCAGTAATATCTGATGGTCGATGTGGTGTTTCTAGAAATTAGTATCAGGATCGCAGAAGCGACGAGAGGTCATTATTAGAATTCAAGTTTCCCGCGAATTTTATATCAAGAGCGGACTGCAGATCCAATACCTCTTCGCATTTCTGTTACCCGGATAGCAAACCCCAGTTCCTACAATCAGAGTGCTTCAGCCAGTAATATCTGATGGCCGATGTGGTGTTTCTAGAAATTAGTATCAGGATTGCAGAAGCGACGAGAGGTCATTATTAGAATTCAAGTTTCCCGCGAATTTTATATTAGAAGCAGACTGCAGGTCATTACTAGGAGAATTCAAATTTCCCGCGAATATTATATCAGGAGCGGACTGCAGATCCAATACCTCTTCGCATTTCTGCTATCCGGATAGCAAACCCCAGTTCCTACAATTAGAGTGATTCAGCCAGTAATATCTGATGGTCGATGTGGTGTTTCTAAAAATTAGTATCAGGATCGCAGAAGCGACGAGAGGTCATTATTAGAATTCAAGTTTCCCGCGAATTTTATATCAGGAGCGGACTGCAGATCCAATACCTCTTCGCATTTCTGTTATCCGGATAGCAAACCCCAGTTCCTACAATTAGAGTGATTCAGCCAGTAATATCTGATGGTCGATGTGGTGTTTCTAAAAATTAGTATCAGGATCGCAGAAGCGACGAGAGGTCATTATTAGAATTCAAGTTTCCCGCGAATTTTATATTAGGAGCGGACTGCAGATCCAATACCTCTTCGCATTTCTGTTATCCGGATAGCAAACCCCAGTTCCTACAATTAGAGTGATTCAGCCAGTAATATCTGATGGTCGATGTGGTGTTTCTAGAAATTAGTATCAGGATCGCAGAAGCGACGAGAGGTCATTATTAGAATTCAAGTTTCCCGCGAATTTTATATCAGGAGCGGACTGCAGATCCAATACCTCTTCGCATTTCTGTTATCCGGATAGCAAACCCCAGTTCCTACAATTAGAGTGCTTCAGCCAGTAATATCTGATGGTCGATGTGGTGTTTCTAGAAATTAGTATCAGGATCGCAGAAGCGACGAGAGGTCATTATTAGAATTCAAGTTTCCCGCGAATTTTATATCAGGAGCGGACTGCAGATCCAATACCTCTTCGCATTTCTGTTATCCGGATAGCAAACCCCAGTTCCTACAATTAGAGTGCTTCAGCCAGTAATATCTGATGGTCGATGTGGTGTTTCTAGAAATTAGTATCAGGATCGCAGAAGCGACGAGAGGTCATTATTAGAATTCAAGTTTCCCGCGAATTTTATATCAGGAGCGGACTGCAGATCCAATACCTCTTCGCATTTCTGTTATCCGGATAGCAAACCCCAGTTCCTACAATTAGAGTGCTTCAGCCAGTAATATCTGATGGTCGATGTGGTGTTTCTAGAAATTAGTATCAGGATCGCAGAAGCGACGAGAGGTCATTATAAGAATTCAAGTTTCCCGCGAATTTTATATTAGGAGCGGACTGCAGATCCAATACCTCTTCGCATTTCTGTTATCCGGATAGCAAACCCCAGTTCCTACAATTAGAGTGATTCAGCCAGTAATATCTGATGGTCGATGTGGTGTTTCTAGAAATTAGTATCAGGATCGCAGAAGCGACGAGAGGTCATTATTAGAATTCAAGTTTCCCGCGAATTTTATATCAGGAGCGGACTGCAGATCCAATACCTCTTCGCATTTCTGTTATCCGGATAGCAAACCCCAGTTCCTACAATTAGAGTGCTTCAGCCAGTAATATCTGATGGTCGATGTGGTGTTTCTAGAAATTAGTATCAGGATCGCAGAAGCGACGAGAGGTCATTATTAGAATTCAAGTTTCCCGCGAATTTTATATCAGGAGCGGACTGCAGATCCAATACCTCTTCGCATTTCTGTTATCCGGATAGCAAACCCCAGTTCCTACAATTAGAGTGCTTCAGCCAGTAATATCTGATGGTCGATGTGGTGTTTCTAGAAATTAGTATCAGGATCGCAGAAGCGACGAGAGGTCATTATTAGAATTCAAGTTTCCCGCGAATTTTATATCAGGAGCGGACTGCAGATCCAATACCTCTTCGCATTTCTGTTATCCGGATAGCAAACCCCAGTTCCTACAATTAGAGTGCTTCAGCCAGTAATATCTGATGGTCGATGTGGTGTTTCTAGAAATTAGTATCAGGATCGCAGAAGCGACGAGAGGTCATTATTAGAATTCAAGTTTCCCGCGAATTTTATATCAGGAGCGGACTGCAGATCCAATACCTCTTCGCATTTCTGTTATCCGGATAGCAAACCCCAGTTCCTACAATTAGAGTGCTTCAGCCAGTAATATATGATGGTCGATGTGGTGTTTCTAGAAATTAGTATCAGGATCGCAGAAGCGACGAGAGGTCATTATTAGAATTCAAGTTTCCCGCGAATTTTATATCAGGAGCGGACTGCAGATCCAATACCTCTTCGCATTTCTGTTATCCGGATAGCAAACCCCAGTTCCTACAATTAGAGTGATTCAGCCAGTAATATCTGATGGTCGATGTGGTGTTTCTAGAAATTAGTATCAGGATCGCAGAAGCGACGAGAGGTCATTATAAGAATTCAAGTTTCCCGCGAATTTTATATTAGGAGCGGACTGCAGATCCAATACCTCTTCGCATTTCTGTTATCCGGATAGCAAACCCCAGTTCCTACAATTAGAGTGCTTCAGCCAGTAATATATGATGGTCGATGTGGTGTTTCTAGAAATTAGTATCAGGATCGCAGAAGCGACGAGAGGTCATTATTAGAATTCAAGTTTCCCGCGAATTTTATATCAGGAGCGGACTGCAGATCCAATACCTCTTCGCATTTCTGTTATCCGGATAGCAAACCCCAGTTCCTACAATTAGAGTGCTTCAGCCAGTAATATATGATGGTCGATGTGGTGTTTCTAGAAATTAGTATCAGGATCGCAGAAGCGACGAGAGGTCATTATTAGAATTCAAGTTTCCCGCGAATTTTATATCAGGAGCGGACTGCAGATCCAATACCTCTTCGCATTTCTGTTATCCGGATAGCAAACCCCAGTTCCTACAATTAGAGTGCTTCAGCCAGTAATATCTGATGGTCGATGTGGTGTTTCTAGAAATTAGTATCAGGATCGCAGAAGCGACGAGAGGTCATTATTAGAATTCAAGTTTCCCGCGAATTTTATATCAGGAGCGGACTGCAGATCCAATACCTCTTCGCATTTCTGTTATCCGGATAGCAAACCCCAGTTCCTACAATTAGAGTGCTTCAGCCAGTAATATCTGATGGTCGATGTGGTGTTTCTAGAAATTAGTATCAGGATCGCAGAAGCGACGAGAGGTCATTATAAGAATTCAAGTTTCCCGCGAATTTTATATCAGGAGCGGACTGCAGATCCAATACCTCTTCGCATTTCTGTTATCCGGATAGCAAACCCCAGTTCCTACAATTAGAGTGCTTCAGCCAGTAATATCTGATGGTCGATGTGGTGTTTCTAGAAATTAGTATCAGGATCGCAGAAGCGACGAGAGGTCATTATAGAATTCAAGTTTCCCGCGAATTTTATATTAGGAGCGGACTGCAGATCCAATACCTCTTCGCATTTCTGTTATCCGGATAGCAAACCCCAGTTCCTACAATTAGAGTGCTTCAGCCAGTAATATCTGATGGTCGATGTGGTGTTTCTAGAAATTAGTATCAGGATCGCAGAAGCGACGAGAGGTCATTATTAGAATTCAAGTTTCCCGCGAATTTTATATTAGGAGCGGACTGCAGATCCAATACCTCTTCGCATTTCTGTTATCCGGATAGCAAACCCCAGTTCCTACAATTAGAGTGATTCAGCCAGTAATATCTGATGGTCGATGTGGTGTTTCTAGAAATTAGTATCAGGATCGCAGAAGCGACGAGAGGTCATTATTAGAATTCAAGTTTCCCGCGAATTTTATATCAGGAGCGGACTGCAGATCCAATACCTCTTCGCATTTCTGTTATCCGGATAGCAAACCCCAGTTCCTACAATTAGAGTGCTTCAGCCAGTAATATCTGATGGTCGATGTGGTGTTTCTAGAAATTAGTATCAGGATCGCAGAAGCGACGAGAGGTCATTATAAGAATTCAAGTTTCCCGCGAATTTTATATCAGGAGCGGACTGCAGATCCAATACCTCTTCGCATTTCTGTTATCCGGATAGCAAACCCCAGTTCCTACAATTAGAGTGCTTCAGCCAGTAATATATGATGGTCGATGTGGTGTTTCTAGAAATTAGTATCAGGATCGCAGAAGCGACGAGAGGTCATTATAAGAATTCAAGTTTCCCGCGAATTTTATATTAGGAGCGGACTGCAGATCCAATACCTCTTCGCATTTCTGTTATCCGGATAGCAAACCCCAGTTCCTACAATTAGAGTGATTCAGCCAGTAATATCTGATGGTCGATGTGGTGTTTCTAGAAATTAGTATCAGGATCGCAGAAGCGACGAGAGGTCATTATAAGAATTCAAGTTTCCCGCGAATTTTATATTAGGAGCGGACTGCAGATCCAATACCTCTTCGCATTTCTGTTATCCGGATAGCAAACCCCAGTTCCTACAATTAGAGTGCTTCAGCCAGTAATATATGATGGTCGATGTGGTGTTTCTAGAAATTAGTATCAGGATCGCAGAAGCGACGAGAGGTCATTATTAGAATTCAAGTTTCCCGCGAATTTTATATTAGGAGCGGACTGCAGATCCAATACCTCTTCGCATTTCTGTTATCCGGATAGCAAACCCCAGTTCCTACAATTAGAGTGCTTCAGCCAGTAATATATGATGGTCGATGTGGTGTTTCTAGAAATTAGTATCAGGATCGCAGAAGCGACGAGAGGTCATTATAAGAATTCAAGTTTCCCGCGAATTTTATATCAGGAGCGGACTGCAGATCCAATACCTCTTCGCATTTCTGTTATCCGGATAGCAAACCCCAGTTCCTACAATTAGAGTGATTCAGCCAGTAATATCTGATGGTCGATGTGGTGTTTCTAGAAATTAGTATCAGGATCGCAGAAGCGACGAGAGGTCATTATAAGAATTCAAGTTTCCCGCGAATTTTATATCAGGAGCGGACTGCAGATCCAATACCTCTTCGCATTTCTGTTATCCGGATAGCAAACCCCAGTTCCTACAATTAGAGTGCTTCAGCCAGTAATATATGATGGTCGATGTGGTGTTTCTAGAAATTAGTATCAGGATCGCAGAAGCGACGAGAGGTCATTATAAGAATTCAAGTTTCCCGCGAATTTTATATTAGGAGCGGACTGCAGATCCAATACCTCTTCGCATTTCTGTTATCCGGATAGCAAACCCCAGTTCCTACAATTAGAGTGCTTCAGCCAGTAATATATGATGGTCGATGTGGTGTTTCTAGAAATTAGTATCAGGATCGCAGAAGCGACGAGAGGTCATTATAAGAATTCAAGTTTCCCGCGAATTTTATATCAGGAGCGGACTGCAGATCCAATACCTCTTCGCATTTCTGTTATCCGGATAGCAAACCCCAGTTCCTACAATTAGAGTGCTTCAGCCAGTAATATATGATGGTCGATGTGGTGTTTCTAGAAATTAGTATCAGGATCGCAGAAGCGACGAGAGGTCATTATTAGAATTCAAGTTTCCCGCGAATTTTATATCAGGAGCGGACTGCAGATCCAATACCTCTTCGCATTTCTGTTATCCGGATAGCAAACCCCAGTTCCTACAATTAGAGTGCTTCAGCCAGTAATATCTGATGGTCGATGTGGTGTTTCTAGAAATTAGTATCAGGATCGCAGAAGCGACGAGAGGTCATTATTAGAATTCAAGTTTCCCGCGAATTTTATATTAGGAGCGGACTGCAGATCCAATACCTCTTCGCATTTCTGTTATCCGGATAGCAAACCCCAGTTCCTACAATTAGAGTGCTTCAGCCAGTAATATCTGATGGTCGATGTGGTGTTTCTAGAAATTAGTATCAGGATCGCAGAAGCGACGAGAGGTCATTATAAGAATTCAAGTTTCCCGCGAATTTTATATCAGGAGCGGACTGCAGATCCAATACCTCTTCGCATTTCTGTTATCCGGATAGCAAACCCCAGTTCCTACAATTAGAGTGCTTCAGCCAGTAATATCTGATGGTCGATGTGGTGTTTCTAGAAATTAGTATCAGGATCGCAGAAGCGACGAGAGGTCATTATTAGAATTCAAGTTTCCCGCGAATTTTATATCAGGAGCGGACTGCAGATCCAATACCTCTTCGCATTTCTGTTATCCGGATAGCAAACCCCAGTTCCTACAATTAGAGTGCTTCAGCCAGTAATATCTGATGGTCGATGTGGTGTTTCTAGAAATTAGTATCAGGATCGCAGAAGCGACGAGAGGTCATTATTAGAATTCAAGTTTCCCGCGAATTTTATATCAGGAGCGGACTGCAGATCCAATACCTCTTCGCATTTCTGTTATCCGGATAGCAAACCCCAGTTCCTACAATTAGAGTGATTCAGCCAGTAATATCTGATGGTCGATGTGGTGTTTCTAGAAATTAGTATCAGGATCGCAGAAGCGACGAGAGGTCATTATAAGAATTCAAGTTTCCCGCGAATTTTATATTAGGAGCGGACTGCAGATCCAATACCTCTTCGCATTTCTGTTATCCGGATAGCAAACCCCAGTTCCTACAATTAGAGTGATTCAGCCAGTAATATCTGATGGTCGATGTGGTGTTTCTAGAAATTAGTATCAGGATCGCAGAAGCGACGAGAGGTCATTATAAGAATTCAAGTTTCCCGCGAATTTTATATCAGGAGCGGACTGCAGATCCAATACCTCTTCGCATTTCTGTTATCCGGATAGCAAACCCCAGTTCCTACAATTAGAGTGATTCAGCCAGTAATATCTGATGGTCGATGTGGTGTTTCTAGAAATTAGTATCAGGATCGCAGAAGCGACGAGAGGTCATTATAAGAATTCAAGTTTCCCGCGAATTTTATATCAGGAGCGGACTGCAGATCCAATACCTCTTCGCATTTCTGTTATCCGGATAGCAAACCCCAGTTCCTACAATTAGAGTGCTTCAGCCAGTAATATATGATGGTCGATGTGGTGTTTCTAGAAATTAGTATCAGGATCGCAGAAGCGACGAGAGGTCATTATAAGAATTCAAGTTTCCCGCGAATTTTATATCAGGAGCGGACTGCAGATCCAATACCTCTTCGCATTTCTGTTATCCGGATAGCAAACCCCAGTTCCTACAATTAGAGTGCTTCAGCCAGTAATATCTGATGGTCGATGTGGTGTTTCTAGAAATTAGTATCAGGATCGCAGAAGCGACGAGAGGTCATTATAAGAATTCAAGTTTCCCGCGAATTTTATATTAGGAGCGGACTGCAGATCCAATACCTCTTCGCATTTCTGTTATCCGGATAGCAAACCCCAGTTCCTACAATTAGAGTGCTTCAGCCAGTAATATATGATGGTCGATGTGGTGTTTCTAGAAATTAGTATCAGGATCGCAGAAGCGACGAGAGGTCATTATAAGAATTCAAGTTTCCCGCGAATTTTATATCAGGAGCGGACTGCAGATCCAATACCTCTTCGCATTTCTGTTATCCGGATAGCAAACCCCAGTTCCTACAATTAGAGTGCTTCAGCCAGTAATATCTGATGGTCGATGTGGTGTTTCTAGAAATTAGTATCAGGATCGCAGAAGCGACGAGAGGTCATTATTAGAATTCAAGTTTCCCGCGAATTTTATATCAGGAGCGGACTGCAGATCCAATACCTCTTCGCATTTCTGTTATCCGGATAGCAAACCCCAGTTCCTACAATTAGAGTGATTCAGCCAGTAATATCTGATGGTCGATGTGGTGTTTCTAGAAATTAGTATCAGGATCGCAGAAGCGACGAGAGGTCATTATAAGAATTCAAGTTTCCCGCGAATTTTATATTAGGAGCGGACTGCAGATCCAATACCTCTTCGCATTTCTGTTATCCGGATAGCAAACCCCAGTTCCTACAATTAGAGTGATTCAGCCAGTAATATCTGATGGTCGATGTGGTGTTTCTAGAAATTAGTATCAGGATCGCAGAAGCGACGAGAGGTCATTATTAGAATTCAAGTTTCCCGCGAATTTTATATCAGGAGCGGACTGCAGATCCAATACCTCTTCGCATTTCTGTTATCCGGATAGCAAACCCCAGTTCCTACAATTAGAGTGCTTCAGCCAGTAATATCTGATGGTCGATGTGGTGTTTCTAGAAATTAGTATCAGGATCGCAGAAGCGACGAGAGGTCATTATAAGAATTCAAGTTTCCCGCGAATTTTATATCAGGAGCGGACTGCAGATCCAATACCTCTTCGCATTTCTGTTATCCGGATAGCAAACCCCAGTTCCTACAATTAGAGTGCTTCAGCCAGTAATATCTGATGGTCGATGTGGTGTTTCTAGAAATTAGTATCAGGATCGCAGAAGCGACGAGAGGTCATTATTAGAATTCAAGTTTCCCGCGAATTTTATATCAGGAGCGGACTGCAGATCCAATACCTCTTCGCATTTCTGTTATCCGGATAGCAAACCCCAGTTCCTACAATTAGAGTGCTTCAGCCAGTAATATCTGATGGTCGATGTGGTGTTTCTAGAAATTAGTATCAGGATCGCAGAAGCGACGAGAGGTCATTATAAGAATTCAAGTTTCCCGCGAATTTTATATCAGGAGCGGACTGCAGATCCAATACCTCTTCGCATTTCTGTTATCCGGATAGCAAACCCCAGTTCCTACAATTAGAGTGATTCAGCCAGTAATATATGATGGTCGATGTGGTGTTTCTAGAAATTAGTATCAGGATCGCAGAAGCGACGAGAGGTCATTATTAGAATTCAAGTTTCCCGCGAATTTTATATCAGGAGCGGACTGCAGATCCAATACCTCTTCGCATTTCTGTTATCCGGATAGCAAACCCCAGTTCCTACAATTAGAGTGATTCAGCCAGTAATATCTGATGGTCGATGTGGTGTTTCTAGAAATTAGTATCAGGATCGCAGAAGCGACGAGAGGTCATTATTAGAATTCAAGTTTCCCGCGAATTTTATATCAGGAGCGGACTGCAGATCCAATACCTCTTCGCATTTCTGTTATCCGGATAGCAAACCCCAGTTCCTACAATTAGAGTGCTTCAGCCAGTAATATATGATGGTCGATGTGGTGTTTCTAGAAATTAGTATCAGGATCGCAGAAGCGACGAGAGGTCATTATAAGAATTCAAGTTTCCCGCGAATTTTATATCAGGAGCGGACTGCAGATCCAATACCTCTTCGCATTTCTGTTATCCGGATAGCAAACCCCAGTTCCTACAATTAGAGTGCTTCAGCCAGTAATATCTGATGGTCGATGTGGTGTTTCTAGAAATTAGTATCAGGATCGCAGAAGCGACGAGAGGTCATTATTAGAATTCAAGTTTCCCGCGAATTTTATATCAGGAGCGGACTGCAGATCCAATACCTCTTCGCATTTCTGTTATCCGGATAGCAAACCCCAGTTCCTACAATTAGAGTGCTTCAGCCAGTAATATCTGATGGTCGATGTGGTGTTTCTAGAAATTAGTATCAGGATCGCAGAAGCGACGAGAGGTCATTATAAGAATTCAAGTTTCCCGCGAATTTTATATCAGGAGCGGACTGCAGATCCAATACCTCTTCGCATTTCTGTTATCCGGATAGCAAACCCCAGTTCCTACAATTAGAGTGCTTCAGCCAGTAATATCTGATGGTCGATGTGGTGTTTCTAGAAATTAGTATCAGGATCGCAGAAGCGACGAGAGGTCATTATTAGAATTCAAGTTTCCCGCGAATTTTATATCAGGAGCGGACTGCAGATCCAATACCTCTTCGCATTTCTGTTATCCGGATAGCAAACCCCAGTTCCTACAATTAGAGTGCTTCAGCCAGTAATATCTGATGGTCGATGTGGTGTTTCTAGAAATTAGTATCAGGATCGCAGAAGCGACGAGAGGTCATTATTAGAATTCAAGTTTCCCGCGAATTTTATATCAGGAGCGGACTGCAGATCCAATACCTCTTCGCATTTCTGTTATCCGGATAGCAAACCCCAGTTCCTACAATTAGAGTGATTCAGCCAGTAATATCTGATGGTCGATGTGGTGTTTCTAGAAATTAGTATCAGGATCGCAGAAGCGACGAGAGGTCATTATTAGAATTCAAGTTTCCCGCGAATTTTATATCAGGAGCGGACTGCAGATCCAATACCTCTTCGCATTTCTGTTATCCGGATAGCAAACCCCAGTTCCTACAATTAGAGTGCTTCAGCCAGTAATATCTGATGGTCGATGTGGTGTTTCTAGAAATTAGTATCAGGATCGCAGAAGCGACGAGAGGTCATTATTAGAATTCAAGTTTCCCGCGAATTTTATATCAGGAGCGGACTGCAGATCCAATACCTCTTCGCATTTCTGTTATCCGGATAGCAAACCCCAGTTCCTACAATTAGAGTGCTTCAGCCAGTAATATCTGATGGTCGATGTGGTGTTTCTAGAAATTAGTATCAGGATCGCAGAAGCGACGAGAGGTCATTATTAGAATTCAAGTTTCCCGCGAATTTTATATCAGGAGCGGACTGCAGATCCAATACCTCTTCGCATTTCTGTTATCCGGATAGCAAACCCCAGTTCCTACAATTAGAGTGCTTCAGCCAGTAATATCTGATGGTCGATGTGGTGTTTCTAGAAATTAGTATCAGGATCGCAGAAGCGACGAGAGGTCATTATTAGAATTCAAGTTTCCCGCGAATTTTATATTAGGAGCGGACTGCAGATCCAATACCTCTTCGCATTTCTGTTATCCGGATAGCAAACCCCAGTTCCTACAATTAGAGTGATTCAGCCAGTAATATCTGATGGTCGATGTGGTGTTTCTAGAAATTAGTATCAGGATCGCAGAAGCGACGAGAGGTCATTATAAGAATTCAAGTTTCCCGCGAATTTTATATCAGGAGCGGACTGCAGATCCAATACCTCTTCGCATTTCTGTTATCCGGATAGCAAACCCCAGTTCCTACAATTAGAGTGCTTCAGCCAGTAATATCTGATGGTCGATGTGGTGTTTCTAGAAATTAGTATCAGGATCGCAGAAGCGACGAGAGGTCATTATAAGAATTCAAGTTTCCCGCGAATTTTATATCAGGAGCGGACTGCAGATCCAATACCTCTTCGCATTTCTGTTATCCGGATAGCAAACCCCAGTTCCTACAATTAGAGTGCTTCAGCCAGTAATATCTGATGGTCGATGTGGTGTTTCTAGAAATTAGTATCAGGATCGCAGAAGCGACGAGAGGTCATTATTAGAATTCAAGTTTCCCGCGAATTTTATATCAGGAGCGGACTGCAGATCCAATACCTCTTCGCATTTCTGTTATCCGGATAGCAAACCCCAGTTCCTACAATTAGAGTGCTTCAGCCAGTAATATCTGATGGTCGATGTGGTGTTTCTAGAAATTAGTATCAGGATCGCAGAAGCGACGAGAGGTCATTATAAGAATTCAAGTTTCCCGCGAATTTTATATCAGGAGCGGACTGCAGATCCAATACCTCTTCGCATTTCTGTTATCCGGATAGCAAACCCCAGTTCCTACAATTAGAGTGCTTCAGCCAGTAATATCTGATGGTCGATGTGGTGTTTCTAAAAATTAGTATCAGGATCGCAGAAGCGACGAGAGGTCATTATTAGAATTCAAGTTTCCCGCGAATTTTATATCAGGAGCGGACTGCAGATCCAATACCTCTTCGCATTTCTGTTATCCGGATAGCAAACCCCAGTTCCTACAATTAGAGTGATTCAGCCAGTAATATCTGATGGTCGATGTGGTGTTTCTAAAAATTAGTATCAGGATCGCAGAAGCGACGAGAGGTCATTATAAGAATTCAAGTTTCCCGCGAATTTTATATTAGGAGCGGACTGCAGATCCAATACCTCTTCGCATTTCTGTTATCCGGATAGCAAACCCCAGTTCCTACAATTAGAGTGATTCAGCCAGTAATATCTGATGGTCGATGTGGTGTTTCTAGAAATTAGTATCAGGATCGCAGAAGCGACGAGAGGTCATTATTAGAATTCAAGTTTCCCGCGAATTTTATATCAGGAGCGGACTGCAGATCCAATACCTCTTCGCATTTCTGTTATCCGGATAGCAAACCCCAGTTCCTACAATTAGAGTGATTCAGCCAGTAATATCTGATGGTCGATGTGGTGTTTCTAGAAATTAGTATCAGGATCGCAGAAGCGACGAGAGGTCATTATAGAATTCAAGTTTCCCGCGAATTTTATATCAGGAGCGGACTGCAGATCCAATACCTCTTCGCATTTCTGTTATCCGGATAGCAAACCCCAGTTCCTACAATTAGAGTGCTTCAGCCAGTAATATCTGATGGTCGATGTGGTGTTTCTAGAAATTAGTATCAGGATCGCAGAAGCGACGAGAGGTCATTATAGAATTCAAGTTTCCCGCGAATTTTATATCAGGAGCGGACTGCAGATCCAATACCTCTTCGCATTTCTGTTATCCGGATAGCAAACCCCAGTTCCTACAATTAGAGTGCTTCAGCCAGTAATATCTGATGGTCGATGTGGTGTTTCTAGAAATTAGTATCAGGATCGCAGAAGCGACGAGAGGTCATTATTAGAATTCAAGTTTCCCGCGAATTTTATATCAGGAGCGGACTGCAGATCCAATACCTCTTCGCATTTCTGTTATCCGGATAGCAAACCCCAGTTCCTACAATTAGAGTGCTTCAGCCAGTAATATCTGATGGTCGATGTGGTGTTTCTAGAAATTAGTATCAGGATCGCAGAAGCGACGAGAGGTCATTATTAGAATTCAAGTTTCCCGCGAATTTTATATCAGGAGCGGACTGCAGATCCAATACCTCTTCGCATTTCTGTTATCCGGATAGCAAACCCCAGTTCCTACAATTAGAGTGCTTCAGCCAGTAATATCTGATGGTCGATGTGGTGTTTCTAGAAATTAGTATCAGGATCGCAGAAGCGACGAGAGGTCATTATTAGAATTCAAGTTTCCCGCGAATTTTATATCAGGAGCGGACTGCAGATCCAATACCTCTTCGCATTTCTGTTATCCGGATAGCAAACCCCAGTTCCTACAATTAGAGTGCTTCAGCCAGTAATATCTGATGGTCGATGTGGTGTTTCTAGAAATTAGTATCAGGATCGCAGAAGCGACGAGAGGTCATTATTAGAATTCAAGTTTCCCGCGAATTTTATATCAGGAGCGGACTGCAGATCCAATACCTCTTCGCATTTCTGTTATCCGGATAGCAAACCCCAGTTCCTACAATTAGAGTGCTTCAGCCAGTAATATCTGATGGTCGATGTGGTGTTTCTAGAAATTAGTATCAGGATCGCAGAAGCGACGAGAGGTCATTATAAGAATTCAAGTTTCCCGCGAATTTTATATTAGGAGCGGACTGCAGATCCAATACCTCTTCGCATTTCTGTTATCCGGATAGCAAACCCCAGTTCCTACAATTAGAGTGCTTCAGCCAGTAATATATGATGGTCGATGTGGTGTTTCTAGAAATTAGTATCAGGATCGCAGAAGCGACGAGAGGTCATTATTAGAATTCAAGTTTCCCGCGAATTTTATATCAGGAGCGGACTGCAGATCCAATACCTCTTCGCATTTCTGTTATCCGGATAGCAAACCCCAGTTCCTACAATTAGAGTGATTCAGCCAGTAATATCTGATGGTCGATGTGGTGTTTCTAAAAATTAGTATCAGGATCGCAGAAGCGACGAGAGGTCATTATAAGAATTCAAGTTTCCCGCGAATTTTATATTAGGAGCGGACTGCAGATCCAATACCTCTTCGCATTTCTGTTATCCGGATAGCAAACCCCAGTTCCTACAATCAGAGTGATTCAGCCAGTAATATCTGATGGTCGATGTGGTGTTTCTAGAAATTAGTATCAGGATCGCAGAAGTGACGAGAGGTCATTCTTAGAATTCAAGTTTCCCGCGAATTTTATATCAGGAGCGGACTGCAGATCCAATACCTCTTCGCATTTCTGTTATCCGGATAGCAAACCCCAGTTCCTACAATTAGAGTGATTCAGCCAGTAATATCTGATGGTCGATGTGGTGTTTCTAGAAATTAGTATCAGGATCGCAGAAGCGACGAGAGGTCATTATTAGAATTCAAGTTTCCCGCGAATTTTATATCAGGAGCGGACTGCAGATCCAATACCTCTTCGCATTTCTGTTATCCGGATAGCAAACCCCAGTTCCTACAATTAGAGTGCTTCAGCCAGTAATATCTGATGGTCGATGTGGTGTTTCTAGAAATTAGTATCAGGATCGCAGAAGCGACGAGAGGTCATTATAAGAATTCAAGTTTCCCGCGAATTTTATATTAGGAGCGGACTGCAGATCCAATACCTCTTCGCATTTCTGTTATCCGGATAGCAAACCCCAGTTCCTACAATTAGAGTGATTCAGCCAGTAATATATGATGGTCGATGTGGTGTTTCTAGAAATTAGTATCAGGATCGCAGAAGCGACGAGAGGTCATTATTAGAATTCAAGTTTCCCGCGAATTTTATATCAGGAGCGGACTGCAGATCCAATACCTCTTCGCATTTCTGTTATCCGGATAGCAAACCCCAGTTCCTACAATTAGAGTGCTTCAGCCAGTAATATCTGATGGTCGATGTGGTGTTTCTAGAAATTAGTATCAGGATCGCAGAAGCGACGAGAGGTCATTATTAGAATTCAAGTTTCCCGCGAATTTTATATCAGGAGCGGACTGCAGATCCAATACCTCTTCGCATTTCTGTTATCCGGATAGCAAACCCCAGTTCCTACAATTAGAGTGCTTCAGCCAGTAATATATGATGGTCGATGTGGTGTTTCTAGAAATTAGTATCAGGATCGCAGAAGCGACGAGAGGTCATTATAAGAATTCAAGTTTCCCGCGAATTTTATATTAGGAGCGGACTGCAGATCCAATACCTCTTCGCATTTCTGCTATCCGGATAGCAAACCCCAGTTCCTACAATTAGAGTGATTCAGCCAGTAATATCTGATGGTCGATGTGGTGTTTCTAGAAATTAGTATCAGGATCGCAGAAGCGACGAGAGGTCATTATTAGAATTCAAGTTTCCCGCGAATTTTATATCAGGAGCGGACTGCAGATCCAATACCTCTTCGCATTTCTGCTATCCGGATACCAAACCCCAGTTCCTACAATTAGAGTGATTCAGCCAGTAATATCTGATGGTCGATGTGGTGTTTCTAGAAATTAGTATCAGGATCGCAGAAGCGACGAGAGGTCATTATTAGAATTCAAGTTTCCCGCGAATTTTATATCAGGAGCGGACTGCAGATCCAATACCTCTTCGCATTTCTGTTACCCGGATAGCAAACCCCAGTTCCTACAATCAGAGTGCTTCAGCCAGTAATATCTGATGGTCGATGTGGTGTTTCTAGAAATTAGTATCAGGATCGCAGAAGCGACGAGAGGTCATTATTAGAATTCAAGTTTCCCGCGAATTTTATATCAGGAGCGGACTGCAGATCCAATACCTCTTCGCATTTCTGCTATCCGGATACCAAACCCCAGTTCCTACAATTAGAGTGATTCAGCCAGTAATATCTGATGGTCGATGTGGTGTTTCTAGAAATTAGTATCAGGATCGCAGAAGCGACGAGAGGTCATTATTAGAATTCAAGTTTCCCGCGAATTTTATATTAGAAGCAGACTGCAGGTCATTACTAGAAGAATTCAAATTTACCGCGAATATTATATCAGGAGCGGACTGCAGATCCAATACCTCTTCGCATTTCTGCAATCCGGATAGCAAACCCCAGTTCCTACAATTAGAGTGATTCAGCCAGTAATATCTGATGGTCGATGTGGTGTTTCTAGAAATTAGTATCAGGATCGCAGAAGCGGCGAGAGGTCATTATTAGAATTCAAGTTTACCGCGAATTTTATATCAGGAGCGGACTGCAGATCCAATACCTCTTCGCATTTCTGCTATCCGGATACCAAACCCCAGTTCCTACAATTAGAGTGCTTCAGCCAGTAATGTCTGATGGTCGATGCGGTGTTTCTAAAAATTAGTATCAGGATCGCAGAAGCGACGAGAGGTCATTATTAGAAATCAAGTTTCCCGCGAATTTTATATCAGGAGCGGACTGCAGATCCAATACCTCTTCGCATTTCTGTTATCCGGATAGCAAACCCCAGTTCCTACAAGTAGAGTGATTCAGCCAGTAATATCTGACGGTCGATGTGGTGTTTCTAAAAATTAGTATCAGGATCGCAGAAGCGACGAGAGGTCATTATTAGAATTCAAGTTTCCCGCGAATTTTATATCAGGAGCGGACTGCAGATCCAATACCTCTTCGCATTTCTGTTATCCGGATAGCAAACCCCAGTTCCTACAATCAGAGTGCTTCAGCCAGTAATGTCTGATGGTTGATGCGGTGTTTCTAAAAATTAGTATCAGGATCGCAGAAGCTACGAGAGGTCATTATTAGAATTCAAGTTTCCCGCGAATTTTATATCAGGAGCGGACTGCAGATCCAATACCTCTTCGCATTTCTGTTATCCGGATAGCAAACCCCAGTTCCTACAATTAGAGTGATTCAGCCAGTAATATCTGACGGTCGATGTGGTGTTTCTAAAAATTAGTATCAGGATCGCAGAAGCGACGAGAGGTCATTATTAGAATTCAAGTTTCCCGCGAATTTTATATTAGAAGCAGACTGCAGGTCATTACTAGAAAAATTCAAGTTTCCCGCGAATTTTATATCAGGAGCGGACTGCAGATCCAATACCTCTTCGCATTTCTGTTTTCCGGATAGCAAACCCCAGTTCCTACAGTTATTGTGATTCAGCCAGTAATATCTGACGGTCGATGTGGTGTTTCTAAAAATTAGTATCAGGATCGCAGAAGCGACGAGAGGTCATTATTAGAATTCAAGTTTTCCGCGAATTTTATATCAGGAGCGGTCTGCAGATCCAATACCTCTTCGCATTTCTGTTATCCGGATAGCAAACCCCAGTTCCTACAATCAGAGTGCTTCAGCCAGTAATATCTGATGGCCGATGTGGTGTTTCTAGAAATTAGTATCAGGATTGCAGAAGCGACGAGAGGTCATTATTAGAATTCAAGTTTCCAGCGAATTTTATATAGGAGCGGACTGCAGATCCAATATCTCTTCGCATTTCTGTTATCCGGATAGCAAACCCCAGTTTCTATAATTAGAGTGATTCAGCCAGTAATATCTGATGGTCGATGTGGTGTTTTTAGAAATCAGTATCAGGATCGCAGAAGCGACGAGAGGTCATTATTAGAATTCAAGTTTCCCGCGAATTTCATATTAGAAGCAGACTGCAGGTCATTACTAGAAGAATTCAAATTTCCCGCGAATATTATATCAGGAGCGGACTGCAGATCCAATACCTCTTCGCATTGCTGCTATCCGGATAGCAAACCCCAGTTCCTACAATTAGAGTGATTCAGCCAGTAATATCTGATGGTCGATGTGGTGTTTCTAAAAATTAGTATCAGGATCGCAGAAGCGACGAGAGGTCATTATAAGAATTCAAGTTTCCCGCGAATTTTATATTAGAAGCAGACTGCAGGTCATTACTAGGAGAATTCAAATTTTCCGCGAATATTATATCAGGAGCGGACTGCAGATCCAATACCTCTTCGCATTTCTGCTATCCAGATAGCAAACCCCAGTTCCTACAATTAGAGTGATTCAGCCAGTAATATCTGATGGTCGATGTGGTGTTTCTAAAAATTAGTATCAGGATCGCAAAAGCGACGAGAGGTCATAATTAGAATTCAAGTTTCCCGCGAATTTTATATCAGGACCGGACTGCAGATCCAATACCTCTTCGCATTTCTGTTACCCGGATAGCAAACCCCAGTTCCTGCAATCAGAGTGCTTCAGCCAGTAATATCTGATGGCCGATGTGGTGTTTCTAGAAATTAGTATCAGGATTGCAGAAGCGACGAGAGGTCATTATTAGAATTCAAGTTTCCCGCGAATTTTATATTAGGAGCGGACTGCAGATCCAATACCTCTTCGCATTTCTGTTATCCGGATAGCAAACCCCAGTTTCTATAATTAGAGTGATTCAGCCAGTAATATCTGATGGTCGATGTGGTGTTTTTAGAAATCAGTATCAGGATCGCAGAAGCGACGAGAGGTCATTATTAGAATTCAAGTTTCCCGCGAATTTTATATCAGGAGCGGACTGCAGATCCAATACCTCTTCGCATTTCTGTTATCCGGATAGCAAACCCCAGTTCCTACAATTAGAGTGATTCAGCCAGTAATATCTGATGGTCGATGTGGTGTTTTTAGAAATCAGTATCAGGATCGCAGAAGCGACGAGAGGTCATTATTAGAATTCAAGTTTCCCGCGAATTTTATATCAGGAGCGGACTGCAGATCCAATACCTCTTCGCATTTCTGTTATCCGGATAGCAAACCCCAGTTCCTACAATCAGAGTGCTTCAGCCAGTAATATCTGATGGTTGATGTGGTGTTTCTAGAAATTAGTATCAGGATCGCAGAAGCGACGAGAGGTCATTATTAGAATTCAAGTTTCCCGCGAATTTTATATTAGAAGCAGACTGCAGGTCATTACTAGAAGAATTCAAATTTCCCGCGAATATTATATCAGGAGCGGACTGCAGATCCAATACCTCTTCGCATTTCTGCTATCCGGATAGCAAACCCCAGTTCCTACAATTAGAGTGATTCAGCCAGTAATATCTGATGGTCGATGTGGTGTTTCTAGAAATTAGTATCAGGATCGCAGAAGCGACGAGAGGTCATTATTAGAATTCAAGTTTCCCGCGAATTTTATATCAGGAGCGGACTGCAGATCCAATACCTCTTCGCATTTCTGTTACCCGGATAGCAAACCCCAGTTCCTACAATCAGAGTGCTTCAGCCAGTAATATCTGATGGCCGATGTGGTGTTTCTAGAAATTAGTATCAGGATCGCAGAAGCGACGAGAGGTCATTATTAGAATTCAAGTTTCCCGCGAATTTTATCTTAGAAGCAGACTGCAGGTCATTACTAGAAGAATTCAAATTTCCCGCGAATATTATATCAGGAGCGGACTGCAGATCCAATACCCCTTCGCATTTCTGCTATCCGGATAGCAAACCCCAGTTCCTACAATTAGAGTGATTCAGCCAGTAATATCTGATGGTCGATGTGGTGTTTCTAGAAATTAGTATCAGGATCGCAGAAGCGACGAGAGGTCATTATTAGAATTCAAGTTTCCCGCGAATTTTATATCAGGAGCGGACTGCAGATCCAATACCTCTTCGCATTTCTGCTATCCGGATACCAAACCCCAGTTCCTACAATTAGAGTAATTCAGCCAGTAATATCTGATGGTCGATGTGGTGTTTCTAGAAATTAGTATCAGGATCGCAGAAGCGACGAGAGGTCATTATTAGAATTCAAGTTTCCCGCGAATTTTATATCAGGAGCGGACTGCAGATCCAATACCTCTTCGCATTTCTGTTACCCGGATAGCAAACCCCAGTTCCTACAATCAGAGTGCTTCAGCCAGTAATATCTGATGGCCGATGTGGTGTTTCTAGAAATTAGTATCAGGATCGCAGAAGCGACGAGAGGTCATTATTAGAATTCAAGTTTCCTGCGAATTTTATATCAGGAGCGGACTGCAGATCCAATACCTCTTCGCATTTCTGTTACCCGGATAGCAAACCCCAGTTCCTACAATCAGAGTGCTTCAGCCAGTAATATCTGATGGCCGATGTGGTGTTTCTATTAATTAGTATCAGGATCGCAGAAGCGACGAGAGGTCATTATTAGAATTCAAGTTTCCCGCGAATTTTATATTAGAAGCAGACTGCAGGTCATTACTAGAAGAATTCAAATTTCCCGCGAATATTATATCAGGAGCGGACTGCAGTAACAATACCTCTTCGCATTTCTGCTATCCGGATAGCAAACCCCAGTTCCTACAATTAGAGTGATTCAGCCAGTAATATCTGATGGCCGATGTGGTGTTTCTAGAAATTAGTATCAGGATCGCAGAAGCGACGAGAGGTCATTATTAGAATTCAAGTTTCCCGCGAATTTTATATTAGAAGCAGACTGCAGGTCATTACTAGAAGAATTCAAATTTCCCGCGAATATTATATCAGGAGCGGACTGCAGATCCAATACCTCTTCGCATTTCTGTTATCCGGATAGCAAACCCCAGTTCCTACAATTAGAGTGATTCAGCCAGTAATATCTGATGGTCGATGTGGTGTTTCTAAAAATTAGTATCAGGATCGCAGAAGCGACGAGAGGTCATTATTAGAATTCAAGTTTCCCGCGAATTTTATATCAGGAGCGGACTGCAGATCCAATACCTCTTCGCATTTCTGTTATCCGGATAGCAAACCCCAGTTCCTACAATTAGAGTGGTTCAGCCAGTAATATCTGATGGTCGATGCGGTGTTTCTAAAAATAGTATCAGGATCGCAGAAGCGACGAGAGGTCATTATTAGAATTCAAGTTTACCGCGAATTTTATATCAGGAGCGGACTGTAGATCCAATACCTCTTCGCATTTTCTGTTATCCGGATAGCAAACCCCAGTTCCTACAATTCGAGTGGTTCAGCCAGTAATATCTGATGGTAGTATGCGGTGTTCTAAAAATTAGTATCAGGATCGCAGAAGCGGAGACGAAGGTCATATTAGAATTTCAAGTTATACCGCGATTTTATATCAGGAGCGGACTGCAGATCCAATACCTCTTCGCATTTCTGTTATCCGGATAGCAACCCCAGTCCTCCAATTAGAGTGCTTCAGCCAGTTAATATCTGATGGTCGATGTGGTGTGTCTAGAAATTAGTATCAGGATCGCAGAGCGACGAGAGGGTCATTATTAGAATTCAAGTTTCCCGCGAATTTTATATCAGGAGCGGACTGCAGATCCAATACCTCTTCGCATTTCTGTTATCCGGATAGCAAACCCCAGTTCCTACAATCAGAGTGCTTCAGCCAGTAGTATATCTGATGGCCGATGTGGTGTTTCTAGAAATTAGTAT